>VUYV01000032.1:3238808-3329827 GCA_008711295.1 Anarhynchus alexandrinus | reverse complement strand
TTGAACAGTACAGGTCCCAGTACCGACCCCTGAGGAATGCCACTTGTCACTGGTCTCCACTTGGACATCGAGTCGTTGACCGCAACTCTTTGAGTGCGACCGTCCAGACAGTTCTTTATCCATCGAATGGTCCATTGGTCGAATCCATGTCTCTTCAGTTTAGAGACCAGGATATCATGTGGGACAGTGTCAAATGCTTTGCACAAGTCCAAGTAGATTCCTTCCTCATCAAGTATTTATACACATGGATAAGATCCCCAAAGCCTTGTTTTCTCCAAGCTGTACAGTCCCAGCTCCAGCAAGATGCTCCAGTCCCTTAATCATCTTCATGGTCCTTTACTAGACTTGTATCTCTTGTACTGGGAGCCTGGCTCTGGCTACAGCACCCAGACATATCTCACCTGTGCTGAGCAGAGGGGAAGGATCATCTCCCTCTACCTGTAGGCAACGCTCCTCCAATGCAGCCCAGGATGCTGTTGGCCTCCTTATTACTTATACTTAGAACTGCTGTTTCCATCTGTAACATCTGACATTGTATCAGGGAGGTGAGAAAACTCTTCAGAGTTTGAGGCACTCAGAAAGTGTGCCAACAGAGCCCTTCATAGTTATTTAAATCAAGGAAAATGTTTTGGCTGTCAGGTAGTGACCAAAGTAATGAAAACCCCTTCAGCTTCTTCCCCCGTACCCCTCTGCACAATCAATAAATAAACACTGACTTCCCAGCGAGCCCTCTGTGGGAGGTGGGCGGGCAGGCGTGGGAGTGAACAGCAGTCCCTGTGGAGCGATAAAGCTCAGCAGGACTGTGCGTTGTCTACAGTCTACGTACAATAAATGCATCTTATGATGTGTGATTCATTACAGCAAAAGGAAGGTCCCAGCCAAAGAAGATTCCAGAACTGAGAGGCCACCTGGGAGGACAAGGGAGCTCCCGTTACATTTGTATGTTATACCTCCAGCCTGTCTCCAAAAGACATGACAGGGGAAGGCGTTAGAGCAGATGGCCCCATATAGCAAGTCTGAGCCATCAAGGCTGCCTTCCTATTACCGCAAAGAAGCAGCAAGAGAAATTCAAATATGGCTGGGAAAAGAGGTGTCCTTCACAGCTAAAAGGAGCAAGAGAGAGCTCAGCTACAGCTACTGTGGGAGGGATGGTGAAGGTGTTGGTTCAGGGCTAAGACCTCAGGGGTCGAACCCCTAAAGTGGTTCTACACTGAATAGCAGCATGCAGGGAGGTGAGTGGCGATGCCCGAACTCCTTTCTGCTCTCCAGCAGCTGAGAAAAGCCTTAGGCCATCTGAGCAACTACTGGGGAGGAATGTTTCTACACAGGTGGGATATGTAGTTGGGTTCCTTTATTCTACCCTTCTCTTCTGTAATCTTTCCCCTACTTGAAGTGCAGCTACTGATCCTTTGGTTTGGCTGCAATAAGCCTGTCACATTGCCATCCCTGCTTTCCCTGGTGTTAGAAGTCTTGGGAAAGCAGGAATCCCCTTCAGCAGTGATAACACAAATTGGAGATGTGCATAGGCAGCACCACTGGGACTTGTCACCCAGGACGAGTGATGGCATGTCTCCTGCAGAGCTTTAGAGGTGGTTCATAAGGCGGTTTTCCCTGGTGCCAGCTCCCAGAGAGAAGTCCCTCTCCAGCAGCTGAGGGACAGCTTCCAGCTCCAGGCACCCTTCTCTCTTCGCCTGCTCTTGTCACATACCTCGCTTGCTTGAGGGAATGGAAAGTTTTCTGGAAGACAGTCTCCAAAAACACTTGGGTCTTTCCTGTCTCAGAGTTTGTTTTCTCTATTTTGACCCTGGTGAGATCACAACCCAGGCCCAGCATGACTGCACCAACAGGTACCTCTGTCTCCTCGCATTGCCTCATCTCAGTCAATGTAGGGACATGACCCCATCTGAGATAACCATGAAGAAAGGAGGAATTATCTCATCTCCATATTTGACCAAGTGAAAATACTATTATCCTTCTATCATCACAACATTTATCCATCAATCTCTTTTGGAGAATATGAGCTATCTCTTTATTTTTCTTCAAATGGTGATATCATTGCTGCATTTTGATAACTGTTCTAATACAGGATTTTCTTGCACTCTTGCCTGAGATTCAGGGTATTGCTGTTCTTCAAGTAATCAGCAGGAAAATCATTGCAGAGACTTCAGAAATCAAGTATGCTCTTCCAATCTGCTAATTACTATTATTAAAGCTAACTAGCTGAGGAATTAAACTGTGCTGCAAATAGGTGTTTGATTGAAAAAAGAGCCTATTTCATCATGAAACCAGCACAGAAGCTGGATGCTGGTTCCATGAACGGCAGCAGGGGGAAGATCCTGTTGAGAAAGGCTAACAGGATCTGAATGGCCCTCTCCCCCTAAAAGTATCAGCAGGATGCAGATGAAGATGCATGAGCTTTGTACAGCACTGCAGCAACAAAAGCAGCTGATCTAGTGACCCTGGCAGACTGACATCAAATAGATGGCAAAGGCTTGTGCTTCATCGCAGTTTCCAAATTCAAGGAGAGTGCTTAAAGTTAGCAGAGATAAGGGACTGAGATAGGTCCTATGCCAGTTCTTGGAGAGGTAGCCACAATTGCATCACTTTTTCATTCAGTTTACAGGGGGGGAAAAGCTGAATGGGAGGCATTAAAGGCATCTTGTGAGACTTCCACATGCTGTGAAAAGTAGCAATAGAAGGAACTTCTCCAATACCTGATCAAACATTATTCATGTAAAGAGCCTTTAGGGGCTGAGCTCAATTCCCTTAACACAGAGTCTTTCTGTTTGATAATCACAAAATGCAAATGTCTCTATTGGGTATGTACAAACAGAGACTCTGGGTTTTTTAAAGTAGCTCCTCCAGTTTGGATTGCATGACTGAGAACAGCAAAGACTGCAGTTTTCCCAAATCCAATCCTTCCAATCCAAGTCAGCAATGGAGCCAGGAGAAGTGGTGGAAACCAAAACTTTGTCGCTGCTTGGGCTGAAAGTTTTTCTAAACCTCAGGTCCAGGGAGATTTCCCAGGCTGGGAAATTTCAGCTCAAGCAGCTGCAAGTGAGCAAAATTACAAGTGATGGGAGACACACTTATAAGCAAAATTGTAGGGTTGGAAGGATCTTGCCTTTGGAGCAGGCAAGTAGGTCATTCCTCATCCATTCATCTCACAGAAAGTGTTTTCTGCTCTCCAATCTGTACATGCTTCCATGTTTCTTTGATTACTTCTTGTCCTGCCCATCATGAGATGGAATTGGGGATTACTCCTTTCTCCCTTGCAGGAACCTGATGTGTATTTCAGGACCTTTTTAATGTTTCTGCATCACTGCCTCTGAACAGAGCCAAGTACTCCAGCTGAGACTGCATCTGTGCTGAACAGGGCAGCAGGGAAACCTCAGGGACCTTGTAGGCTAATTGCAACAGTCACGTTAATATTTAGGCTGTTGTGACCAGCTAAGCTGTATTGCCTGGGGAAAGGTGGGGGAGTCAGGCAGGTCCAGTCACTTATGCTGTTGTCCGTGTTTCGTATGCATGTACTGCAGCCAGCCCAGGAGAAGGAAGAAAAAGGTCAAAGAAAAATGTTAATATTCCCCATCATTAATCTCAGTGGACCTATGAAGCTGTTCCTAAAACTTTTCAGTTGAAAGGTGCTTGGGGAGCATAAGAGCATATGGACAGATGTGCACAACACATTGAATTGTGGAAGATACCTTATTGTATCAGGGCACTTCTAAATCTTTTTTACTCCAACATATCGTTATATGCAGAGTGACCTTACGAACTATTATATGCAGAATCTGGGCAGAACAGATAGCAAGAAAAAAACTCCTGTAAAGATTCAGAAGGAACATGGACACTTCAAAAACTGACTAAAGGGTAGACATGTGGCTTATTTGCATGTCATCTAAATTCTATGTCTTACCCTGACCTCAGATCAGATCGCAATTATTAAGTGAACTTTGTAGATCAGACACAAAATGTACCACATAACAGTATCCCCCAAAGACTGTCTCCAACGCAAACTCAGCCTCCCACTTCTGTTAATAGTGGATTACTTGTGACAGGCTGGGCAGAAGATTGATTATTGTTATAAACTATTTCATGATCCCTCTCCTGGTGCAATAAAAGGCAGTGATTCAGCTATCCAAAGAGCAGAGAATGAAAAGAAATGAAGAACTTAGTTAACAGTAATTCTAGATCAGAAATTGGTTGATGGAAGATTGTTGAATCCATTTAAAATTCCACTCAGCTACTTTTATTTCTGTAATGTAATTCCATCCAAAGTGAATCAGCTATACAGCCAGTAGAATTACACCAGCATTCCACTGTGTAATGTTGCACCTTGACTAACCATAGCCAGTGAAGCTTTTTTGAGCAGTCTATTTCTATTTTAATGTATTCTTTTGTTTAATAAGATTAATATTTTCCCATGTTTTCTACAGATTACTGCAGTTTCTACAGATTACTGCAGCACGAAAATATTCCAGAGGCTGAAAGAGAAAAAATGTGTAAGATAAACTGGTTTCTACTAGTGTAAGAAATTAATGTACTGGTTGTAAAACGGATGCCATGTTTTCTAGGAAGAAATTTAAAGTGGATATTAAAAGGATATAGCTACATATCAATTCAGGTTTAAAGGGTTAGGCCCAAAGGATTTTTAAGGAAAAAATGGGACATTGCATCAAGCAAGCCCTGGGAGCGACCTGCCATAGAAGAGTCTTAAAGATGAGCGAGTGAGGGCCATGAAGGGAAACAGCAGCACGCAGCATCCCAGCACCAGGACTCAAACCACTTGCCCCATCTCTAAAGCCCTAGTCCTCAGTTCAACACCTAAACTCAGTGTGATGCATGAATCATATTATACAAAGGCCACGGGTAAATGAGAGTGGTGCAGTCCCCAAGCCACAGCAGTGCATGTGACAGGGAGGAGGAGACAGGTTAAATGCACCTTTCTCCATCAGACTTTCCTTGGAGCTAATGTTTCAGCCAGGACTATCCTTTCTCATGGAAAACAGTGGAAGAAGTTATTCATGTCCTATCACTCATTAAATGTAGCAATAACCCCAAGATTGCAACACTTCTGCTGGGAAAGGCTGAGCTATAAGTCCTGTTTCTTTCTTTTTTGTAGTTGAAAATCAAATCTGAGTTTTTCCTTTTGCCCAGTTTCTCAGTCATAAAGCAATCTCTTGTTTGGTTCATAAGAAAAAGCCACTTCTGTGGGCTTGAATATAGCTAAAATAATGACATTTTGTGTATGCGGAGTCCATGTTGCTTAAAGGAGTGGGTGACATACTACCTTGTCTCACTGTCACTTTTGCTCTCTCCATGCCAAAAGAAAATGATGTAAATCCAGTCAGACCCCTGGTTGCTGTTGCTGGGATACTGTAAGCAAGTAAGTGCAAGACAAGGCAAAATAAAGGATGTGATACTGCAACTAATAAATGACAAAGCATCACAGATGCAAAATTTCTCAGTAAAGGACCTAAACAGTAGAGAGAAATCACTTTCTTTAGGATTCATCCATATCAAGGCATTTAAAATTAACCAACTGGACATTAACAATATTTTAAATTGAAAGGAAAGCACAGTAAAAAAAGGCTGGATTTGAAGATTGAAGACCCATCAAGCACATTATAGGAATTACCCTCATCCTATTGCTGGAGGCTTGGCCAGTGAGGTCCTCAGCAAGAAGGGATGTCCCCTAAATACAATATATTTTTTGTTACTCTGCTTTACCTAATCTGGCAATAAATTAATGTAACCTGTATGACAAGGTTCTAGAGTTTTCTTTGTTATCTTTGCCTGTCCAACTAAAACAATGGTGTAACAGGTTAAGTGATTATTTACATATGTAAAAGATAAACCCTTTCAACTGAGAATTGAGAGATGACATATATAGTATCTAGGAATAAGAACATTCCTCTGGGAATCAGAGTGCTTTTGTCAGATAAAAAGGGTATTTGAGTAATGATTGTCATATTTACAGGAATGATGGTCTTAAGTAAGGTTTCAAGTGGATTTGTAATGTCATTTGATATTATGGAACCTGATATTATTGGGTTTGCTTTTATTGAATATCAAAGCCATAACCTGAAAGCATTTCCATGAATTGTTCTTCTTCAGACATTGGAGAAGTACATGTCCATACAGCTGTATCTCAGGCATCAGGTACCAGATCTCAAGTACCTCCAGCTGTCATAAATCCAGTGCCAAGACCGTTGCCTCCGTCTCTCTCTGCCAAGGACTGTCATGGTGGCAGCCCCTTTAAGCTGTTTTTGTCAAGCTGGCCAAGAATTGGTTGTTATATAAAAATAGGAGAGAGATCATAATTAATTGGATTTAGGGTATTACAGCTGTCTGAGAGTGACTCCAAAAATTACAATGTGGAATTGAATGTAATTACTACAGACTCAGTCATAAGAATTATTTTAATAATAAGAGAAGCCAGGTCGTTCTGTAGCCTGGGTAGGTTTGCCCCTGCACACTGTTCCTCTGAAAGGCATGGTAAGGAGATATGACTGGGAGTTTTCCCAGGTCTTTCATTCAGAGTAGGCTGAACACGTGGTCTCCAGGAAAGGGAGCAGCTTTCCAGCCCTGGAAATTGTTCTTCTTCACATATTGGTCAAGGATCATTCCAGGGTTAATAGTGCAGCTGTGATTTCCACTTACTCATCCATCACTGGACTGCAACACTGACTTTGAAGGCTCATTCCTAGGGTGAAGAAGTCATCACTTCACTCACCGGGCTGTTCACTTCACAGGACAATGTTGTGAACCCTTGGCAACTACCAAAAGGACTACAGCTGCTATTTGGTGTTCATTGTTCGAGAAGGACCAGACCTGGAGTTGCCTAGAGGTCTTGTACCCAGGGAACATGGCATTGGACACATTCTCAGATGCAGAGGACCGAGGCTGTACACTAAGAAACAGAATGTAGCCAAGAGTCTCCCAGACCCCAGTATTTTCTCGTCAATTACTCCTGTCATCACGAACCTCCTGCAAAGCTGTAAGGCAGACTTAGGAATAATTTTTTCAACAGCACTGAAATATGCCAAGGAATCTCTGCAACTTCCCCAAGTCATCCCAGCACAGCACCTTTTCACATCTTATTTAGATTCCATTTCTGAGCATGTAAAGATGATTTCTCTCTCAGTAACACCCTGCTGAATATCCACAATTTGCTCATACCCATTTTTCACCCATGGTTGAAGTGCCTTGCTGGAGCAAGCCCAATGACCAAAGCAGACTTCCTCTAAATCATAGGCTCTGAAAACAAACACATCAGAATTCACATTGCAATATATTCCCATGGACCTAAGAGAAGAGTCCCCAGTGTAAATCTTTCTCACTGACTTGCAAATGCTTCTGGTACTTCAGGGAGTCTCATTCTGACACCACTTGTATTTCCCTGTGAGCTTGTCACCTCTGAACTTTTCACTGCACTTTAAAATATTTTTTTCTTTTTTTTTTTTCACTTAGCTTGAAGTACTTAATTAATGCCTGAAGTTCTGTTAAAACATCTAAGTGATCTGATGTCTGCAACCCGCGGGGAAAAAGGCTCCCTCTATTAACTGGCATGTGGAAAATTGTGTCAGCTATTGTGAAAAACCATTTTCAGCTTCAGTAAATTTGTGGGGCCTGCCCTGGGGTCCCTGATCATGGCTCCAGGGCAGACTCTGCTGTTTGAGTCCTAAGCAGGAAAAGAGACAAAGATTTCTACCTCTGAGCTAGTCAGCCCAAACTTCTCTTGGAGCTGATATAATCCACAATTTCATGGGTGCACTTTAATCTGATCCTATGGCAGCTGGCTGAAATAGCTCACATTAATTGCACCTAGCTTTTTATCTTTTCATTAAAAAAGATTCTCCGAAATATATGTTCATGTGTCTGGAAATGGTTTCCAAGATCAGCTGCTCCATCACCTTCCCAGAGATCAAGGTCAGGTTGACCAGTTGGTAGTTCCCTGTGTCCTCCTTCTTGCCCTTCTTGAAGAGAGGAATGACATTTGCTTTCCACCAGTCTTCCTGCACTTCTCCTAATCACCATGATTGATCAAAGATTATCGAGAGTGGCCTTGCAATGACATTTGACAGCTCCCCCAGCACTTGTGCTGGGTGCATCCCATCAGGCCCATGGAGTTAATGTATGTCCAGTTTGCTTAATTATCCCCTGACCTGATCGTCTTCCACCAAGGTTACACCTTCCTTTCTTCAGATTGCCCCCCTGGTGTCTGGGACTCCTGAAGGCCAAAAAAGTATCAGGCAGTAAAAAACATATGGAAAACCAAGTTGATGAAACTATAAACTGGACAGACTCATCTAGCATTGAAGAAAAAGTATGTTCAAATTTCCCCCCCAAACAAGAAATCATATAATTTTCTTGAGCACCCATTTACATATTCTAATACAACTCACCAAATGGGATTGACTGGGATTAATCATTCTTAAATAGGATCTTCCTGGATGTATCTTTGGAGTGATTATTTCTGAGAAAACAAAAGAAAAGAACCTGGTTTATTCTTTCTCTCAAGAATACATGGTGTTTGATGTTCTCAGAGTCACTGTGTGTTTCCCCCTGGTTGTTGTGCTGAGAAAGCCTGGGAGGAACCAGTAACGCAGCTGAGCGCAATCCCTGCCACACAGGCTGAACGTCGTCTCATGTTCTTAGTGTGAGACAGGTCCAGGTTTTCATCTGTGTGGTCTGGGTAGGTTAGGAGCAACTACTCAGTTGGCATTGAGTAAATTCGCAAAGGAAATGAATTAAAACATACATTATTATGCCACTATTTTTAAACACCAATAACCACCATTTCAGTTTGGAATTCTGCTTAAAAACAACCAGATGAAATGAACCCAGTAGTACCTCTTATAATTCATCCATCAATAAACTGGACGAGGGTGATTGATAAATTGAGCAGGAGCCAGGATGATCCATAACATCACATGTGATCAACATGTTGCTACTGTTGCAGAAAAAACATATGGGCCTATGTTTGTGGTAGATAACATGGATGGCTAAAATGACTTAGTGCCTCAGCACAATGCCTGTAGTGGATGGCTGCTTTTGTCAGGAAACCGAAACGTGAGGTCTAGAAGGTCCTCAGTCAGAGCAGTTAAATGGTGTTCCCAAGAGAAAAATGGTTTTTAGTCCAGTGATGGTTTGGTGTAAAGTTATGAAGAGTTGGGGATCATACATATGCATGCCAAACCTACCTGTTTTGTTGGTACACTCAAGTAGAGAGCACAATCAGCTTGACACATGGGATGCCTAGGGAAAAAATCCTTTCCCTTCTCCCTGGAGATGAGTGGGCTGGGGAGAGGTGTCAGGTGTCTGTTCACATGAGGCCATTTGTATACAGAGTGCCAGGGGGACTCAGTGGGTGTGTGGCAGACTCCGGGGTGACAAGTACTCCAGATTATAGCATAGTGCTCTTTAAGAATGCACAGTATGGTGGGAACAAAGTTAAAATCCATTTTTCAGCCCCTTGAAACTGGGCTTGAAAAATGGGCCACGCTTTAAAGTAACAATGGGGTTTTTAGGGAAGGACTTCATCCTCTAAGCATGAGTTTCCATAGCCAGGGAGCACAGCTCCCTGCCATGTGTGTGACAATGGCATGCAGAGGGAGGCTTGTCTTCATGGTGTCCCAAGGACAACTGTGTGATTGGTACCTGACCGACCTATCTGTCTGCACCCAAGCCTCTCTCCATCCCAGTCTCCTTGAGACCTTGACTTGCACCTTCCACAGGACCATCACGCCTATCTCCATTGATCAAGGTGCATGTGTGTTTTCTCAAGCACTACTTGCCCCAGGCTTGGAGAACTGCTCAGCTCTAGAGCTAACTCTTTCCTCCTTCATCTTCCTCCTTGCTCCTCTGTTACAGCACATTTGATGCAGTTTACAGTGCTGATATCCTTGCGCTTGTGGAGAAAGGAGAAGGCTGTGGTCCTTCCCTCCAATGCCCATTGCACGGGCTATGCCTCTGAGATGGGTAATTGCATGAACCTCAGAGTCCATATCTCAACAAAACTGCGTACTTCAGTTTGTGTCATATAACATTCACCATACATGACATTATAAAGTAACAAGAAAGACCAAATTAATCCCTCATGTATTGCTGTGGACCCAAGAGCTCATAATTTTACAGTGCTGAGAATTCAGTGGGGACAGAATGCAAATAAAATCTCCTTCACTGCACTGAGTTTCTTACATCTTAATTTCTTTCAGTCAGCAGTATCTGGCATTCATTGAGATGCTGAAATTTGTCAAATTTACTTCTTCCTCTGAATTTGGAGCCCTGTGTTCTTCCGTAAGAAAATTCAGCTATTAAAAATGTCTACCTTCTTTTTTTTTGTGCTTGTTTTTGAGGGTAGAAGGAAGAAAATCAGTGAAAGTTTAGGTGAAAGGCAATGAAATGCTCAAGAAAGGAGCAGAGAGAGAGAGGGGTCATCCAGGAAAATGCAGATTGTGAAAGAAAGACTGCACAAGCAGCTCTTCTTCCTGGTACAGAGACTTAACACACATATTTTCTCATTTATAGCTCACACACAATTCTGAACAAATGACATGGCAGGTGAAAAGTGCTCTAGGAACTAATAACTAGATATAGTGGTTTTGATCCAGGGAGGAGGACTGCTGAATGAGGGACGATAGGGAGGGAATAGGTTAGATGTGGATGTGGGAGACCCACTGTCCAGTCCCAGCTGTGTCACTGGTCTTCTGGTGACTTGAGGTAGCTATGCCAGCAAAAGTTGGTTCCACTTGGAGTTTTGTGACTTGGTCTTCCTTGCTTCTAACTTTCCTCCATGGAAAATAAAATGGAATAATAATTTTTTGCATTTGAAAATCTGAAGTGATTCATAATTTTTTCTTTCCTGGAAAACAGGTGTTCTCACTAGGACCTCTCTAGCCAGGTTTGCACTCTTTTGAATGTTTGATTTGAATAGGAAATGTGTGCTTAGTAGGGTTTCCATCTCCTTCCATCTTCTGCACACAGAAGTCTTGGAATTTGATGGAGATGCCCTGATTCATCCTCCCACCTGAATTTATTTTTCTTTTTTTTCCCAACATGTTGGCTGCAATAATGTCTTCATTCTCACAGCCGTGACATTAAATATATATCTGTCTCCATAAAAAAATTTTAAGTGTGAAAAGAAACCTACTTTTCTATTTTCTGGACGTGTTTTGGGAGTGTCTCATAGACAACGCTGTACAGAAGGAGCCATTTGCAGGGCTCAAACTTCTCCCAAGCCTTGGCCACCCTGGGACTGCTCTGTGTATTCCCGAGTGCCATCTGCTGGCACCTCCACCGTGGAGCTCTATAAGTGGAGATCAGACAACGCTCTTCAATCTGCAGCCCACGGTGACCTGGTCGCTCCATCACTAGGTCAGAGGCAGTCCAGCTGGACAGTACATAAAAATCACAGGAGACCAACTCTACAAAGGTATTTAAATGTGATCATGCTCAGTTTTGCCCTCCTGGTCATCTACTAGAAAGTTTTAGCCTTGATATATAGCTGGCTTATTGGTCCCAACCAGGTCCCAGCCAGGACTTTAACCTGTATTTCCCTTCAGGTCACTCACTTAGGTATCCCATCTCCTTTCTGTGACACCCTTAGTATCACCCTCCCACCTCTTCTTTCTGCTCATATTCCTCCATCCCACTACATTTATATAACCAAGTGCCTGGTACTTTTTGGAGAGAGAGTTTTGTTGCCTCTTTTCTTGTCTGGTTGCTCGATAGCAAGCAGAAGGTACCAGCAGGATTTTCTGAAGCGCTCTGTTCAAATCAAACACATGGTGTGAGGCTCTCACCTGCAGCTTTGTGGGCCTTTAACCCAAGGCAGCTTCCTGCAGGGCGCTGCCTGTGGATTTGTAATAGCTCAGTGGCAGAGAAATATAATGTCTGAGGTGTCAGGCTGAACTATGGAAGAGCTGGTGACACCTACATGGTAGCCTGCCTTGCCTAAAGGGGCAGATGGGCACCAAATATCCTTGATAATTTAGGTCTGGGTATACAGGAAACTGTCACCCCGTGGAAGTGTTGCACTAAGGGTTCAGATCCATGAAACTCAGTGACTGGAGAGTGTGGTAACACATGCAACTTCTTGCCATGTGTTTTCTTTTGTTAGTGAACAGATACTACAAAAAACTTGAATGGTGGGACAGAAATCAGGAGGAAAAAAAGGAAACTATAAAACTGCAAAAAGGAAAACTTGTCTACTGTAGCAGTAGGACAGAGCACAAAAAGAAAAGACGACTGATTGCAGTTATTATGGGCCTAGGTACCATGGCAATTAAGCAATTTGAAAAAAAAGATGGTAGGTTTGTAGGGCTCCGTGTTTTTTTTAACTTTCCTCTCTTTCTTTCTTCTCAGACCACCAGGTAGCAGGATTCTTCTATTCTTACTGCAGTGTCTAACATCTCAACAGCTTTATCTTGATTTGGGTACTTTTAGGTTGGAAGGGACCTCTGGAGGTGACCTAGTCCAGCTTCTCACTCAAAGCATGGCTAACTTGAAGCACAGATTAGGATGCTCAGGGCCTTGTGCAGCTGAGTTTTGGAAATCTCCAAGGACAGAGATACTTCCATCTCTGTGGGCATCTGCTCCCTGTGCGGAACAGACCAACGTGCCCCCACACACTGCTTTGTCTGGGCAGTCTTCCCCCTCTGCAGGGACACAAGGACTGAAGGTACCAGCACAGGAGATCCCTGTCTTTTTTTGTGTTATCATCATGTTCATTTTCAAATGGTTACAGACCTGAATTAAGAAATAAAGTTGCATGTGTAAGTAAATTAACATTGTGAACAAATCTTGTCCAAATCTTTTTGTTCTCAGCACTGGATGTTTCTAGATATTTTGAAAGCAGGTACAGCATAATGCTTCATATCTCAGGAAGTTCATCAGTAGTCAGTTTGGATCCTCCATTGTAATTCTATGGGGAAATTAGGCACAATTCAGCTGCTACTGAAGTCAACACATGTCTCCCCAAGGAATCCTCAGTGGGATTGGACTGAGCACCAGGGACTTGAAGGCATGTCCATCTTTCCAGAAACCTGTTTCTAAAAATAGCTAATACAGGTATTTCAGCTACTTCCAGACTCATGGTCCATCTTTCCTCCCACTTGTGGTCAGTGGGTAAGGTCTAGAGCAGTCGTCTCTCTGGGTAACAAAGGAATACGTTCCATCAAACAGCTAGCTGACATTTAGACAACAAGCATAGCTTGAAGTCTGAAATTGCTTGTTCTGCTTGTGCTTTTATGTAGAGCAAGCATGATCCTGCACTAAGACAGCTATGTCAGTTAACGAGCGCTGTGAGATGAGGGAGCAGGCAGTGAGGCAGCTTTGAGCTACTCCTGCTGAACAAGGTATATGTGACTTCTAAGAAAATGTCTGTCCACTGGGACACTCAACGCATGACTTTCAGACTTGGCTAAACAGAAGACTTAAAAATCTTTTTCTTCTGGGCTTTTTACTTCCTCTCACCATTTTTTTGTTGTTTTTTGTTGGTTTGTTTTCTTGTTCAGCTATGAATTCAATCAGCTCAGCTTAAGACAAAAACATGACTACAGTGGAATAACCAGAAAATGTACTCATTCAAAAATTTTCCTGGAAACGGATATGATTTCAAGCCCAACATCGCTCAGGTAAAGCTGATTCTGCCCTGCACAGACAGTCACAAGAATGCTGTGAAACCCAAACATATTCCTCCTTTAATTTCAGTTTACTGTTTTATTTTTGCTGACCTGGCCTGCAAAGCTGACATCTGTGCAAGACTCAACCCAGAAGAAATAGAGTCCTTATCATTTGAAAGACGCAGGCAAAAAATGAAATGATCATCAAGAAGCTGTCTCCCCTTCATCTTTCTCTTGTGCATGTATACAAATGAATGTCTTGATTTATGAATACAGTATTTGCTTTTCACTGTGATTTCATCTTTCCTGGTTGATTATATCAAAACTTTTTATCTCAATAATTAATTCAGCCAAATGGGTATGATTCTTTAAACATACCCATCCTCCCACTCCATTAAATTATGTCTGAGATGCCTTTTCTTTTTTATCGGGAAGAAACAATGATATTTTATCTCCCTGTTTCCTCTAGTTAAATCGAAATGGCCCTTTGAGGCTACATGTTTCCTGTGGTACTAAGACTATCAGGAGGGACTCAAATGAGATTAAACAATAACTGCCTCAGGAATATGTGTATCCCAGTGGCTGTACAGGCAAAGATGGAACGACTGCAATTCACCCCAGCCAAAGACAGCTGGCTGTGCTGAGATGAGGTGTCTCACAGAGTTACTTTCTGCACTGCTTGCTCAGCAGATATGGCTTGTGTCTTCTTTACTGTAAAATATAATGAGTGAAAAGTACTTAATTTTAAGTTTATCATACAAGATCATAAAATGGAAAATAAAAAGGAATATAACATTCTCGTGCTACCTAGAGATCTTGGGTCTGCATGGCACCAATCCTACAAATGCTGCTTGCCAAAACAGCCAGCAGGACTGAAGACAGGTTCTGGTGAAGCAGCTGACACTGAGTAAGCTTGATAGTCTGTGATAATTTAGAACTGGACATTTCTTACCTGGGACCAGCAACAGGCCATGCTTAGAAAAACATGTGTCTCTTCAGAGACGTACACCTGAATGTGATGGGTGGGAAAGACAGGGCTTTCAGTCGTCACAACAGTCTGCAAAGCAATTTCTTTTCCAGTTGTTCTTTTTTCCTGTTGTTTTTCCCCCTTAGTCAAGGCTAGTTGGTTCTAAAACTCGCTATAATGCTGAATAATGGCAGGACCACAAAAATGGTCCTTTCATCTTGCTTTCTAACTTTCTTACACAAGCTCTGGCTGACAAATGGCCTTTGTAGTCAACTACTTTATAGAACTTTTTATTTATGAAGTTTGCTGAATCAATGAGATAAGAACTGCAAGTTACACCGAAGACCAAGCAACATCAAATGGTCTCATTTGTACCTTGGAGCTGAGTCTGAACATGGTGTACATCACACAGCAGCAAGTAGTCTTGATGGTGTATCAAAACTTATCTCAGTCAACAGTGACATTTATCACAATAGATGAAATTCGACTCACCGAACATCAGCTTTTAAAATATAGACATCAGTAGCTAAGCTAGTCATCATTAAAATAGGTGCAGCTCATCTCATCCTATCATAGACACAATGAATCATACTCTACTTCTCTCTGCTGACTGGAAAGGAAAACTGGGGTGACTAGTTGAAATGCAGATATCTAATGATGATGTACTGATGTCCCAGTCTTCCATAAGAATTATTCTCTTGGGTGACCCATATCTATAGAGGAGGCACATGCAACCAGTTAAGACTAAACACATGAATTTTTACATGTCTAAAGACTGGCACAGATGCTCCCCTACAGTCCTTATTATCCCCTTTTGCCGCAGAGACCTGTGCCTCAGAAGAATGAGATGCCAGCTTAAAGACATTGTTGTAGTGTTTTGAGAAACATGAAAGATATGAGCTATAAGGTATTACAATTCTTCATTTCACTTACAGATATCACAATGACAATTTTCTCCTCTGAGGACTGAATATGAGCCAGCAGTGTGCCCAGGAGGCCAAGAAGGCCAACAGCATCCTGGCTTGTATCAGGCTGTGTGGCCAGCAGGACTAGGGAAGTGATTGTCTTATGACAATGTTATGAGTCTTATGAGGAGTGGCTGAGAGAACTGGGGTTGTTTAGCGTGGAGAAAAGGAGGCTGAGGAGAGAACCTATCACTCTCTACAACTACCTGAAAAGAGATTGTAGTGAGGTGGGGGTCAGACTCTTCTCCCAGGTAACAAGTAATAGGACAAGAGGAAATGGCCTCAAATTGCACCAGGGGAGGATTAGTTTGGATATTAAGAAAAATTTCTTCACTGACAGGGTTATCAAGCATTGGAAGAGGCTGCCCAGGGAAGTGGTGGAGTCACCATCCCAGCAGGTATTTAAAAGATGTGTAGACGTGGTGTTTAGGGACATGGTTTAGTGGTGGACTTGGCAGCATTAGGGTTACAGTTGGACTCGGTGATGTTAAAGGTCCCTTCCAACCCAGGCAATTTTATGATTCTATGATTCTAAGGTACAGGGAACAGGCTGGGAAAGAAGGGAAGGGAGGAGGAGGAGAGGTTGAAGGTGTTTTGCCAGTGAGATCCCTCTGCAGGGTGGTATGGGACAAGGATGCCTGTCAAGCCTTGGCCTGAGCAGAACTTACCCTGACACGCAGCTGTTGCTCATGGAGGAAATGTTAGAAGGCCAGGACAGAGGTAAAGTGAGGTGATGGCTGCGCCAGTCCCCATGGGACTGGCTTGCTTGGCAGTGCTCTGCTGGTTTTAGGTAAGACCCAGAAGGTACTGAAGAAGTTCATGTTCAAGTGCCCACAATATAAAATCCTCTCCCTTTTGCATCCTGAGCATGCAAATATATGCCCTTGTACTGCTTTCTCTAACATGCACAGAGCAAAATCCCTTTGTATCCCGGTGTGCTCTTTCTGGTACTTCATAGCCATATTTTCTATTAGCTGGAGAAAAGCTCTTCAAATTCACTTAATCAAATCTGTCCCTTTATTAGGTGCATTGGTTTACACCAGAGATGCATATAGAATTTCCTACCTTTGCCGCAGAAAAGACAATAACAAGAACAAAGACACTTCATTAGCATCAGAAGAAACAGGGAAAATGCTCATCACATGAAGGTGCACATAAGGTCATTACTGGCATTACAACATGACTTTTTAAGACTGATCATTTCTTTTTAATTGCAGAAACACAGAAGGCGATTCCATCTTTCGCATCATAGTTTACGACCAGAAGCCATTTGCCAAACAGACATCACAGTAGCAAATAAACTTGCTTTGAATTTGGAAAAGCAGTCACAATATACGTGCTACTGTTTATACGAGCTACCCGTGGGCTACCTGGGGGAAAGCTATTCGAGCAAAATTAGCAAATGTTACAGAACAGCATGCTGGCAAAATGATCTCTCTTAAGCCAGTATTGTGTCAATTGAATTTAGTGAAGAAAGTCAGAACTGAATACAGAGATAGACTTCATTAAGTTGTGGCTGAAAATATCCTAACTAACAACTTTCCTGTGAAAAATATTTGCTTAGTGCATGTCAAACTTTCTTCCTTAATTCCTTGGCACACAGGTACAGCTGAAAATATCTGTATTGGCACAAAATTTCAGATTTCCTTTTTTTTTTTCCCCAGTTTGGAATGAAAGGTCAGAAATGCTAGACATTCCCAGTGGTCGAAACTGTCATTCCTGAGGAGCTCAAAAGATCGAAATGAATCAGGAATATCCTCCCCAGACTCTGATTCCAGGCCTACTGCATACCTTTCATATTTCCTTGAACAGATATAAACTTGCAAAATGAACACATTCTGTGGAAAAAAAAACCCAAAGAAATGGCAAGAAACTTCAGTAGAAAGGCAATGAGAGCAGGATAGATCTGCAGCAGAAGCCAAGGGGAAATTAGTCACCTAAATACCAGAATATACCAGAGTGTGCTACTGAAGACCAAAGGATTTGGGGGGACCTTATCTATGCCTCAGATCTTTACTGGCTGATATACTACTGTCAACACCTGTTTCGGCAGAGTGAGAAAAGACTAGACTGCCTGTCCTCTTAGCAATATGCTGTAATGTATTCTGCAAAGTGCAGCACCTGCAGCGCTTACCCTGTTAGGCAGTGAAATGGGTAGTGCTCAGGCATCCCTGAAGATATAAAGATACCAAAACAAAGCCCAGGAAAGTGACCTGCTTCAGATGGTGCTGCCCCAAAGGCATAGGTCTGTTGCTGGACATAATGGTCCTGGTAGGTGCTGCTCTGCCTTGGGCTACCCAGACAAAGGTCAGACACTACTAGCTCTAGCAAAGCAGTGAGACTGTCAAACACTGTAGGTTAAGATAAACCTGCATCCTCACATGGGGCAGATTATTCCAGTTGTTGGGCAGTACTGGGAGTCTACACAGGCTAAACTCTTATGATGAACTGCTCCTTTGATGGGATTCATGTGATCAAGAGAAGAGTATGTCAGAGGCATTCATCTGACGTCACTTAACAGTGGTGTATCAGTGTCCATTATGTCACTCTAAAGTCTATATCTAAAATACACTATATAAATCATACTTAAAATTGCCTACTTTTTCTTTCCATTGACAGTGGCAGGAGCTTAGAATGAGAAGCTCAGATGGAGATACATACACTACAGCCATCCAAACTTAGGTATGATGTGTCTTTCCCTATCTAACCACAGCAGAGGTAATTTTGACACAAGTCTATGCCCAGCCTATTTAAAATGAATTATCTGCAAAAACATGTACTTTGATGACTTGTTTGTTGGTTTGCATGTAACATATAATCGATGAAAATGCTTTGTTCTTCTTGCAGTGCATTTGGTTGCTCTGCCAGTAAATTCCTGTACTGAGAGTGCATCAAGTCTGTTTGCTAAGAGCCCCTTGGGAATGACTGATAGATTGCTCTGGATGCTGTTTGTCTCCTTCTGCCTATTGCCATTTCTGACATAATCTGGTTAGTTTAGGAATAGATCCCTTCCTTCCTTGCCAGAAGCAACTGCCTGCAAGCATTAGCAGGGATGTGGATAAGTGTTTCAGAGCCCTGTAGAAACTGGAAAAAAAAAAGGCCTGATTTGATGTAGGCAGTAAATTACATTTGTAAGAGTATCTGGCCTCTAAAGTAACCTCTCAAACTGTGGGAGCAAAAAGAATACCAATACAGTAATTGGAGGAGAGGCAATAGTTCATATTGCACATTATCTTCGTTTTCCCATGAAAGGGGATGCTCAGTGGGAAGACAAGAGATTTCCATGTGCTTTCCTGGCTTCTTCTGGATCTCAAGAAACAGAAAGGCTGGATGAAGATGGTAATTTTCCTCCACCTCAGCATTTAAAACAAAAATCTGCTGCAGCCACCTGCTTGTCTCCAGGACTTTCTGTTTTGCCTGACAACTTCTATTTTTAAACTGGCTGAATTCCTCTCTGTAAGGAATTACCACAGCTACCGTCACCCCCCCAGTCCTACCCTGCTCTGGGCTCTGGATTACGTTTCCTTGTACGTTGTGGTCTTGTTGCTATTTTATGACTTTTGATGGGGTGTTTCTCTGGTTCCTTCACAACACATGCTGCGTGGAAGTGACTGGCATGAGGAAATGAAAGGCAGAAATGCATTCCGATCCTTTCTGTATGTCTCCGGGCTACGGAGCACATTGGGTTTTGCTGTTTGCTATTTTTACTTGTTTTCCTCCTCTTCTTACCTCTGTCCTTATTTTAAATATGATCTTCATATTTGATTACTGTGGTTTGTAATTGCTCTTGACTTAATAGTGGAAAAAACACAGCTGTTCAGTGTGTTAGCTTGCACATTTTGATAGCTTTTGCAGTGATTTATACCTCAAGCAATACTCCCCTAATACACTGGAAAAGGTCATTTGAGTACTATCACTCATTCATTTACATGACACTGGGCTGTGTGTGCCACATGCATGACCCAGGATCTATTGTCCTATGCGTTAATTATGAATAAATGCAAGTATTTTTAGCACAAGTCAACAATTCATTTGTTTCTCATCTGAATTTTTTTTAGTAATTTTTTTTTCTCTAATTAATATGCATTAATATATATTTTTCCTCTGAATGACTAAGGGGAGCATGCAGCCAGGACAGGTCACAGCACAGGACCATGCTCTGTTGCAGATCTCCTCAGTCATGCTCTGCATCATGCAGCACACAAAACAGCTCATGGAGTTTAATGAGATTCGGAAGTGCTGTATATAATTTCCCACTACAAGTGTATATGTTTCCCATGAAACACTACCTCCTTTGTTTGTTCAAGATATTTAAAACCTGGTTTCAATGTAAGTGCTTTCTAATGCAACCCCCGCAACTTCATGTTTGTGGCCCAGTTTTCAGAATCAGGCCCCCTGCCACTAAATGATTCTACGATTCTATAAATATAGTGAGAGCCAGTAGTTTCAGAAATCCAGGTCAATACCTAAGTGTAGATAGGTCAGGACCAAAACCTCAGCTCTGAACACAGGCATGAGAAAACCTGTGTGTAGCCTGTGCTCAGTCTCATTTATCTCCAGGTGGTAGATTCATACAGGCAGGGATTTTGCTTAGTCTTTTTTGTCCAGTGCTTACCACAGCCTAATCCTGGTGTTTAAGACAAGCAAAAAATGCTGCAAGGAAGTTTTTCACATGGATTCAGGTCAAGCCAAGCCCTAATCCTTAATTTCCCCAAACTCTGTGGTTTCTTTATCCTTATCCTTATAACTGATTACATTCCTACCTATAATCTGTAACAAAGAACAGAACAAGAAAATTAATGTTTGCAACAGCATGCAAATCCTTTTCAGTCCCTCATTACTGCTCAGTCCCTGTTTAAATGAAAATTTCCTCCACCCTTTTGATAGCTTAGTTTTTTAAACAGACATTAATGAGGGAAGAAAGGATCCTTTATTACAAAACCTGCCCTGCACAATTCCATACTATTAGATACAGAAGCCCACCACCCTGCGAAAAAGCAAGAATACACCTACAGATAGGAGTTTAATTGTTAATAGCACTTTCTGTCCCAATCCAACACTGAGATCATAGAATCACAGGATCATTTAGGTAGGAAAAGACCTTGAAGATCATCGAGTCCAACTGTTATCCTAACACTGCCAAAACCACCACTAAACCGTGTCTCTAAGCGCCACGTCTACGCATCTTTTAAATACCTGCAGGGATGGTGTGACTTAACTACTTCCCTGGGCAGCCTCTTCCAATGCTAGATAACCCCGTCAGTGAAGAAATTTTTCCTAATATCCAATCTAAAACTCCCCTGGTGCAACTTGAGGCTGTTTCCTCTTGTTCTGTCACTTGTTCCTTGGGAGAAAAGACTGACCTTTCAGGTAGTTGTAGAGAGTGATAAGGTCTCCCCTCAGCCTCCTTTTCTCCAGGCTAAACAACCCCAGTTCCCTCAGCCGCTCCTCATAAGACCTGTGCTCTAGACCCCTCACTGGCTTGGTTGCCCTTCTCTGGAGACACTCCAGCACCTCAATGTCTTTCTTGTAGTGAGGGGTCCAAAACTAAACACAGTACTTGAGGTGGGGCCTCACCAGGACCACGTACAGTATGACAATCATTTCCCTAGACCTGCTGGCCACACTTTTTCTGATACAAGCCAGGATGCTGTTGGCCTTCTTGGCCTCCTGGGCACACTGTCGGCTCATATTCAGCCAGCTGTTGACCAACACCTCCAGAATCCACATGGCCAAGTCCCACCCTCCTGCAGGGTCCAGTTGCTGGTGTAGGTCCACCACCACCCTGCGACACCAGTAATTTCAGCACCAAACCACTCAGATTTTGCAACAGTAAAATGAGGCACCAAGTCTGCTGTGTTCAGCACATGAGCACTGTTCCATGTCCAGGAGCATGGCCCAGAGAGCCAAGAAATGTAGCAGAATTAGGCAGCAGTTGAACAGGGGACGGTAAAGAGCCTCTTGATCTCATACAGGCTTTTTTGGTTCCAACCATGGCCTTCACTCAATGGCCTTTATGCCATTTAAATGCTACTGCTTTAATAGTCCTTGAGAGGGGACTTCCCTGCCAGCTGTTCAGCCCATCCCATCATCTGAGACACAGTTTATGTTTTGTATGTTAAAGACAATGCATCTTGGGAAAAGATATAATACAGCAAATTTACATACAAAGATCTTGGCTTCTCAAAGGCATTGGGCATCCTTGTCTTCACAGCAGGCCAAACCCAGCCTCAGAGCCAAACCAGCTCCAACTGGGGCAGCTCATAGATCATGTGTTTACCGTATAATCATTTGATTTGCATTTTCTTAGCCCAGAGAGGCTAATGAATGAAAGAAACATCCCAGCCTCTACCACCAGACTTTTCCCTCCTCAGAGGCTTTTCTGGAGGCTGCCACACATCAGCTGTGTAATTCCCTTGTGTCTATACCAAGGCGGGTGCAGAAGGACATCCCCCGTGGCACTCCACCTCACCGCACTGCTCTGAGGTAGAGAGCTTGAAGTGCTCTTTGACTGCAAGTTGGCAGCTCTAACCGTGCCAGCGAGGGCATGTGGGCAGTATCATATGTTTTCCCAAGACATGTAGAGGTCACATCCCTCCTGGCTCACAGTAACGCAAGGATTGTGCAGTGTGGTTCAAGGACACCCGGACATATGCAGCTTTCTGCTTGCACAGCACGTGGAGGAATGGACGGGCCAATCCTATTGGAGGGGCACAAATACAGTCAGGAAAGGTCTGTGGTGCTTGGCCCTGCACCCATGTGGGGTGCTTAGATCCTTTTCTCCTGTAGCAGGTGGAACCTCCTCAAGCCTGCAAACACCAGGACGCCCTCTGAATCACACTGCCCGGGCGAGGAAGGGGCTGGTGTTTGCCAGCTCTCACAGTCCCGGTGCCAGGTGGAGTGGCCTGGGGGAAAGGAGGATGGGGCAATCCTCTCTATCAAATTATTTGATGAGAGTTTCCCCAAATCTTTCAAACAGGTGTCTCTTCTGTAAAGAGATTGTGAGTGGAAGGCAATGATAATTTACCACTGAGTGTCCAGACTGCGTGAATTCTCCTGACATAATTTAAAAACCTAAAACCCTGGTGTGTAGTCTGTTTGCTTGCCACTTTATTCCTTTAATGAATGCTGGGGTCACATGAAACAGTTGTTTAAAATAATACAGGTGAAATAGCTCTACCTCTTACAGGAAGAGGAGGACATAACAATATACAGCAAGAAAGACCTCAACGACAATATTTCATCCACATGTTGAGGAATATTTTTTTTTTTTTTAAAAACATAGCATCTTTCATGCTTCAGAAAGCTCTGGAGATTCAAACACAAGATGAAGGGAAGAAGATGGTCTTGGGCTGAATTAGAGAGGGTGACGCTGTTGATTCAGGAGCTGGAGACAGTGGGGCAGCACAATACTGATGATGTTTGGCAGTGAGTTATACCAAATACCTGAGGGTTAGCAATACACAGGAGGACAGACCCAAAGGATGGCTGGCCTGAACCATGAGGCGAGACTTGACACTAATTGACTAGGATTCTTACAGTGGAAAAATCATGGTGTAGATATATCCTGCAAGTCTTAGGAGCTTGGTGGTAGTGGTAGGGGAAAATGCAGAAATGACAAGCCACCTCTGTGGGTACCCATGAGTATGACCCTGCACCACCAGAGGTAATAGGTCCTTTTATTCACTTTCAATGATTGCAAGATCAGGCCTCACTTGCACAAGAAAATATGTGGCCTGTGCATGTCACTGCATTGGCTATGCAGCTAAATCAGGGCTATGCTGTGCACATGTTTCCAAAAGTAAAACTAATGTGCATAATCTAAGAAGAGTCCAACTTAAAAAAAGCTCTTGAAGTCCTTGAGTAATTGAATTCAGTTTCAGAGTATGATTACTACTTAATTACTTTTATCCTCTCGGTACTTTTCAACCTAATAAACAGTGCTGCTGAAAATCAGCATGAACTTGTGGTAATAGTCTTACCTAATAATCTTAAGTTTAGCATTTTGAAGGGTGTGGAAGTTCTGGTGTGGACCTGTGTTCAACTCTCCAGTCTTTGGACAGGTCACCCAATCTTTTGTTATTTTGCAGATCAGCTGATCCAAAACGAAGTGGATACTCCTAAGCAACTGAAGATTCAGATATAGGGCATGTTAAAGAGCCTTAACTGGGTAGTACAGCCAGGATTAATTTGAGTAAATATTGACTTTCATGTTCCCCGTGTCTCCACAAGAACTCCATCATCTAGACACCCACTAGATTCAGCAGAATGGACTAGACAGATTTAACATGCAGTTTTACAATGATGTTTAAATAGGCAGGATGGTTGACTCTCTGCAAGTTATTATCTTCATTGACTATCAAGAGAAATTGAGGTGTGTAGATGTTCTGCGGGCATACAGACTTCGATGATTTTGGCAAACATGAGTTAACTTGGCTATTAGTAACTGTCTACAGGCAAGCTACTAGCTCTTACCAGTCTGAAAGTAATGTGACAAGCCTTTTTATCCGGTGCTTAAAGTTGGTGTGTATTGCCTTTCACAGAATTTTGACCTAGTACCTTCTCTTTGGGGCATTACCTCTTACTGTAGTAACTTGGACAGGTACTCCAGTTCAGCAGACCGGATGTGACTTGTTCCATCTCCGTTGTTTGGTTATTGTCTGAGCCAGACAGTGATTCAAATACAACAGCCATTTAAACATGTAGTAATTTTTTTTCCATATCTATGAACAGAAATTATTCACTCTGCATTCAGAAAATTAGGTAAACTGCAAGGAACATAGATTTCTAAAGAGCATTCATTTGTTTTTCCTTTTTTTTCCACCTCTTAATTGCAAGTCTATTATCAATTATACACCTTAAATTAAAAGACCCGTTTAAAAATCCCCTTCTAGCACAGGTTTTGATTGGTTGCACTGCCACATAGAGCCCTAAGGGCTTGGTCAGAGACAAATACACAAATTTGAAAAAAACCATGCCATTCATGACCTTGCAAGATGTGGAGGCGGCACAGGACTGTGAGCTTGAAAATATACTTGAATAATGAGATGAGAATTAATTTCCTGATGAGAATATGCCTTCAACTCGTTGTTCCACACCAGACATCACCAGAAGGAGGTTAGGGAGAGATTTTGTGGTATTGGCAAACCAAAGATCAATCAGCTGTGAGAGCCATGTGGCATAACACACGTTGTAATCTGTGTGTGGTCTAAACCAGACCACTAAATACAAAGATAACAAGTAAATGTGGTTTCACTGTCTGAATTGAGTTCCTCACATAGATGTGTTTGCAGTCTGCAGCACTGACCCACCAAGAGCGAAATAAGACAGTATTTACAATGCACTCTCCATACAGAGCTGTCTTTTCATTCTGTTTGCATGGGACCTAATACATGTCACGTACCACACTGGTCCACACCTGAAGTTAGACATCACAGTCATGCAGTCAGCCAGTCCAGAGAGGGAAAATGTGCGGGTACTTCTTGCCTTCTCCACTCTCAAGCTCTGGAGCCAGGACAACCATGCAATAGCTCAAGAAGATGTCCTGCTTACACATGTTCATCACTCCAAAAAATAGACCAGAGTTGAGAATTAGAAACAGGAGGCATGGTCTTGCCTCTGAATCAGGAGACCTCTGATTTGAGGGGGGTCTTTCTGCCACAAAGTGCTTGTTTGCATGCTAGATGGCCCCACTGCCCTTACACTGCAGCTGTACCAGAGGTGGGAATGAGGCAGAAGGGTCATGAATGGCCCATTATCTTCTCCATCTGCACCAGCACAGCACAGGGCATGTTAGAAAATGTAAAGGTACACTTTTCATTTCTGTTAGGATATAGTGCTAGTTTGTATTCCCAAAACCTTTTTTTACTCATCTCATATACACATCCGATGTTGAGGACAGGGCTTATTTTCATAAAACAGGGAAAAAAATAAAACCAACCTGCTTTTAAACAGGGCTAGAAAGTGGTGAGGGATGAGTTCTTGGTGTTTCTCCAAGCTTGCTGTCTCGCAGGTCTGTGTCTGGGTCGTATGTTCCCTGTCAGAGAGAGCATGCGTAAGTCAGGAGGAAAACTGGAAAGCCTTCCTGAAACTAGAGGTGCAAACATCTGCTTAATGGTTCACAAGCAACCTAGAAGTAAGCATCAGTCATTTAAAATTCCTGTAGCTGCCAATTCTTGTGGCTTTACAGTGTATTTTTCTGAAAGCCCCTGATGCTGAGACAGCTCATATTTGGCAATGAAAATATCTCAATTTTTCTTTAAGCTATTTCCATTCTAACCCTTAGTGTGGAGCTGAGACTGTTCTGCCTCTCTGGAATTCTTAACAGAACCAAATGTTTCTGGAAGTCTTTTTTTTACTCAAACACATTCTGTTAGACTTCATCCAAAAGTCCCAAGGTGGAAGTCTAAGCTCTCTCCGTTAAGAATGTCACAACAAATTATTTAACAGCCTTTGCCAGCTTTAATATTTATGCATTTAAATAATAAAAAACAGATGGCAAATGAAAATAATTCCACTGGCTTTTGTTGTTGTTTTTTAAATAATCTTGTGGGGTTTTTTCACTTTCCTTGTTATGGAATGTTTGGCAAAATTGATAATGTCTTTGCTTTTCAGCCTGAAAATATTTTTCCATTTATTTTATATCTAACACCTATGATGCAAAGAGACATGATAAAAGATAGTGGAATGATGATATAATATCAGTGGGATAGATCCAGTGATGAGGATAGCATCATCAAAGGCAGAGGCCCTAAATTGTATCTTTTGATGAGAGCCAGACCTCAGAAGTTCATTTAGCCTCACAGCATCTGCTGTTCGGTTTAGTGTTTCTGGTTTGGGTTTACAGATGGGAAAAGAAGGTACTAAGAGGTTATACAACATCACTATGGTCATCGAGTCTTTCATATAGCTGGGAATTGACGTGGTTTTAAAACTAAAGCCATTTGCAGCCATTTCATGGCCCATATTAGCAATGCCTGCACTAGCAAGCAATTTGGCAGATTAGATTATTTGGTGCCAAGGTCTTTTCCTCTGTGCTGTATGTGGCTGGAGGGGTTGTAATTTTGATGACTTTCCATCCAGTCCCCTGGACCACATGTCTCTATTGGTTGTATTGCCCCATGCTACCCAAGGAAAGCTCATCCACAAACATTTGCCCCTCCACAGGCTGCCCCAAGAAGGGCTACGCTGAGCTCACATGTGCCAAGCCAGCGTCAGGAGCAGATCACCTGCCTGCTGCCACCCCCCACGCAGGGCTTTGCACGTGGAAGTCACCCCTGTTATTGCTGGTGCTCCCGCCTTATTTCACAAAGAAGTTACCATTTATACAAAAATATCCCATACAGCCTTTGCAGAAACAGCTGGTTTCATCACTTTGGAGGGGGTTAGATTTCACTGTGGAAACAAGCCAGGATGTAAGCTGACACAAAGCTCGTCCTTTGCCAAAAATTTAGTTAAAAAAATAGAGCAAGTGTCTCTGCAGGCCCTGATGCATCTCCGCTGTCTCCCTGTTTATGAGTCCTCCTCAAGTGGTCTGCAGCAGGACACAGGGTCACGGACAGGACTGCACAGCAGCTTCAGTAACTCGGTCTCACCCAAGTTGCTGCCCGAGGCTGGGAACGCGACCCCTCTTGTGAGGAGAGGGCTGTGCGTTACCAGCAGAGCTCTGCAGCCGTGCTCTGCAGTTCTGGTATTTTCTAGGAAGCGAGACGAGTTCTCCCTGGCATGAGAAATTTGTCAGGACTGATAAGCACTGGGGATGCTGGTCTCTGGGTAACGAGCTCTCAGCTGAACCATTTCCATATTAACTCTTCTGCAGCACCATTCTGAATGCTAACTACAAAAGTTAAAAAAAACAGGAATCAGATGCAGAAATTGTGTCTTTAAAACTATCAGTTCTAGGAAAAAAAATTAAAAATCCTTTTAATTTTCTTTCTGTCAGGTATTTGGGTCATGAAATTTATTTTTCAAGTTTTTCTGCAAACAGAAGGAACGAAGAGCTCAGACTGTGTCAAATATGACCATCCAAGCCAGAAACTAGGGGTATGTGAAAATACCCACCAGAAGATGGGAGGTAGAAGTAGTCAATCTTTTCAGACATCTTTCTGAATAATAACTGAAACCAAACAGAAAATTTTGCAGTTACTATGGATACACAGTTCCCCTTTGACTTCTAATGTCTTCAGCTTCTTTGTTATTATTTATCTGTTTAGGACTCAAATCAACAGGGTGAGAGTGTTCTTTTGGGCTATTAGATACCATTGATCAGAGATAAAAATAATATGAGTGGAAACAAAAGGTAAAGGAATTTAAATATTCTAATATTAGGTTCCCTTCTTCCTGCATTTTACCCATATTACATAAATCATGGCAACATCCAATTGTAGACTATCAGTAAATGAAAGGTTTTATAGCAACCCACAACCCACCAAGGAAAAGGATTAGAATTTTATCATCCTGGGAGGTGATGATTTACACTTCCCAAGAAATGTGAAACTCTAACAAGTCCTAAATTATCAGATCTTTAAACTTTAGCCTATGTTTTATAGCTGCTATAAAATGGCATACAGAATGATGGTTTTAATGATGTTATTGTTTTATTCAAACAAAATTTATTGGGTTCCATTCAGGAGTAACTTATGAAACTTAATGACCTATGATTGGTACACTAAATTCCAAGCTGTCCTGCGCTAGCAAGAGTGAGAGGCTTATAGGTATTAAGGCGCCTAAAAACCTTTACTGAGAGCGATAAAATTGTCCCAGGAACCCTCATAGTTAATCCATGTAGTATTTCTAGAAGCTACATTTCAGAATCAGATACACAGAAATGTTTCTCAGAGGTCGAAAGTATGCCTGTGCTTCAGGTTAGAGGAGTAGGGTTGGGGAAGGAGGTTTCATTGGCAGAGGATCTTCAACAAACATTAGGTCTTTCTTTACAGTCTACCTGACAAGTTACAGCACTGGCGCAGTAACCACAGGAGTGGATACTCAATAACATCTCAGAATACTTTAACCATGGTAAAAATTAGTTTCCTCAGCTCCTTCTTAGACGTGTTGAATATCAGGAGAGGATATAGTTATTCAGACAATGAATTACAATACCATGTCAGCAGGTTAGAAAAAGGCCCTTTATGAAGGCCCTACATGACACCAAAATTGTAGAAAGACAGGGTCACACTGCATGTTTCCACCTGTTTGGCCCAGCTTTGTGTATTTGTAGGGCTGAATGTACTCA
Organism: Anarhynchus alexandrinus; assembly: GCA_008711295.1. Classification (NCBI taxonomy): domain Eukaryota; kingdom Metazoa; phylum Chordata; class Aves; order Charadriiformes; family Charadriidae; genus Anarhynchus; species Anarhynchus alexandrinus. The sequence goes on along the minus strand of VUYV01000032.1, from coordinate 3,301,030 downwards.
CACAATTGACAAAAGAATACAATTTTCAAGAGCTGGTGCAATCCCGCTGATCAGACATGAAATGGAAAGACTGAAATTTCTAACTAGTCTTAATATAAAAGCCATTCACATCTTCCATTCAAACATATGTGCCAGCTGAGGACATGCTGCTCCTCTTATTATTTTCTTTTAGCTGCCTGTCTTGTGAGGGCTTCAATTATCAAGTTGGTTGAAGTTCTTTATATATCTCAGCAGACATCATGACTCAGAAAGAATCCACTCTTCTGAATGGATCGTTTAGACGGAGCAGTTCCATCAATCGTTCGATAAGCCTCTGAAACATCCTGGTTTTCCTAACCATTCTTCTCATTCAAACTTCTGACCATAATTACATGATGAGAAGGAAGGATGGGTGAGCAGCTGAGAGGCAGCACAGAGCCCACATGGGTCAGGTTTTATTCATTCCTCCATCCCTCCAGAGGTGGAATCACTCTGCTTGGCTTAGACACAGGACTTCATAACCCAAAAAGGCATTAAAAGATGTGTATGTGTCTTTGTGCAGATGGGGAAACAGACACAGAAAGGACAAGATACAATTAGATGTGTTTTTGAATTGAATTCAACTGAAACTATAGGTTCTTGCTGCTGAAAAAGCTCAGGACCCACTTTTTCAGGGATCTGAGGCACACAGCTTTCCCTGATGGCTAGAAGGCCTCCAAGAACATTAAAACTCCTCCAAGGCTGAGCTGTCACCCCTGGCCTTTCACATCCAGCAGTACCACCAAAAGGTGCAGAAAAGGGCATGCAAAAAACCTCGGTGGTGTTCCATCAGTCACCTACCAGGCAGACTGAACAAGAGCTTTACCATCGTGGGCAGTGTGCCCCGACACCCCACATAGACTGGGGTTGGTTCTTAGCCACTGGTAACTTGGAGCACTGGAAGTACCATTTCCATCTCCAGTTTCTGCCCAGTTGTTTTGGATAAGCCAGTTGTCAATTTAACTGAAGAATTTTCTCAGCATTATTTGACTGCTGAACTATTTTGCCTTAGTTTCATTATGTGTAATGATGTATCTTTGCAAGATAGTTATTCTGGTGAAATAGTTCAAATCATGTTAGGATCACATCTGCATCACTTTTGACATTGGGTCCGAAGTATGAAAGAGGACCACGGGTCTGCTGAAACAGCACTTGACTGGGTGGTGAAGCCCTTCACCTGCCTACTCCATAGCTATCCACTGGCAAAATGGCAAAGGTAACAGTTCTTTCCCCGGTAAAGACTTGTAAAAACAAATTTATAAGAACCTTGAGAAGTACCTTATGCTTTGAAGGAGTTATTACAGAATTCAGTCAGGATATGTGCTAAGCTTAGTATCGCTCTGTCTCTGGGAAAGAGCTAGAAAAACTAAATAGTCATTGCTGACTCCCAGAGACTGAAGTGAACTGGCGTGACCTGTGGATCTGAACATCTCTGTCCCCGTGAAATTAATGATGATGCTCTCCTTCCTTCCTGACCACAATAAGATTTGTGATTAGTTTTGACAAAAGTACAAAACTGAAATCACCATTTTTGTAAACCAGATATTCTTCTGAATGTTGCATCTCATCAACAATCGTTAATATTCTATTTTTGACTGATTGCTTGCTGAGAAGCAGATTGGAGTCTTGCAAGTCTGCCTTGTGGTCTGTTTCTCATTTGCTTTTATTTACTTTTTTATTACCCCAAACTAGGTGCTTAAATTATAATTCTGAAGCTTAAGAGATTGTTTTCATTTTTTAAACTTGTTATCCATACATTGTATCCACCTCCTAACATTTCTCTAGGAACACAATCAACATAATGTAAAAGTATGTGTCGTAATCAACTGAATAATACTAGCATGCTATTAGGATATGATTTTCATATTAAGTGATCAGCAAATTAAGAGTGAATTCAATGAGACTCCTGTAAGAATTCACGTTTCTCAGAAATGCATGATGCCAAAAACATGATGCATGATTCCCAGGTGAGGTGGAAGTGAACAGCAGCGTTTAGAAAATCTTTGTTCAGGCCACAAAATTCAGCCACTGATGTAATCCTTTCAAGACTTTACATAAATATTTTACATTTTTTAACATCTTTTTCTTTGCTTTCTGCTGCTTGAGCCTGTACATTATGTTCTGGCTGTGTTTTCAATTTGTTGTGCAATCATGAAAGAGAGACACTTTTAAAAACAGAAAGGAGGGTGAAATTATTATAAATATACAAGAAGTAAAATTTCCTAAATAACACCATGTGGAAACCAGGATCAATGCCATGAGAATCAACAGATTCTTGACATCTCAAACCATGAGATTTATCCTTTCCAGACAAGAGGGTGGTAGCCAAAGAGAAATAAATATTCATCAACTATCGCACGTCACTGCAGCCCTCAGCTGCAGTTGGAGATGGAAAATACTCTTTCCTACGTATATTCTGAATCTTTTCATATGGTCCTTGGACACGAGAGATAAAACAACTGTGAACAACAGCAGTATACCTTTACATCAAAAAAGATCAAATTTCAGGATTTCTATGTTTCTCTGTTTTCCTTCTCTTTTTCTGGCCTATCAAAACAAGGCATCTTTTATGTGCTGCATTGCTTTGAAAGAGGGGAAATTCAAAGCCTGACTCTAATCCTCAGTCAAGTGTAAACCAGTAAATACTCATATATAACCCTTAAGATTTCTGCTGTTGGATCAGGGGGAGAACCATGAAAAGAGGTCCTCGCAGGAACAAAATTTCAAACCTTTGCAGCAGCCATGAAAGCCAAACTCATTTCCTACCCATGAGAGCCAAACCCATTTTCCGCTCACCAGGAGCACCTCTACGGATGCTTCACAGTGTCACTACATGTTTAGGCCATTTCCTATATTTAGGTGCAATTAAAGCATTTCATGCCTCTGTGCCATTGGCATGCTATTGGGAAGAGATAAACTACCTCCCACCTTCCCCTTCCAAAGAAAATGAATCCAATGAAGTTAAGGTGCTCCTTTGTCCATAACTGTGTAATGATGAGCCTTCACGTGCATTGCAGTTCACATCGAGAGTGCACTTCAGAAACAAATTTCTTGACCACCTCGACTTACTGTGCTTCAGTCTGCATCCCAGAGTGCTGCTNGCCAGGCTGGACGTGGCCTTGGGCAGCCTGGTCTAGTGGGAGGTGTCCCTGCCCATGGCAGGGGGGTTGGAACTCGATGATCAAGGTCCTTTCCAACCTAAACCATTCTATGATTCTATGATTCTATGATGATTTACTGTGCTTCAGTCTGCATCCCAGAGTGCTGCTGGGCAGGACCTGCGCTTCTTTCAGCTGAAATAAAATCTGAGTTGTGCTCTGGGAGCACCTCAAACACTCCCACTTCTGATGGGTGTTCAGTCCTCAGAGCCAGTCTGAAACTAGTCCAAAGTAACCACCCTGAAATAATGTGTTTTAATTAGCTCTTTAATGATCTCTTAGACAGAAGCTTCACTCAGATATCTGTGTCTAACACTTACTGATAGCCCATTACTGTGTGAATTTATTTATTCCCTTTTGGAGACTTTTTGCACTTTTGACCTCCTTTAAGAAGCCCAACTGTGAAGTTACCCTTCCTATTAACGGCTGTGTGCTTTTCTTTGTTTCAAACCTGTTACCTAATAATTTGGATTCTACCTGTGGCACGTGTTTTGAAAAGTTATGAATAACTTTCCACCTTCTACTCAAAGGTCATAATTTTACAGACTTCTGTCTCTTATCCTGTCTGTTGTTTTCATTCCAGACTGAGGTCCCTTTTCAAATCTTTCCTCATACTAAACCTATGAGATCATCCTTGTTGCCCTTCTTGGTTTGGTTTCAAGTTGTACTGTATCCTTTTGGAGATGAGGTGACCTGACCCACATACTCTATTCCACATACTGATGTATTAAAGATAAGCTCGATTAACCAGTCAGTCCTTTTGGAGAAAACCTCACTCAGTATTTATTTGCTGCATCGATAACTCTGGCAGCACCACAGCACTTTGAAATTGGATTTCAAGAGAATACTGGGAAAAAAAGGACTCAAAATCAGAAATGAGAAAGAGACAGAGCACAACAGGATTGTCTGTATCATCTGGTGTTAGATTAGATGAGCTAGGGAAAGCCACAAAAGAGTTGGAAAGCAAAGTGTTGAATTTGCAGTGTTTGAGGAATCATCTCAATTTGAGTGACAACTGAAAGCCAAAGTTACAAGTGACTGAATTTGTTTATCTATTAGGAAAAAAAATCTGGATAACGAGCTTTCTATGTCATATAAATAGCATTTAATTATGGCAAGTCTCAGCTGTGAAACACTGAATTCTGTGTTGGAGAAAGAGACAAGCAGTAAATCTGTCATTCAGCCTTACTGAAGTGCTTTACACCAAGACGCTGCAGAGGTAAAAATGTTATAGAACTGACCAGACCAGACCAGAAAGTGTATTTTCATAAAGTGCATGATTCTGCCCCTTTATAGTAAACATGATCTTTGACATTACATTCAAGACATGCAAGGAAAAAATAGTTTCTCAGGATTATCTTCAAATCCTAATTTCTTGTGGAATAAAAGTTTATAGTTCAGCCATATGAAACAGTCAAAATGTATTTCTGTGCTATCTCTTGCTCTGCCATGAGTAACTCACCCTTGTTGCTTTGCAATGGAGACAAGTGTATTTTCAAGCATTATCAGGAGCACCCTGAAGCTGCTTCAGAAGTTACTATATGAGGCTGACTATAAACAAATGTCTATGTGCATCTTTTAGTATCACACATTAAGATTAAAATTACAGCCATTACAGCTCTAATTCTGAAGTGTCATTTCACAGCTAAGAATAATAATTGTTCATTTAAACTTTCTGAGGGATTCTGTAAACTTTCCAAACTCCTTCAAATTAACCTCTTCTCAAATTCTCACCTCTGTTTGCAGTTCTTGTGTGGTCTGTGTATGAAAAGCTGGATATGGATGATAATGTCAGAGGGGGATAACAATGAAACCAAGGACAATATTTAAAGATGAACCTGTGCTTGGAGATCATTTACTCTGTCCAGTTCTGGTCCCCACAATTCAAAAAATACGTAGACAGACTGGAGAGTGTCCAATGGAGGGTCACACAGATGATCAGAGGGTTGGAGAACCTGTCCTGTGAGGAAAGACTGAAGGTTAGGTCTTTTTACCCTGGAGAAAAGAAGGCTTGGGGGGGACCTCATCACAATATTCCAGTATTTAAAGGGAAGCTACAAAGAGGACAGAGGCTCGTTCCTCACAAAGGAGCTACATGGAGAGGTGAAGGGTCAATGTACACAGGTTGCACCAGGAAAGGTTTCATCTTGATGTAAGACAGACATCTTTTACAGTGAGAACAATCTGTCACTGGAACAATCTCCCCAGGAACACAGTGGAGTCCCTGTCACTGGAGGTTTTTAAGATGTGATTACGGCAATGTGCTAGATAATCTCATCTCCTTTTCCATGAAAGCTTGGACCAGATGATCTTTCAAGGACCCTTCCAACCTGGGCCGTTCTATGATTCTGCCAGGGCTTGCTGTGCAACTAGAGCAAGGCCAGGAGTTGGTGTGTCCCCACTTGTGTTTAATATGGTCATCAGATCACAGGAGAGTTCAGAGCTCCAAAACGGGGTCACTCAAGGCCAACAAGGGCTACTTGCTCTGAGACATGCAATAGTTACAAATGCCTGTTCTTTTCACTGTGGGCTCTCTGGGAGGACAGAGGGAGTAGATGGTATTTTAGATGTACTATTAAGTGCATCTGGTGGTATTTTTATTTCTGAAGGTATTTTAGATGCACTAATAGATGGCACTATTAAGATACATTTTCTCTTTAAGGCTCGCTGAAATTTGTCTGTTAATTGTTTTTCCAAGTGGAAACTGAGTTTTTGAGAGAACTTATCAAACCTGCTTTCTCCAGCTTGGTGCAGGGATATTGGCTCAGCACTAACTCAACGTGGAAAGCATCTCTTCTTTTATTTCCATGCTGCAGCCCCAGGAGAAGCCTGCTCTCCATTGCCATATCAAGCTGAGACTCACATCAAGATGCCCTGGTTGTGCGTAAGTGACCAAAATCTGTCATGTCACAGCTCAGTCCCAAAAGCCCTCGGGCTTCTCTCGCCTCACCAGCTGAAAATCCAAAACTTTTGTGAAGCTTCAAACATAGAAATACTACAGCACTGGAGGAGGGTGTCTCAAATTTGGAAGGGTCATAGTGGGAAGCAAACCTACAGAGACACAGAAATCTGATCACCTCCGATACAGAGAAAGGGGACTGGAGCATCCCTTCTGCAGCTCAGCTCTTGGTAATTTTAGACACATTAAAATGCAATTAAAGTGATCTATTTTTGTATAACTGTCCTATGGAGGATAGATCTAAGTCTGACTTGCAGGCTGGCCAGAAAGAGGAATGCTGATGCACCAGTATGTTATTGCAATGATTGATTTCAGGTGAAACAACAGCACCAAATTTATTATTATTAGTTGCTCACTTTGGTTTGTCATCGTGTTTTTCCTACCTTGAAAGTAATTTAATGTAATGTACTGTCATGTTCTCCTTCTGCAAGAATTTGTTTGAAAGGACTTCTACGGTGCAAGAAACACAATTTACTTTCATATTCTGCTACTGGGATCTGATAAGGAATAGCAGCAAATGTGCTTTCCTCACTGGTCCATCTAGCTGGTAGGATTATAGACTTCTACTACTGCTTAAATGAATAAAAGTCCTTTTAGGATAACAAGAGAAACAGAAGAAATGTATTTGCATTTGCCATGTTATCAACCTGAAAACACATCAACTGTTTCCCTGTAAGGTTTTTCTCATTTTCTGCTATTTTTGCATTTTAGACATCTGAACACAAATGCGCCTGCGCACACGCACACACACACATATGCACACATGCATCCATGTTACTTAAAACTATGTCCCTGTTAATCTCACCCTCGCATTTTGCAAGCCTGGACACTCAAAAGCACTGTGACTGTCAGTAACGGGTCTATTCTGACGTGCTGCCATTTTTTCTGCTTGTTGCACTTTTTTGAAGATGAAGGCTGGTGTCTTAGACTGCTTTTGAGGTGTCATTTTTCATCATTTCCCTATATATACATCAAAGATCCTCTGTTGGCCACTCCAATTTGCAGCCTTGACAGTTATGGACTTGCAGATGCAGAGACCAAAGAAGCCGTAAGTATCCCCCAGATGGCCTCCTGTGAGGTCGAGAGTGACCTTCTCCAATCTCTATGGCACTTTATAATGCTCTGGAAACTCTTGTACTACATAGAGCAACATACTTACACATGCCTGTGTCTTCGTAGGCACAGGACTTACAGTAAACACCTTAGTTCTTCCAGCTTTAGAAGACTGGAATTAACTTTTCCATAAGGGTAATTTTCCCATTTCTGTCCTGGGCAGTTTGCAGAAAATCATATCCTAGGCATGGGGAAGGACTGCATGGTCTCTGAAAGGAGACGTTTATGTGGGCATATTGCTGTTCCTGCAGCTGTAACTACCATTGGAGGATGCTCAGAGCTTTTGGTAAGAGCAGGTGTATCTCCTCATAAGTGGGGAAAGTGTAGGAAATAGACCGCTCTGAGGGCCACCATGCTACTCAATCTGTTTCTTACATGGTCCCGCATAACTATCCACTGGTGTCCATGTGCCTTGTGCGTGGAGGGAGTGGGTAGCCTGGGTTCACTGGACTCTCTCCTCCTTGCCTTCCAGCCTGAGTAACCACAAGGTCAGAGGCAGCCGCTGAGCTGAGTAGCCAAAAGCAATAAGCTGTTGTGCCTCTGCACTAAATATTATCTCAGTACAGCACTCAAATGTTTGCTTGTTAGTGTCTGGCTGTTGTGAAACCCCCAGGGATGACCCCCAGCTGGCAGCTTTGTGGCATGGCACTATCTCAAGAGAAACCAATATCCCAAGAGAAACCCTGTTCAGTTGATGTCTGTGCTATTTATCGTATTATTATCAATATTAATGTTATATAATACTACAACCTGATGGAGTGAAATGAGCTCCCCCCCCAGGGTTTGTGGCATGGATTAACATGGGTAATATTCAGAGTAATAAGAACAGCTATCCAGTATATTGCCCTAATGCTGAAACATTAGATGATTTAAATGAGGGTGATCAACCTCTTACCATCAATAAAGGCTTTAAATGGTAACTTTTGACATTAATTTAATATCTCTGTTTCTAAAAGAATGAAAAATAAGAGGTATTATTAGCTCCTTTTTTTTTCCCCTGCAGTATAGTCACAAGCCAGAAGCTCTCTCAGAAGGCTTCACAGAAGGTGGAAAAAATGGGAGCAAGAACAGCTGCAGCCGCTGTGCAAAGGCAGCTTCACCCCCAGCTGAGAAGACCTGTGTTTGATGGTGGTGCTGATGCCTTCAGGGATCTCTGATCATTTCACATCTCCTTTGTTTCATCTTTCACCACTTACATGTAAGAGGTCAGGAGTTATATGTATCTTGTCTTTATGTTTTTCCTAGTCTAAGCAAGTCAAGACCAGACCCTACCTGGAAGAAAAAAATCTGGGTATGGGTTTATTTTAAAAGTATTCCCCCACACCAATAAGTCAGTGATGATGGTTTCCTACGTAAAGACTTGAGCAGATTCATTTTTAGAAAATATGGAGTCTGGGGAATTTTGTGAAAAACATAATTTATTCTTATTGTCTTCCAAAATTCAGTGCAGTCCCAAGACACTCCCTCCTCTACTAGCAGTAATATATTCCCAATATCCTCATTAGTGAGCTTGGGGAGAAAAAAAGTTAAAAAACCTTCAGGAGATACAAGGGGGGAAGACAGGAGAGTACAAAAGAAGCCCCAGCCAAGCGGCTAAGAATAGCAGCGATTCAGCTCAGGCTAAAAATATCTTCATTTCTAGTGACGGGATCCAGACGTGGAACGAATGCCAGTTCATGTCACTCAGCTCTGACCCAAGCACACGCGGTGAGAGTGTAAGCAAAGAAATGACGATTAAACAGAGTTATAAAACTGTGACTCATGGGATCAGAAAGCAGCAGCATTCCAGTTCCCACGGCGAATAAACCCAGCTAGCTCGGCTCACTCGTAAAATAATAAAACAGGCCAGTGCTTTTTATATCCGAGAGCTTTAATAGCACGGGAACGACAAACGCCTTCGTCGGAGATTAATCTCCGCTTTCCAAGCTCCTTTCAGCTCTCCATGTCAGCTGTGAGCTCCTGAACTCACTGCAGGTTTCCTGCTTTGCTTTCAGCGGGGAGCAGAGCCGGAGAGCTGACAGTGTTTCTGGCCGGCTGCCCCGGTGCCTCGCCGCCCCGGTGCCTCGCCACCCCGGCCAGCCTGACGGAGCTCTGGGGAGAGAGGTTTGAGAGGGCAGGAGAGAAAGGGGAAATTTCTTTTCCTGGAAATATCCTTGCTGACTTGCAGCTTCCCTGCGCTGGGGTTATTGTTTCCAGCACAGTCTGATGAACACGGGCCAGAAGCAATTATGGTGGGTCCTAATTGCAGGGTGCACATCATGTTAGATAATGCTGAAAGAGGAGGGCAGGGACAGAATATGGCCTTGCTGAACTCGCCCTTGGAAAGGTGTGTAAGTGAAATCAAAATGCTTCAGCTGCACGACACGCCTGGGTATGCTCATGGGCACCCCCCACCTGGGCAGTATGCCCCTGGCAAGGCCTAACACCACAATTTTAATAGAGCTTTTCTTTAGCAACTGTGCAGGCTGACACTGGGGCAGAAAAATTGGAAGAGCAGCTGACTTGGAGCAGAGGGGAGAGAGAGCCCAGGAGCACAGAAGAGCTCTGGTTGCTCCTTCTTCCCTAGGGAAAAAGGATGAGCAACTCCCACTTTTGTCCTCTGTCTTTGAACTCATAAGGCTGAGAATAAACAGGCTGCCCTACCGATGCAGATCTGGGGAAGAAGAGGACCTTCTTGTCACTCCTCACTCCTTGGAGAAAAACTTCCAGGGCTGGAAGATGATCAAAGGGGCAAGGGAACATGGAGCTCCTTTGCTCCAATGAGCCATGTTGGGGGGTGACTCCTGGTACCCTCATCCAAGTGGCCATAACTGGACTCAGCTGAATTACATGGTGAGAGCTGTGGCTTTGGGACCCAAACTCCTTTGCATGGACATATCCTAGAGACCTGGCAGCACTGCAAACATCTCAGCCTGCAAACATTAGGGGCCAAAAGATGAAGAAAAGGGATACTTAAGTACCACTTTGGAGACACTTGAACACCACTTCATGATCATTTTGGCATCCTTTTTGTTGTTTGTGAGCTTTTGGGGGCATTACAGCACCCTGGGGCAAAGGGAGGTCCTTGTGCTAACAGAAGGAAGACCTAGAAAGGTGAGTAGGGAGCAGGCAGGGTGCTCAGTGTAGTCCAGTATCTCACAGACTAAGGAAGATGACCCCAAAGGGAGGCATTGCTGTCACAGATATGGCCATGAGTCCAACTCTATCCTGTTGCTGTTCAAGTCATACAAAATTGTCAGTCTGTGCGCAGAATGATGCCAATAAAAGCTTGGGGTAGCCAATAAAAGTAATCTGTGTTGCAGGTAACAGGGAATTAATCTGGCACAGAGTTTCTTGCTTGTGGAACAAGTTACCTCTTAATTGGGTGCAGTAAGAGCTTGATGTATCCTACTTTTACGACACCTGAAATGCACAAGGAACTTTTTATCTGAACCTGGCCATGCCCTTCTAGAACTCAAGATATCAATGTCATTTTTTTGGTTTGCTCAAGATGTAAAAGAAACCAGGACTACCAGACCACATGAAGCCCCAGGCAGTACACTCATGATGCCCAGTGCCCTCCCTCTTGCAGGGAAGCTGGTGGGTCAAACCGAGCAGGTAACCAGGGAGCTTGCAATAACATCTTTATTGCAACTTTATTGCATTCCTCTCTTCTCTACCTTTCTGAAACTTACTGGCACTTTGAAGTTCCAGGCTCCTCATCTTTGTCAAGACTGGTCAAAAAGTTGAATTCGAGAAGTACTGGGAGGCAATGACTCATAGACGGAGGTTTAGGTTGCACCCCCAAGAGCTGGCAAAGTGTGGTTCTGTCTGGTGATAAACACTGTCAGTAACATTGCAAAGTGCATCTGTTTTCCTTCCAGAATGTTAAAATTTAGCTGCTCTAAACTGTAGCTGCCAACTGTGTATTTTGATAATGGTAATTCATTCATAGAACAGCTATATCAAAGCTCTTGATAAGTCTTTTGACCTCGTGGTAAATCATCTTCCCATTTACAGACATTTGAGTGATTATCTATGGAGTTAATTGTGTACCACAACATTCCTCAATGATGTACTTCAATCTACTTTCAATGTATTGGAACGTCCCTGGCTATAGGAGTAAGAGTGCCAGAAAACACCTTCTTCCTCATAAAATTAAACATGATTGTATTTCCGTATCACAAGGACTGCATTTAATTGTTCAGTCCTTTAAAATACACAAACAGCAAGTGTAAATCCCTTCCAAAGTGAACGACCCAAGAAACAAGCAATTTCACCTCCTGCTAAAAACTCCAGTATTTTCCAAATTCCTCCCTTCACCTTCTCCGCAGCCACTATCAAAAACTTAATGGCCCCTGCAGGGTCTCCAGAAGGAAAATAAAGGTCAGAGTCAAGAAAACATGGAAATTCATCCCATGCCTTCCACATTTTTGAAGTTGCAGTATGTGAAAAGGTGAATTATCATGAAGATCAGCACTCAGTAAGCTGACCTCTTCTCTGTTTCTAAATGGCTTATGTATAGTTTGGCCACTTTTTTCCTACAGAGTATTTGCTGTTACAGCAGCTATGAAAACGGAAATTTAATAGTAGCTGTGTGGCTGTTTTGAAGACCTGGTTCCACCCCAGGAAATCCTCTATTCCACCCCATTTCCATTCTGGGAAGAAATCCGTGTATCTGTTTGTAATGCTGGTATGGCATATGCCTGTGTCCTGGACCATTCTGACAACTGCTTTGGCAAATAAAGCAGATCAGGCAGCCTTTCTTTGTTTGGCAAGAGTATGATAGAAACCAGCGCTGGAAGGAGAGGACAGAGAGGACCTCACTGATCATGCCTCTGCTCAGCACTGTCATTTCCAGCTCCCCAGCTCGCCCCTGGCCAACAGGCTTAAGGCTGTGTCAGTCCACAAGACTGCAAATCTGCAGGGTGTTAAAGCTGCCATGCAGATTTTCATGCCCAGATTGCTCTGCTTGCCTTTTAAAAAGCTTGCGATGGGTGGGACATGGTTTGTTCCCTATCAAGCTAGAAAGGTTCAGAGGAGACAGGCAGCGATCTCTGTGTTCAGCCCAGGCGCCTTCCTTCTCTGAAGTGTGACTGTTCAGCCTGTGATCCAGCTGCCTGCCTGTAAATGAAAAGCATCAGAAAGCATCTTTCATCAGGCTAAAACTGAAGAAGATAGTTTTACAGAATATATATACACACACACAACTAAGCAGGAATGTAGGCCAAGAGTATTAATAATTACTGACTAATGGTCTTTGACACAGCATTAGGGGGGGAGAGGTGAAGGCTCAGTGTAGTCCACTAATCCACCCCAGCAGAGTACCCACAATTGCAATATCGAATTAGCCTTTTCTGTGACCCAGATAAACTGGGGAAGGAAAATTTCAGGATGGAGAGATTGTCGTTAGGATTTTGCACTGCCAGATCATCCAACAACTACTTAATTTTCGTCTTAATAAGAAAATTGTGCATTGCTCCCCATTCAGCACTTTTCACCCATGTGGTTTCAAAGCATTTTGCAAAGTCAGCAACTGCTGGGATTACTTTGGCTCAGGAAACACTTCACTCACCACTGAAATCAGGCGGCACATTGTATAGAGATGTAAAAACAAGACCCCATAAACAATGCTCTCTCTCTTCCTACCCAGAAGCACAGGGGGGTGCTACATAAGTGTGACGGAGCCACTCACTCTAGATGCCAACCACAACACAGTCTCATGATGAGCACACCGCAATTTTTAATGCTTTTTTCCATCAGGCCCGTTATTTAGGTAAGACATCAACAAGCAAGGGACTACCATGTCAGCTCCACACCATACAGCACTCGAAGCCCAGTCCTCCATCTCCAAGAAAGGCCATCTCTGGAGGGTCCAGAAGGTTGAAGAACTTTCCCCCAGGGCAGCCATGCAATGATTTTCCCCAAAAGATGTCTTCCTTCAATCCCCTTTCATGTATATCAATATACCTTGTGACCCAGAACTGTAAACTAGAAGACCATTCCACAAATGCACAAATGTTTTTACTCTGTCCATTCTGATTGCAGGTACTGCTGTTATCGAGACAGTTGCCTTTTCCTAGCTCCTTTTCAGTTGTCCCTGAAACACAGTTGTTTAAAATAGCTGAGCCCTGTTCCTCTGGGATATCTGGTCCATTCCTCTGCAGGAAGCTTCACTGCAGGGACAAGTATAATTCAGATTTCTGCACACTCCCTCAACACGTGCCATCAATATTTCTTTCTCAAGAAGGGAACAAAAAGTCCAATCTATAGAAATCTTGATGAAGCATTTCTATTCATAGGATTAAGGATTTCAGTCTCCAGGCTGTATGCTTTATGTCTGTGTCTGCATGTTCAAGTGTCTCTTGAGTCTGGTTGCTTTGGCATCTGTAATGCATGTTGACTTAGAGCATTGCAGAATGTGCTGGATATCCTGCAGTTGTGCAATAGTTTGCTGTTCATTTCGTGTCAACCATCTGCTCAGACCTTACTTTTCTCCCATGTGCAGCCTGGTTGAAATCAGAATTGACAGAATCAATATCTACGGGAAAACCAGAGAAGTTAATAAAAGAGTTAAAAGTGCAAGGATTTTGAAGGCAGCACAGAGTTGCTCTGTTTTCCTGCCAGCTACCTTAAGTTTCCACAGCATTTGAGTTACACTCTTCAAAAAGAGATCTACAAAAAATTCAAAGCACATTTTGTTCCTGACTTTTTTGGGTGTGCAAGGAAAAGTGACCAACCGGCTTTAAAAGAATAGCTCTATATATCTCTTCTGAGGTATATGCTTGGCTTAAGCAGAAAGCAAATCTCCGAGTATTGACTAAAAGGTGATTAAACTGCATCTGCTCTACAAATAATGTTAAAACCACCATTCACACAACAAGAGGTTGCCTGAAGCCTCTCTGCGCTCCGTCACTCTCAGGACAGATTCCCACTCTCCTTCAAGCTGGGAGGTGAGTCGTAGGCAAAGACTTGGCTCTTGACCAACAGCAGTGGGTGTTACTCCTGGGTCGCTCCCTGGCTTCTCATGCCAGCCATGGCAAACACCTCTCCCGAGGTACAGGGAGAGCCAAATGCATCGGGACTTCACCATACAGCTGGTGGATTCCCAAGCCAGCAGGCAAGCGTATGCTGGGAGGAGTATTTTAAGAAATGAATCGACTTTGCTATAATTATAAAGTCAGAATCTTACTTGTAGGGCGGTGCACTGGGACTGTCTCTTGTGCTGGTTTCTAACTATTGTGTCTCATCAGTAGTTCCCTTTATCATGGGGCTACTGGGATTTCTCTTTACAGGTAATTGGTTCAGCTAGCCTTTACAAACAGGAATGCTGAGGTTGGGTTTGCACATTTCCATATGAAAAGCACAAACTTTTCAGAGCTGAATCAAGAGTTTCTATGCCCTCTCAATGAAAGGGAGAAGGCTCTATCTGTCCATATCTCTGTCACCAAGCACTATGAAGATACGCCACAGAGTTAGATGGGAAGAGGGAACTGTTGAACGGGAGTGTCTTCTCATGAATTATATATATATGGAGATGCCACCTTGCACAGATACTAAAGACTCCTAGTAATCGTGAATGTTTTACTGCAGGTTTAAACAGTTCATTTGATCAGTTAGCCGTATGGTCAGCGCTGTGTGCCTGGCAGCCATGGGATGGATGTGGTGTTTCCAATGATCTTGTGCACAAGTCTTGTTCCAGCAATGTTACCGAAGCCAAATACGCAGGAATGACATCAAGTGCAAAGGCACAAATCATTTTAGTGAGTATGGTTTTCATTATCAACAAGGATGAGTCACATCTTCCCAAAAAATGGGCAATAAAGTGTACGCTCCAAGGTAGCTGCCTATACACACACAAAATAGGCAAATGCTGAATACTGGGGGAAAGCATATTTGTTTTGTCAAGTAGCAAAAGAAGAAAAATGTTCCCAGCTGAACAGAAAGCAGAAAATAAAATAGCAGGCATCAGTCTCAAGGTTTTTTAAGCTGTCTGCTTCTGCTGTTGAATTGGGAGACAGAAGGGACCTTTCATTGTTTTGAAACACATTCTTTGATCTTTTTGCTGTGTAAAAGGGAAGGCAGAAGGGCAGCATGATTAGACCAAGCCAGAACGATATATCAAACTTGGCTACAAAAAGCCCTTGGCTAGCAAGAAACCTCAAGGGCTTTTATGGGTGAAAGGGCCACAGTTTGCACACAGCAAATGCCAAATCAAAATATATCCTTGCCAGAGTGGGTAAAAAACCTATCATGTGTATGGGGACAGTATCTAATAATTATATACCAAACCCATTAGCAGAAATCGTTAGTAGCTATTTCTAATTTAGACAGAAATTGCTTGTTTGATGGCATATCACTAGTTTAATCTGTGATGAATCCAGCACATATTGAGCTGTAATTACTTGGGTATGGGTAAACTCCTGATGGATGCCATGTGATTACTAAAGGTGCTTTAAATCTCTTTTCTGACAAAGTTTCATGCTGCTTCCTAGTTTACCACCAATACTCACAAAAGCCTGATTCTGTGACCTTATTCACCTTTTCAGTTGTTGAAGTTCAATGCCCCTGGGATGGGATATTTATAGCAACTTGAGAAATACAGGGAGACTTGCTTACAGTGAGACTAGAACTGCAAACTTTCGTTAAAACTTATTCATGACAGTTTTGCTCTTTACAACATGGTGTCACATCCCATTCAGAATCTGGTTTCATTCTTTTTTATCTAAGAATTTAGTATCACCTTTATTACCCGTCTGCTCAGGTTGTTTCATAGCAATTTGTGTCTCTTTAGAATACCTATTGATCCGTAAAGAAAATACTGAACAAGACTCGCTTGTTCAATAAATACTTTTTTCCTAAGTTTTGCTAGCTCTCCTCATTTTATCATAAAACTCTTAAAACTTGGTGTTTTACTTAACACCAGGGCTTCTGAAATCACATGGTGATGTGAACACTTCTACTTTTAAAAAAAGCTTTTCCCACAGGGTTGCAGAACAAAACACTGAAAGCATTCATATCACAAGTTTTGGAACTTGATTTATGCTTGAGGGATCCTTTCTCCAGCTAGGTAAATAAGTATTTGTATTAATAGAAATAAAGCAAAAATCTTGTTTTCCTCAGAGGCATTTTGAAAAGAAATTACTGCTGTTATCTTCGTAAACCACAACAATTTTTACTTTGACCTCAATATTTGACTGCCCATCCTGTTCATAATATTTCAGACCCCATTAATACTGACCGTAGGGAGGTCTACAACAGAAACTTATTAGCATGCTCTAGATTATTTTCAGCTCAGCATGAAGAAGGATGTCTCAGTACTCATTACAGTAGCACCCTGCTGGTTTTGAGTCTTAATTAGTGGTTAATAAAGCACTTTTAAATCTTGAGTTTAAAGATGATATACACTTCCTCAATATTATTACTGATTTGCTTACTTTTCCACTTCTGAATGATCATCTTTTACATTATCAGTTCCTATTTTAAGAAGCAAAAGCATGAAACTGCTGTTTAATGGCCAAGCTGAGCTCACACTTTACAGGTACCGGTTGGTTCACTCCTCATAGCATTTTATGATAACACCAGGTGCACACATCTTTGTAACAGCTATGGTGAAATATTGACCCTTCACCTACAGATTTGAAGAACTGGTTTATAAAATTAACTGTAGAGGCAAGAAAAGTAAAAAAATCAATAAGATGACTGCATAATTTTCATGTCAAATGATCAGTGAATGAGCCAAAGGAAATCAATCTACCAAGAAAATATTTGACAGGGTCAAAATAAGAACTGCAGCTACAGTGCTAAATAAAGTCTGTTTTGATTCATTTCCCTATACCCTAAATACACTCATGTTGTAAATAGAACAAGGGAGGGAAGAAAGGTCTAAGGTACTTTCTGTATCTATGAACTCATGCCCATACCCTGGCACAAACAAAAGGTCACATTACTTGATGTCCTTACATGTGCTACTGCCTGTGTCCTACCACTGCTAGGAGCCTGAAAGCATGCTAATAATAGCTGCACAATCTAACCTTCCTTGGCGAGGCATGGAGTAAAAGTGTTAACTGCCCTACGACAAGGCCCAGCATACTCCGAGAAAAAAAAATGGGCTTAGCCAGCCGAATTCAGGCATCGGCACTCCAGTTGATATCAACAGCAGTGGGCACAATCAAACTAAAGACCTCGTCTGGAGTAAACTGCTGAAATGATCCCAATAGATAGCTTTCAGCATCCTTTTTCTGATGGAGTGCTTCACATTTGATTCCCTGTTGCATGGGCAGCCCATCCTCCTGGGATGTAGCTGCAGTGGGTGAGGGGTCTCCTGGGAGTGCTGGAGAAAATGTGTGATTCCTCAAGACCTCAGGAAGGGGAAGCCGTGTTGCTCCAGCAGTGTGCCCAGCTCACCCCACTAGACTCCAGGTAAAGATAGGGCTGGTATTTCTGCTCCAGAAGTTAGCCACAGCACTTTGCTGTTGGAGGGCATTTGGCTTGCTGTTGGACAACTCTCTAATGAGTGCAGCAATCAACAGACATGCAGGGCCATGTGGTGTGTCTGGCTGCACTGCATCCAGATTTTGGTCGGCACACAGGAGATATCAGACCAGGTCCATGAAGTGGGTTTCTCTTTCCATTCCAGAGTGATGGATGAAATATCTCCTGGCCCTGCCTTCCTGCCTGTCCTCCATCTCAGGCTCTCAATGCACATCCCCATGGCAGTGCAGCACTAACAGGTGAGAAAGGGCACAGTGTGTGAATTCAAGCCAAAGAAAATTTGTTATTCCATCCAACAGCAGATGCTTTAGGAAGAAGGACAGGGAATCAGAACATAACTCTGTCCTGGTGTGTTGGGTCTGGCTGAGGTGGAGTTAATTTTCCCCATAGCAGCCATCATAGTGCTGTGCTTTGTGTTGGTAGGTGGAGGTGTTGAGAACACACCAGTGTTTTGGCTACTGCTGAGCAGTGCCCACACAGCATCAAGGCTGCCTCTCCAACATCCCCCCCCTCTCGCCAGTAGGCTGGGGGTGGACAAGATCTTGCGAGAAGACACAGCCAGGACAGCTGGCCCAAACTGACCAAAGGGATATTCCATACCATATGACATCTGCTGAGCAATAAAAGCTAAGAGAAAGGAGGAGGAAGAGGAAGGCATTTGTTATTTATGACATTTGTCTTCTGGAGCAACCACTATGCATACTGAAGCCCTGCTTCCTGGGAAGTGGCTGGACATCTCCTGTTGATGGGAAGTAGTAGTATCTTTTGTTTACCTTTGGTTCCACACATGGCCTTCACTTTTGCTTTATTAAACTGCCTTTATCTTGACACACGAGGGTTTTTTTCATCTTATTTTCTCCCCCAGCCCATCCTGCTGAGGAAGGGAGTGATAGAGTGGTTTGCTGGGCACTTGGTGTCCAGCCAAGGTCAACCCACCACACCTGAAGAACTCCAGCAAATTGTTGCTCAGGAATTTTAGGAGCTGAGAGTGAGGTTTGGGGGCTTACTAGTTAATTATTTTTTCTCCCATCTTCAAGCAAACACTTGCCCAGTCCCATGTAAAATCTTAGTATTCATAACATTCTGCAGTGAGAGCCCCACCATTCAGTTGTATGTTGCAGGAAGAAGCTTCTTGTGTTTCTTTTGAAGCTGCTATGTAGTGGTCCTCATTCACGCTGTGAAGATACATGCACATTTTGTTCTTTATTTATTTCCTCTGCTTGACCCATGGTTTTACAAACTTCTGTTGGACAACCCAGCAGAGGTACAGATAATCAAGAATGCACCACTGACACCAGCGATCACAGGGACAAAAAATGTTTTCAGAAGCTTTGGGCAAGGACATTTTCCTCCAAACTGACATACTCATACTCCAGTGTTGCTGTGCCGATTGTGTTTCCAAAGTGTATTTACTATATTCTCACTTCCTTGGGAAATGAAGAAATATATCAAAAATAACAATCTGTCCTACATCAGGGAAAGAATATGTTGTTAAAGGAGCAGATGCTGGATGATCATGGTGTGAGCCTCTGGCAATTTAAGAGCCCAATAGAAAGGTTGTATGAACAGGCTGGAAGCTACCCAGCAAACTTTTCTGTTATCAATGCACATTGTGTTTTGCATGCTGTTTGAGAGGCCAAGAGAGACATGCAATTTCTGGGGTCGTGGTGATGAGCCATCTGCTGATTTCCAGCAGCCAGCTGTGGGGCAGGCACAAGAACCATCCGAGGCGCTGGGAGAACAAGGAGAGCCTGAACCACACAGTCTGACACCGCTGCTTGTGGCAAATATCACAGTGCAATACTTCCTGCCTGTAGAGTCAGGAGCTGTTTGTTCTTTCCTTGGAGAGCCCTCCAGATCAGAAGGAAGGAGTTATACTGTGCACCTGCACCAGAAGAGAGGAGAAATTGGCTTTCCACACAAGAGGGATCCATGCAATGTCAGTACACAAACTGCTCGGAAAACAAAGTGCCTCCTGAACAGTGAAAGTCTGGATACGTTCAGTAGTCCTACTCTCCGGAGGAGAAAGGGTCTTCCCTAGAGCTTTCTGACACATCACACCAAGAAGGGAAGGTGTATGGAGAAGGACACGGTTTTACCTAGTACAATGCCTCCTGAGACGGCCCTTCAGCTCTTTGCTCTCTGTCTCTTTGAAGTGTTCCAGTTTGCTGTGCAGGAATCTGGAGGACAACTTTGCATACCTCTTAGAGCATTTCTCTCTCTTTCAGACCTGCTTTCAGACTCTGAAGATTCGTGCTTTTCTGTGAATGTCTTTTGTTATACATTTTCTCACTTTATTGTAGAAGGTCTCAGCAGATGCAGCAAGAGCAGCTCTTCAAGATACTGTGAGCTCCAGGGTAAGGCAAACAGTTTGTTTGTTGTTGCTGAATTCAAAAGAGGTTAACATCAAAATATGACTATAATTCCCAAAAACATAGACAAACAAATTCATATGAGTATAAATATCTCTGTATTCATGGCTGTTGAGCAGCAGCAGAGCTCAGTGACACCATGGGCACACTTCTCGATCTTCTAATGATGTAGGTGTGGAGGAGCTGTATGACTTGAGGGAAAACACAGTGCAAGCTATGAATTTTCTGATGTGCAATGGAGAGCATGATGAATATATGCTTTGGGGGGATACTATATGGCACACAATGTGTGAGACATCCTGTGGCTGCCTACCACCACCATATTGCAATTACTGTCCCTCAACGACCCATCCTCTCCAGGATCTCTAGGGAGAGAAAGGTCCCCGAAGTGGTGAGAGGAACAGGGCAGCTCTGCCTGCAAACAACCAGGCTGTGAGCAGACACCAGCTGGGTGAAAAGTTCAGCAGGGTTTTTCCAAAGGAGTTGAAAATTATGCAAGCAGAGATAAACCACAGCCTTTAAAAATGACAAAGCGCTGTGATCCTGGCCAAGTCTCGCCCCTTCAGCAAAATCAGGCATGTACTGGTTTGGCTGTTTTCAGAATCTAACTGCAACGTCCAAATAGTGTATTATAAAAACTTGTGTTCAAGAACTTTGCAACCCTTTTTCCTACAAACTCTTGTGGTCTGAATGCACAATTATTGGTTGTTCACAAATCCTTTTCTAATTCCAGCGTATTTCTTTGTTAGCAGGAAGATACTGTCACCATAGCTACCCTGAATGCTTCAGTACCGCTCTGCACATAGCTTACCATCAGGGAAAGCTGATTTATTCAGCTGAAATGTGTTTTGTTGGATTATGTTCCCACAAAAGCCTGAGTTCTTTATGCAACAAAGCTGATCACAAAGTATTGACGTGGGAAGACATTTTGGCTGCTCTCTCCTGGTTTTACTTTGTCAGTCCTCAATTGTGCTGCCAGGTCATGCACTTAAAATTAGTGAATTATGTCAACAGCAGAATTCCATTTGTCTCTGCCAATGTCCTGTCATCTGCCATCCAAGTGGGGAAAGAAAGTGACTTTTTGGAGGCTCCAAAAAACACATGAAAATTAATGGATTCGGTGAACCCTGACCCTGCCTCAGAAGGTAATTTGTCATTCTGTTCATCTGACTATCAGTGAGGTCTTGGCTCTCCGATGGTTTGTATCACCTCCTTCCAGCCAGTTCTGATGGATCTGATCTGGAAAGCGATAGCGTCGCTGAAACCCTGGTTTGTTCCTGAGTGCATGCGAAGGTGAGCTAGCCACCATCTACAAAGAGCGGGAGGCACTGGGTGGGATCGGAACTTCCAGGCACCACAGCTTCTGGGCAGGAGGGTTCAAGCACGAACAAAAATGTGGGGCACAGGGACTGCAGGATTCTTTCTGGAGGAAGGCAAGCATGGGTGCTTCAGCAAACAGCCACGTTTGGGGCTAGTAGTGGGGCTCAGCAAATGGCTTAACATCCCTTGGCAGCACTTCAGTGTGCTGTCAGCATGACTCAAGCAGTGTCTGCCAGCCCACGAGGACGCTAGTGAGGCTGGTGCAATTTGGTAGGGCAGGGCAAACCTGGGTAGGTTGTTACCCAGAGTCCTGCATAGAACACACCACCTGCTACCTCTGGTACATCAATATCAAACACCTCGTAACAGAGCACTGTAGATGGGAGGGGTGATCCCACAACCTTTATGCACAAGAGTAAAGCAAACAGGAATATCCATCTGCTTAAGCTATATTCACAGACTGAACCGTGGCAGGTATTCAATAAAACATGGGCCAGCAGCAGAGCCGGTGTGAGTCCAGGTACATTAGCATCACCGAGATCAGTGTTCTTGACCTATTGACTGTACCGATACTGCTGCTAGTATGATGAAGAGTCCAACAAGGACAGAGTGGAAAAGACAGACAACTATCTACATAAAGTCTTTCTAAATAAAATCCAGGTTTCCAAGAAACCACGAAAATGAAGATGGGTAAAATTATATGCTGCAGTTAGGTTTCCTCAGTCTGCAGATGGGATACATTTCTCCTAAAAATCCAGGTATCAGGAGATAATTCACACTATCCTAAAAGCAGTGCTTAAGTCATCTGGGATGACAGTCCTTCCAGATGTGCTTCTCTGCCTCCCTTAGCTATCTCTAAAATTTTAGAAGGCTGAAGGCAGCTGAGATGATTCCCATGCTATGAGGGAAACTGTATGCAGTACCTTACTGAAGTTAGGCAGAGGATGAGCATGGAGCTTGTCAGTATTTTACCAGTCTGACATCTCAAGATGGTTAGCTGTCAGTCTCCAGTCAACCAGGAGCCCCTCCATTACAGACGTTTCCCTTCCAACACCTGCATTTCTGCAGAAGACAGCTTGTGTTGACAAACGGGGACAGAAGAAGCAGACAAGCAGTTTCAGTCCCCATCTTTTCATCTTGCAACCAGACCTGTGGATGCCAATGACATAAAAAGGCTTCCCAAGTCTTAAACTCACAGATCCCAGGGATGAACTACAGGTTGCCTACAGCATCTAATGGACTGGGCTCTGCTCCACAGCCCTTCCAGTATGGCCTGTGGTGGACAACAGCTGACAGCTCTTCCCACCACCAAGAGCACAGGGACGTGTCTAGCATGTTGATGAACACCCAACACCTGATCCGTATACAGCAAGAGGCAGATGTTGATGGTATCAGGCAGCTGCTACTGTTTTGAGTCTTCTGCCTTGCAGGAAAAGGGGGAAAACAGACAGTCCTTCCAAACCATCAGGGAGGAAATGTCACCATACTACAAGCTTAGACGTGTGCCTGCCTAAGCCAAAGTAGCTGATGTCATATCAGACAATGACCACAAAGTCATGATCCACCCAAACTAGGAGCACATTGCTGGCATGCAACTTCAACAAAATAGGGCAGGATTGGCCCTAGACCTCCATTTACACTGACCTTCTGAGGGATTTTATGTGCAGAGGAATAACGCGAAGAGTGCTTACACATCTTTGGCTACCACGCACAGCTAAGTCAAATGCAGAAAGTAGCCACCATTCACTGGAGATGCTGAGTGCTTTTTTTCAGAGACTGAGACATGGGTAAGGGCTTTTCTGGGGGGTGGGGTGCTGTGGGGGGGAAGTGTATTCTCTCGCTTGCTCAAGCACATCTATAGATACTACAGGGAATCACAGATCAATCTCTCTTTTCATTCTATGGAAGGACACCTGCAAATTAAAAGAAAGGAAAAGCAAAAGCCAAGTGTACCAGGAACTAATGCATCATCCCCAACCAGTCCCATAATGACAAGATCTCCCTCCCTCCAAAGCCTCCAAAGTGGAGCACTTTCAGTCCAACCCCACCAGCCTCATCTGTTCCTCAAGCTGTCCCAAGCCCTGGCTGTCCCCTCAATCCCATTGTAAGGGGAACACACCAGCTCGGGTCATTGTGGGGTTGTCTGTAGCTGAGAACGTTCAGAAGCTGTGTTCCCTGCCATTGCTATAAGCTTTCCCTCAGACAGCCCTAACCACACCAGACCAAAGGACCAGGCACCACAGCAAGCATGGGCAGCCAGGGATGAGCAGCACTGCCTCTTTCATACACGAGTCTCCAACAGCTTTTGGTTGCTTCAGTCAGAGGAGGCAGGGAGGCTCAGCTTCCATGCTCCTAGCTCTTCTTGGAGATAACTCCTTCTGGACCAGAATGGCACCCTGGTCAGAGGGACATAGTAACCCTGGAGGATCTATCTGACTCGGTCCCTCCAGCTCTGCTGGACAGATCTGTAACACCACAAAGGTCTGGGAGACATGAAGGTTATGAAGATTTGTCAGCATCAGCCTGAAGTCACGCAAGAAATCTGTCATTGCTGCAATATCCTTCCACAGATCATTAATATAACCAGAATCTGGGTCTCCCTTGCTGTAATCACAGCTCCACCTGATGCTCCAGCCAGTTCCTTTTATTGTGAATTTTAAAGCTAATTACAATGGCTAGATCTGCACTTAAGTATGGGCAGAAGCAATGGTGAAATCAATCCTATTTAAGCTTTATAGGATTTTATCACCTGATGGCTCTTGGCTAAGGGAATTAGCCTATACAAGGATGTGAACAGCATTGGGGATCTCCGAACAACTCATGAGCTGAATTGTCTGGCTAAAAATTAATTCATTGACGCTCCCCTTGGAGGCAATTACCTTTCCTGCCTATGAAGACAAAACCTGACAAGATTATTTACCACCTCATTACACTGCTTTGTGTAATTCAGCTGCTTTGCTTTCCACATTAAGCGCTATTAGAAAACTTCTACTTTGTGGCATTGGCTGGCTAAACAATATCCACAGGCTTTCCGTAACAGTGTGGAAGGGTGATGAAATACTGAACAACCCCAATTTACACACAAGTACCAAGGTACATAAGGCCACATTTTGGTCAAGCGCCACAGCTGCTGCTGGGCCCCTGAGAATATTCATAACAGATTTACCTGTCCCCAAAAGGGATTAGTTTTGCAAGCTGGAAGGGAGATGAACTCCGCAAGCCACTGCTTTTGTGATCGATGAAAATCTTATCCAGTTGTTTTCCTGTCTTGGGGATAAAAAAGTGATTTTCAGATCAAGACAAGAAGTCAAAATCTTGGAAACTTGAAACTACATGTCAAAAAAAGCTTGATGTAGTGGAAAATGTTTTGGTTTGATGTCATATTGCATTTGCCAAAAATATTAGCTTAAATAATTAAAAGCCATTTTGAGCCATAAATATCATCTTCTTGTGTTAAAAATATCACCGGGTCTTTTAAAATTGAAACACCTGTCAAGGCCAATGTTCTCCTGGGAAGAACTTCAGTTTTCACAAGTATGATTTTTTTAATCTATTTATTTATTGAATAGATACAAATTCTAAGTGTATACATCTTCTGTAAATCAATAATGACCTTCACCAAAGACTTGCTCTCAGATTCTTCATGCATTTGAACAAAGCATATACAGAACCTATCTGGGGATCATTTCAGAACAAAATCTGTTTTTCCCTATTTGCAATACATACTTGGAGATATTTAATGTGCATAAACAGCACAGGCATTTTTCTTCATAATGTGATTGTACACTTTGATCAATCACAATTTGTTCAAAGCTTATAAAAAATGAATTATATGCATTTCCTGAAAAACCCAGCAGCCAATATTTATATTTCTATCCAATTCGCATTCATTTTACATTGATTAATCCATCTGCACTCAAAGATTTGGGGGACATAATCTGGTTAGTTTATAAGTGCATATGCACCACATAGCAGCATGCTGATCCCTGGTTTTGATCAGGAGCTTTGAGCAAAGCCACTGTCTTAAACAAATGCCAGTCTGATATTTTTATTTTTATTTTAGAATAAGACAACTGATATTTGTGCAGTCAGAGGTGCTAAGTTTCATTCTGGCTCAGGAGGTATTCTGAAGGAATACATATTTCTTTCCAGATCTTGGTTGAGTTCCATATATATTTTGGGACTGCAAGGCAAGTACATAATACTGCAGATGATATATTGTTATTTCATGGCTAGAGCAGAAAAGTTGTTTGGCGTCTTAAGTTATGTAATTGTATTAAGGCAGAGCTTCATTTGCATTTAAACCACTTCTTTTTATGCTTTGGGTATTTATTGCAAACCTACAGTGACTGAAATATCAACATTATTCTGCTTCCACCCTGCCAAACTCCTAGGTCCAGTCCTGGGAACAGAGTTCAAAGAGTTTAGCTCTGAGTGCCACGGAGTTTTATATTTGTTCCAGAAAAATGCTTCTGGCCAGATATTTGATAAAAAATAGAAAAATTGTTCAGAAGGCTGGAAAAATGAATGGACTCCCCTTGTAGCTGAATAGTGACCTCAGGGCTTAAGCATGGGAAATCAAAGCTGTGTTTGGGCTTTGAAACTTATGTATAAAATGAGGTAAATTAGCACAGCTCAGTTTTCCCCTTGTCTCGGACCCACAAACAGTCACTCGCCTTCTCAGAAGTGCTGTGAAGATGAATTACTCAAGATTATTTTTTTAGCCCTAAGAAGTCTTAAGTGTTGTTAACGAGTACTCCCATAATTTGGTCAATCATCATAAATCTCTTCTAAGTCATGGTCTATCAAAGGCAGCCCAAGGCAGGATTCCAGGTATTTCTGAATTCAGAACCTAGTCATCAGAGTAACTCGTCATATATCCTTCACCAAATCAGTTACATCTAGATTGCAAGGGGTATTTAGGCACTGCAGGATGTAAATGACTAAAGCCTATACTGAAAATGGGACTGGGAAGTTACTCTGCTCATTGCGAGCCTAAATGAAGAGACATCAGGGCATCTCAATTCTGTACTTTGCCAAGCAGGACAAATGCAATCTATCCACTGCAGGGGGGAGGGGGGGGGGGGGGGGGGGGGAAGAGAAATAATGCATGCAAAGTGCTTTGAGAGTTTAAGGCAGATACAAAATGTATCTTACCTTATTGTCATCACGGTGTTAACGTGTAATACTTTAACAGAATAGTCACTTCTTTGGCTGAGGGAACTTCTCTGGGCTAGCTGAGGCAACACCTGGGAGAATTCAGGGCATAGACAGACACACAGGGAAAAATGCAAGGGTTTCACGTGAGCTTTTTCTACCCGTGAACTTATGAAGGATACTTATTCTGCATCAGATAGGCTGATTATAGCAGCTGGAAACTTCCATAGCGGCCATGGGTCCACACCTTGTGGCTTTTGACACTTTCCCATGCCACCTTTGAAGGGTGACAATGAATCTGCAACAGCCTGAGGATCCCCAACCTCAAATGCAAAGACATCAATGGATAGACCAGGACAGACTGAAAGAGCATTTCCAAGTCACCCTGTATGAAATTAGTTTTGCTTCTTTTTGAAAACTTCTACAGGGCATGGTAATTGCCCAGTCAATACCCAATTTACACTGCTTGATAAAGAAAATAACTTACTCTATTTATTCCAACACCGATGAGAGTTAGAGCCAAATTTGCATGTTCCTTGGCCCATGGAAATATCATATGCATTACAAAACATATCCTGTCTTGATTAAGGAGGAGACCATAAGTTACTCTGTTTGCCTTGGGCAAGGTTAGATTGTTTAATGAAGCACGAGACTATTTTGTGTGTTAGAGCCTCTCTGATAGAGCTTGCGCTGTGCATAACGTAATTTATAGACTTCATGCAAAGGGATGGCAAGCATCATTCCAGATATTTGAAATGAGACAAATCAATGGAAATGAGAAAACCAATTGCCCATATTGGTGTCAGTAAATCACTTGATTTCCTTGGCTTTGTTTTAATGAGACTATCTAATGAACACCCTTTTTCTTTAAGTGCCTACTAAACAGCCAATAGTAATGAACTGTTTGGGTTGTTTTTTTTAACTTTAACTGGTTATTTCAAATTAAATGCTCCATTTCCTTGCTTTAAAAACATTGTGCTGTTTTGCACTGATGTCTGCGCTATTGGTGATGGGACCAGCTTTGGGCCATGGTGGCACATGTTTACCAGCCAGCCCACTGTTTGAACTGGTCTCATAACAGTATGAAACTCAACAGCAGATGTTATAAAACTTCAATGTAATTTCAGGGAAAATACTGCCGATGGTTGCTCATGGCATCATTCCTGTCTGGTTTAACTCAGTTCATTTCACAAGTATAAAAATAACCTCTATCATCTTCCTGCTGCCCTTTAAATCAGTAATACACAGAGCCACATATATATGGCTGCATTAGCTTACTTCCCAAATAGCAAAAGGGACGGCAGACAGGTCTTGTCCTCCCTGTACGTGGGATCAATCCTCGCTGCAGCGGCGCTGCAGAAGCCCACGAGCTCTGAGCACACCCGGTTATAACGCACCGCATTATTCCCCACGGGATGCAGCACAAGTCTCCAAGCTTCTTGAAGACCTGCCAGCTGGAAGCGTCCCAGCGCAGAGTGTGCAGGCGAGAGACTGGAGCGTGCTGCATTCGTGCAACCACCCCCTCTGCTAGTGCAGACGCTGGTGTTGGTGTGGGGAGGGCCAGTGGGGTGCTGGGGCCACCCCTTCTGGCCCTGCAGCCATGCAGTGCCTTCTTCCCCTCCCAGCAGTGGGCGCTCCCTGGGGCAAGTCCTGCTGTTGTCTGTCTCTTTGCTTTGCAGCAGATCAAAATCCAAAATTAGCCCATTTGCAGTAAAACCTTTGGCTTTCTGAAGGGACTGCAGACACTCCATGAAAGGCAGCGCTTGGTAGCTGAGTCCGTCACCACTTCTAATGGAAGCTTTTGGCCCCTCGAGAACTAATCTGATGACCTGAGATCTGTAATTGCTGCTCCCTGAAGCTCCAGCAGATAACGCTATGCATAAATCACCATAGCAATCCAAACACCAGAAAAGCATTCCTTTTTTTCCCCTGCCCTCTAACAGCTCTCCCAGCTTTTAAGCATGACATTCAAAGAGGAGGAAGAGGAAGGGCAGGGCAGGCCTGCAGAAAGAGAGTGTTTTTGCAGGGATTTTGACCAGAAAGGTTCTCATTGCTGGGCTGTACAACACAAAGAGAGTTGCACTTGTACATTTAAAGTGTTAAATATTACAGCTGGTGTCTCACTGAGAGAAGTAAGGACTGCTATGGTTTTCCTACTGTTGTTTAAAATTGTGCATTCCTTCACAAAAAGGCAACAAGTTTATTTGACTGATGGAGAGGAGACAGTTCAGGTCTTCTCTTCTGTAAGAGAGAGGCAGGAATAGCTCTAGTGCTGCAGTGCCATCGTGGCAGCAGCTGCAAAGAGGGCAAAGACAGCAGCAGCAGGTCTGGCTGATCACTGTGCAGATTTAAGTTTCTTATTAGGAAAATCCCCCCTCAGTCACTCCTAAAAGCATCAGAAAGCCCTTTCTCCAGGTCCTTGTGGTGTTCAGTTGCTGCTCCAGCCTCCAGGATGCGATGGTTTTGGCATCTGTTACCATCACACTCTCTTTTACTCAGTGTCAGTTCACTGAGTTCAAGGAGTCTAAATGCACATCGATTTGCAGCTCCAAAATTCCTCCCGCCAGGCACATAAATGCTGGATGCTCTGAAGTTTCAATCTGCTGTAGATATTATTTGACTCAAGCTGCCACGGGCTGGTAAGGACCTCAACAGTAAAGCAAATGTTCATGCAAAACAACCCATTCTGTTTTAAGCGATCATTCCCAGAATAATTCTGTGATTTCTGAGTGGCCAATAACATCAGAAGATTCCAATGTTTTAAGTGTTTTAAAGCTTTAAGACAAATTGCCAGTTTTCTAAGTGTAAACTGCCTGGATTAATTTTTAACCACATTCATTCCAAGAATGTGGAGCTAATTAGTTGCCAAATCACATTTTACAAGTGCAATGCGTAAATAAGTGGTAACAAGTGTTCCTAGCTACTTAGACAAGGCTGGTGGAGAAAGATAGAGGCAAAACTGCCATTTTTTTCATTTTTTGCCACAAGAGCTCGTGTTTTGCATGGGAAGCATATACTTACTGTATTTTCAAGGATAGTTTGTTCAGTGTCCTGGACTTCATATAGTCCAAGTAACCTCTGTTGTTAGCCTGAACAGACACATTCAGTCTAAATCAATGCACGGAGAAAACTCGAAGAATACAACTAAAACAGTAACAGGAACACAGACAACCTTTCCACATCACTGTATGGGCTGCAAGGCAGTTTGTGTGGCCAAGACAAGTGTGAAGTGGGATCCATATCGACAAATGAGCTGGCCAGCACTGTCTTTGGAAAGCCCACCTTGACTTCTCCCATCTCCTCTGCTGTTGGGCTGTGTGCCTCATGTCTTCAAGCCAAACTACTACAATGCTCAACTGTAGTGGATCCTACTGCTTTCCTTGTAGGGTGATCTTACTTCTGAGCAAACGAAGAAGGCAGGGAAATTAAGCATGTAGCTCACTGAAGGAAATAAAAATATCAACCTTGCTCTGCACTCCTCCATGATCTGGTACTGTTAATGTTCCCCCGTTGCAGAGCTCTTTGGTTGGACATAGCCTGAGACTCAGGATACGTTGTTCAATTCCCTGTTCTTCCACGGACTTCACTCCTGATCCTTGACAAATCCCTTTGAAAGATGTTTAGGCACCAAAATTCCATTTATACCAACAACAGGAAAACATCAACATAATTTGAGGTTGTTATTGCGCTTCAGTTCCCATTATAGATACAATTATACATCCTATCAGTTCAAAGTGTCCACAGTAATGTGAAGGGCATGGCAGAGCCGACCAATGACCTTTGGATTTCCCTCCCAACCAACCTATGGCACTGTGAACTGGTCAGTTCACTCCAAATTCAGACTCAAGAGTGAACTAACATTTTGGCAGCTTGGATGGCCATGTGAACCAAGACCTTCTTCACAAGTCAGTAACACTTTGAGGATCTCATCAAGTCCGATACCTTCTCCTATATGGCTGCTTCTGTCTCACGCAGCTTGGAAGGCTTTCTGGTCAGAGTCGGCCCTCTCTCTTTCCTCAGAGAAAACTGTGTCAATCTTTCAGTATGGACAGGGAAACCAGCTCACCCCATCCTGCAGGGACACTAGGCTGCCACAGGCTGCCACCCAAACCAGCCTCTCCCTGACAGCCAACATCACAATCTGCCCCTAGCTTTGTCCAGACTGTCAGCAAAGTTCTCAAACACCATCTGAAATGAAATGGTCACGAGCAAGGAAGCCCTTCCCTAACCATTGCAGGAATGCTGGGAAAACCAGCATAAGTCAAGACAACTCAGTATCACCTGCCTCATTCTGAAATATTCATCTAGCACAGAAGAAGAGGAGGCAGGTTTTATACTACCTTCTCCTAATGACTGATGGTCTCACAGAGAAGCGAGCTCTGCCCACTCCACCTTTCATTGCAGCCTCACATAAAGCACAGAAGTCTGGATTTCCCAGTCATTAATCTCCACTCCTGAGCTTGCCTGCTCTGACCTTCAAGATCCAGCATGTCCTATCAGACCCCATCAGCCCTTCTCCTTGAAGGGATTTCAGCAAACTCCGTACGGGATTTAAAAGAAGGAAGTTGGTACAGGCATTCTTTTGATTTGTATCAAGTTCTCTTTAGTTTCATATTTTTTCAGGACTTTATTTTATATCCTTCTACTTGCCCCAGTGACCACATTCCATTTTATGCGCGATGGATGTACAACTGCCCTCATGTTTTCATTCAGGCTTTTCCATTACCTTTCACACTTAATCTCTTTATGAATTCCATCACTTCACTGTAAATAAATCCAGCCCTGACCATCAGCTCAGCTATTCCTCCGCTCTCAGTTTCCAGTCTATTAGACATGCAATACTGAGTGACCACCTGGGGTGCAAAGTTGGGGTTTTTTTTGGACACTGGAGTATGAGCAGCCATAAACTCACAGATGAAATATTTGATCTAAGTGTAAAGGTAGCTACAGTTGTGCTGGTCACCTGTAACTCCTTTTCTCTCCAATGTCAATGTCTATTTTAGGGATCCTGTGTAGGAATCAGTGTTCCTCTTGGTTGACCAGAGGGGAAGTTAGCTAGCTCCTTGTGCCCATACCAGTCATTAGTCAGATGAATCCCACTCAACAAGTCTGCAGGCACTCCCCAGCTCTGTTGGACACAAAATGTACAGCCTACATCTTGCAGTCTGCTGGTGCAAAGAAATTGCCTCTTTCTCCCCTTCTTGTTACAGCTCATTCATTTGCTCTGTAGCTCCCAGACACACGGCATGCATGGCCTGGACTATTTACATTTCCCTGTCTGAGTTAAGAAAGAAAAGAGACAGTCAGGATACTATTTATCCCAATCAAGTCAGGAAAACATCCTCTCCTGTCAGGCAGTGTTTGACAACATACACACAGAAGTCTACAGCTCTTCTCTGGATGTCTGAATTTACTGCAGTTCCCAGATGTGCTCAGTGGGATTGCAGTTCAGACGACCAAAAGAGTAGATCATAATTCTCTTCTTCCATCCCAGACTGATAGCCCAGATTGTACCCTTTCTCCATGCAGACTACGTCTTTATTCATTTTTAGTATGGTTGGATATTTAATCTGCAGAAGAAACACCAGGTCAGAAAATGCAGAGGCTGTCCTGAATTATGATGATGTTGTTATCACTAACAGCTCTGTGGTAACAGAAAACAGCACAGTGTGCTGGGTACCAGACAGATATGAAACAAAAAAAAAATATGTCTGACCTCCAAAACCTTCGAGAAATAGTTGTCACACCCTGTAAACAATCACCCACCACTAATTAACTTTCACTACATAGCACATATGGTCCTGGGCAAACTGAAGGGCAGGATTTTGCCCTCCGCTAAGCTGTACCAAGTTGTACTAATTAGGAAGCCCCAATTCTGTTTCTGCTTTTTCCACTAAATGACCGAGTTATCTGCAAATTAGCGACCCGTGCTTATCCATCGTGTGTAAACACTCTGAGATCTAACACTGGAAGCCATTATAAAGTTAGGTATTATTAATTCAATGCAAGACTTCAGAAAATACAAAAAGAGCACGGTATTTGAGCAAGACTGATGGCAACATCGAAGACAGCTTTTCAAGCCTAATGCCTAACAGCGGGGGGATCAGGCTCTGCTCATTGCTTTCTGTCCTAAGCTCCTCCAGGCAGCTCTCACCTCAGATGAGGCTGAATCCCTCCTAGCTGGAAGCCATGTCAGGAAGGACTCCGTGTAATGAGACTGCTGCCAAAATGACAAGCAGGGGATGGAGTTTCAACCTTTGACAGCAGACAGGACGACTGGCTTGGTGACTGAAGGTCTGTGGAGCAAGGGCAGGGAAAAGGAGATTCACTCCAAGGAGGTGTCTACGCAGTTTTCTAACTTTCAGGATAAGGGGCCTAGAGACTTTTACAGAGGCAGAGGACATTGAGTGGATGTTTAGAAACAAGATTCCTGGCATACCCTGCTCACAGCACTATGGAAATTGCCAAGATGAGCATCCAGCACTGTATGGCTGCTCTGCTGCTCCTGTTCCTGGAAAATAAGGGAGTGTGAAATGAGAAAATTGTTCTGGGAAAATAGAAGGATAATCAGAATACTCTCAAATTCATATGAAAAAGACCTCAAATTTGGGTCAGTGAATCACCATTCCTGGCAGGCAGCTTTCAAATAAGTCACTGTTTGGATGCTTTGGTTCCAGTGACTCAGTGGCTAACCTTTGGTACATAGCTGAGCTGCTGCCATCAGCAGAACAGAGGGGGTATATAAGGCACAAGGGACTTTGCATTACAGAGGATGTCCTTTTCCAAAAATGCCAATCTGGACAGCAGTGACGACCTCACATCATCCTCCTTAAAAAACACATGCATGTGGGAAATACCATTCACGTCCCTATTATTACTAGGGTTTGAACTCCTGAAAATACTGCACAGCAAAGCTTGTGCTTCTGTAGCAGCTATAAAATGTACATAAATATAACACACATTTTCCTTTGCGCCTTCCTGCCTGAGTGTACTTTGGCCCAGTTATTTCTCTACGTCAGATGGCAATTTATCGTCACCAATAAGTATAAGAAAAAGCCACAAAGGAGAATTGCACGAGGTCA
This sequence comes from Anarhynchus alexandrinus, assembly GCA_008711295.1. Classification (NCBI taxonomy): domain Eukaryota; kingdom Metazoa; phylum Chordata; class Aves; order Charadriiformes; family Charadriidae; genus Anarhynchus; species Anarhynchus alexandrinus. Next base: position 3,267,378 of record VUYV01000032.1, on the reverse strand, counting down.
ATCACTCACAGGTGCCTGGGGAGCCAAATGCAAAGCTTCCAGTGGGATCTGCAGGAGTTGGCATTGTTATATCATACTGGCGTTGTTGTGTGGGGCTGCATACCTTTGCCATATGTGGCTCTGTGTGCCAGTGCTTGCTGGTTTATTCTGCAATGTGAGCCACACAGTTGCTGGAACAAACACAACATATGTCCCTGATTTTGTTTCCATGCCCTGCTCTATAAACAGAGAAAATGGTGAGGCACACTTGGCTTTTTACGAAAACAGAAAGAAGCCAAAATATGTTGGATGTGAAATTTTATTAGTTTCCTGGCATCATTACCTTTCCTGTACAGTAGGAGTAGATGAGGAGAAGCATCCCTGGTCTGCAGAGCACGGACCCGACTCTAGCTTGGGTGGGTCTGCTGGATGCCCCCGCAGGGATGCTGCACGCCATGAACTGCCCACGCACCACCCAGCCCAGCCTTTGGCCACAGGACCAGCCCAGAGCAAGGGAAGGACAGAGGACAGCAGGGCTAAAGAGGCCCATACTCTTGAGACCCAGCTCCGCAGTAAGCAGTGGAGTCCAGGGCAAGACATGGCCAGGTCTCCTCCTTCCCCAGCTCTGAAGTCCACAGGACGTCTCTTGAGGGTCTTACTGATGGGAAGACTTGTGTAAATTGGGGCCCTACAGGGCAGTATGTAGTAATGTCAAGTTTGAGTCCCTCTTTCCTGATGTCACAGATATTAGCTCCCCTGTGGTCTGCCCACTTGACTTGTAGCAGGACAGAAGATACTCCCTGCTATGTAATGAGCCCACATGAACTCCCGGAGCCCCAGTGGAGGGTAGAACAAAACCTCAGCACTGCAGTTGAGACTGAAACTTCTGCTATGCGAAGGAGTAATTCTGCTTTGTCTGAGTTTGTAGAACCAGAAAAATGTCTCTTGTCTCACCTTTCCTTCTGCATGGGAAATTTTCTGAGCAGCGTCTTGCAAATGTTGCATTTCAGCATCTCATCAACAATTCACTTTTTGAGTTTTTTTGTTCTCTTCAACCTCTGTTTTAAAATATCTTTTAACATTGAAGATGAATAAACTCACCTGGGAATGCTGATGATACACGGCGATCACAGTTCTGCTTGTGGTTTATGCCTGTATCTCACTGAAATTTCCTGCCCACTAAGAGAGGCATCAAACAGATGAAAAGTTTTAAACCATGTAATTTGTGCAGTATATTAATAGGCCAGACTGAATATTCAAGTTAAATCAGAGCACTGCTTTTGACAGAATTACTCCTATTTACAACAACAAAGACACGCCGTGTGTGTTTATCATTATCCACAGCCCCTACAGCCTTCGCTCTGCTCACCATCCCTCCCACATCTGAAAGCAAGCAACCTAAATTGATATTGATTCTGATTAACAAAAAGTTAATCCCTAGGAAGTGTAGTTCAAGTGCAGCCTCTATGTCAGCTTCACTGGGCAGTCACATACCCTTGTTTAGTAAAATCCCAGGAGCACACTGGATTCAAGGCTGAGTTTTTTGCCGTTGTTATTTCTGGTGCATGACAAATGAGCCTGGGACTTTCACCTTAATGATGTGGCCAATTTACAAACTCTTCCAGGACAGTTTTTAACAACTGTTGTTGTTCTTCTATTTTGCCATCTGTTAGCTCCTCTAAGAAACACTTTTTTTTTTTTAAATCCTAAAAACTTTCCAGTTAAATCCACTCAGATTTATTTAGGAAATGTGGATGCCTGCAATGCAGACATTTACCTCTGTGCTATTACTGCATCATTTCAATCAGCACAGAGCAAGAGTCTTTCAGGGTTCTGGTCCTCTCATCATAGTGCAAATGCCTAAAATGAGTCAGATGAGCCCTAATACAAGCAGATACAGTGCAATAAGTCTGGACCTATCCACTTGAAAATCTTTCACTGAGTCCTACAGGAGATTGGGATGGTCATTAATGGCTCTTCCTGACCTCAAAATCTCTAACTCTTCAATGGGATTTTGTAGCTATCTCTTTGATGTACTCATTACTGATTCATTGCCCTGTCCAAGCCAGACTGAGCTGCCACGGTGCTTACCTTGGGTTGGATCAAACCGACTCCTGCTGATACCAGCAAGGAGGAAAAGACTCCTGGTCCTGCTTACAATGTCTGCTCTGATGTCTTACCTAGCTAGAAAATGTGCATATCCATCCCAGTTTTCCTCTGTTAACACATTAGAAAGTTAATTAATTTACCTGTACTGAGTGGAAACTAACCTGACAGTAGGTTCTGTTTTGCTGAACAATTAGCTTAATACTCAAGTGTGAATTTGTTCCATTTGTTTAGCGCACTGAGTAACTCACCCGACATCCCCTGTTTGCAGAAAGGGGTTTTCCTACACAGACACACAAAAAAGCCATCTCTTCGCTTCTGAGTAGAACCTAAAAAGATACTTTATAACTGCATTACACTATGGGCCTACTCAGCAAAACCTTAACAAAACAAATGTAGTTGTTTTTTTTTATATTACCAGAGTGTAGTCCTAGATTACAATAGGATGGTGATTAAAATGTTGAGGACGTTTTAATGTTTGCTCTTGCCCCTTTCTGCAGATTTCCTCATATTGTTTCTTATAAGGTTTTTGAGGCTTTTAATAGTCTGTTGCAACCAGGACTCACCACTCATCAGTGGGGCCTTAGACTTTGTTCTGTGGAAGAGGTCCAAAAAGACTATTTGCATCTGCTGTTGGGCGAGAGCTGCAATCTCCATAAAAACCTGGGAAGAAACACCTCCTTTCCCATAACATTTGGGTGTTCAACTGGTGAAGTTCAACTCATCTAATACCAACCTAAAATGATGCAGCCAGAGCTCATGAAACTCCTCAGCAATTATTTGCTCACCGAGGCAGCTCAACTTTTTCCTCTGTTACTTAGTCTACAAACTTGGTTTTAATCTCAATTAATGTGATCACATGGAAGTCAAACTCTAGTCTGAGAGACCTGCCTGAGAGCCTTCCATTAGTTGGTGGGCACTTCCAAAGGAAGCACTCATTACACTTTGAGGAGAGCAGCCAAGGCAGGTGGAGTCAGTAAATTCCCGTCTCTTTCTCGAAGTTATATAGGACCCATGGAAATCTAGTTTGGAGGAGATGGCTGACTCTGAGATAGCTGGAGATGGATGCATGCACTCCCACCTGCTAAGCCACAGGGGCAGATAGCACCCAGCAAGGATTTAAGAACAATTGTGTTTTCCTAGTAACAAGCATATGGTTGTCAAGGCCCTTCTGGGTTTCCTAAGTAGGGTAGAGCTTAATATAGGGAGACACTGCCCACCACTTGGAGTTGGTGTGGAAAGGAAGCCTTTCCCTTGCTGTCAGGAGAGGTGATGAGGCAGGCGAGCCTCAAGCGGAGGATCTGCCACCTGCTTTCTCCCAGCTCTGTGATCTCACATATTTATATTGTGAACCGTCTGTAGCATGGACCGTCTCTTGCTATACACAGGTGCACTCTGCTGCGGGGAGATCCTGTGTCTAGTACTGATCTCAAAGCGGTACGGTGGTTCGAATGATTAATAATGATGAAGATGATAATAATAGATAACACTGTACACTGAGAAAGCTTTGGGAGAAGAGTCCTTGGAAGGTGGGCTACTACTGGGACAAGGCTGTGTCCATCTAGCTTTTATCCTGAGTTCCTACACATGTGCTCAAGAACCTCATTTCAGATTTTGCCACCTAAAACAGAGAAATGAGCCTGGAATGCCAACAATGCTTAGTGCCAACAAATCTGTAGAATAAAAGGCATCAGGATCTCAAAGCTGGACTGACCTGTGGGGAAGATGCTTGTACTTCTCACAGGGCAGCAACAAAGCACTGCACCAAGGGGATGCTTTTATTTTCCAGTAGTGCTCTGGGAACACAGGTGCCCTTCAGAGCTCAGAGGAGCTTTGTTCTGGAAGAGTTATCTTAGAAAATATTCCTGACTTGTTTGCTGGGGATACTAAGGAGGTCAGACCAGCTACAGAGCAAATTCATTTTTAACCACGACACATCTTATGAAGGGTTTTTATTTTTATATGGTTTTTGCCCTCAGGTCTATCAGAGGCGTCAATCCACACCGTAATGCGAGGTCCAGTGAATGCAGACAGGTCAGACATTTCCATATCAGCTGCGAGACCTTTAGAAGTACAGACTAGCAGGGCTCTCTCCAGCACAGTGTGTGTGTTACAGATAAACAACGGAGAGATCGCTTGTCAGCAACAGCAGAGAGACAATTTTCCCAGCAACATTTTTCTTTCATCTGCCCAGGGGTGAGAGATGAAGCGTGAGCATGCAGACACCTGAAGGAGAGGGAACCTGGGGAAGGGCACAGACTGGCATCAGAAGGTGGGATTTCTCAGCTTTGCTGTGTGAGTTCAGAGAAACCAGTACCCTGTTTTGGTCCTCCCAGTTCTCTTTGGTGGTCTTGTTTGTTTAGATAACTCCCTCCTCCTGCAGGAAGCTTTTGGGGCAGTGACCTACAGTTTTCCATTGCTGCCAGGCTCTCCTCTCACTATGGCAATATTAATAAACTTGCTGGAAATAGATTTGGTCAGTCCCTGAAAGGAAATCAGATTCTACCAAAAGTCTCTGTTTTTCACCCAAATGCTTTTGTATGCCTGTAGCCTTCCCCTGGCACAGCAGGTGCTTCTGTGCCCCATGACCTGACCTTGTAGCATTCAGCTCTTCTTCAGATGTAAACCCAAATCCCACACTGCTACATCCCTGCAGAAGTAGAGCATTAAAAACCGGGATGTATACTGTATGGAAAACAAGTTATGTGGGTTTCTTTGGTACTTTTTAAGAGGATGCTTTGTATTGAACAACATCCTGAAGTCCAGTTCTCTCTTGCTGCAGCATTATCCTCTGTCGACTGATCTGCTTGATGCTCTCAGAAAATTAAGAATCCATGTGTCTGGAGTCACAGCAGTTCCCCTGCAGGGAGCTGGGTGACTAGTTTCAAGACAGCCATGTAATTAGTTGGCAATCTACCATCATCACACTAAAATCAGAGGATGCTTAAGAGGAGACAGTTTTCATCCCAGGACTTCAATGCACTTGACAGGCAGTAACTTTAGTTTTTAATGAGGGAACAGGGCCCTGGACATTCACATTTCAGAGAGGTAAACTATCTCAGAAGACAGGAGTTCCTAAAACATTCCAGCAGCTCCTAAAAACAGAGCAGGGCTCTAGCTCCAAATACCGTACTTGTTTTCCTGGCTAGCGCTACAGCTTGGGGAATTAAACAAGCAGGTAGCAATGTGTGGAAGGAAAGCAGAGGCTCTCCCCAGGGATCCCGCACAAGTTCCCGGCTGCTGGCGGGGGGGGTTGGTGCCTCTGCAGTGGGGCTGCTGCAGATGGAATAACCAGATGCATGGGAAGGCTGGTCCTGCACCTGAGACCTTTCTTATCCCAGCACAGCCAAGTGCAAGAAAACACATAAAATGAGAGTGACAGGAAGAGGGGCAACGGGCACAAGCTGGAACATAGGAAGTTCTGTTCAAACACAAGGAAAAACCTCTTTATGGTTAGGGTGACAGAGCACTGGAACAGGCTGCCCAGGGTGGTTGTGGAGTCCCCTTCTCTGGAGATTTTCAAGACCCACCTGGATGCAGTCCTGAGTAATGTGCTCTAGGCAATCCTGCTTTGGCAGGGGAGTTGGACTAGATGATCTCTAGAGGTCCCTTCCAACTCTGAAAATTCTGTGATTCCGTGATTCCGTGAGAGTAAGAAAAAACACAAACTGCAAAACACAAAAAAAGTGCAATGGCAAAACAGCTGCTGGGACTCATTGAACGGTAACTTAGTGCTGTTGAAAGGGGGTTTGTACAAGGATTTGTGAATGATGATAAAAATGAGGCTTCCTCCCAAATACACAACTGCGGCAGATCCACAATGATTTGTTGTATGTGGGAAAAAGCCACTGGCTCCTCCTCACCTGTTCTGGTTTATGACTTAGCTTTCCCATATAGCAGGACTTTGTAAAGACTGCCATTGGCTACAGGACAGGATGTCAGGATTGAGTGACCCTTTGAAATCTTTACTGCAAACTGAATCCCTTCTCAGCGTGCTAGGAATATAAACAGACTCATTCTGTTATCGTCACCACAGACAAACCATCCCTTTCAAAAAGATGTTGTTTGAAACATAACCTAAAGCGGGAGTCACAGCAGTGCCGAACTGTTCAGGCTGGAAGGACCTGGAGAGGTCTTGAGCCTCTTGAAAAGAGGACAGAGACTGCAGAGCCTCTCTGAGCAACCTGCTCCAGTCTTAGTTATTCTCACCATGAGTATTTTTTCCTTACACCTAATTAGAACCTCCCCTGTTTCCATTTCTGACTGTTGCCTCTTGACCTCCTGCCCTGCACCACATCAAAAAGCCTGGCTCTGTCTCCTTGGTCACGCTCTCATAGGTACTGGAAAGTGCCGGTAGGTCCTACCAAAGCCATTCCTTCTTCAGGCTGAACAAGCTCAGCTCCCTCAGCCTCTCCTCATATGCCATGTGCTCCAGCCCCAACCATCTTAATGACCTCTGCTAAGCTTTTTTAGATTTTTCAATATCTTTCTTGTACTGGGAGGTCCCAAAACTGAATGCAGTATACTAGATGTGGCCTAAACACCACACCTCTCCCAGGGGCATTTGCTCTGCAGACATCTGACACACTAAAGCCAAAAGAGAGAGAACAAGAACGACCTCTTCTACAAGGGCAAAAGTTCACCAAAATGGCAAACACATGTAAATATGGCAGAAGACACCTTGCAAATGCTTTTCTAGTCTTAAGCTGAGAGACCTCACCACTAATATTAAGGTTGCCACAGGTGCAGTGCTGTGGTGTGAAACCTGCCTTGTTGGAGTTAACAGCTTCTGATGGGCCTGGAGTCTCCTGGTCTTACACACAGGCAGGGTCAATTGACTGCATGAATCCTCGATGAGGAACAGCTGGTAAAGATGGCTCAGGAATGCCTTGAGCTGGGAAAGGATAAACATCCCACTGGTACATGGAAACATTTTGCAGGTGTGTGAAGTGATCCTCGTACATACTACTGTGCTGGTGGAAGGAACCAATTTTTTTACTACAGGCTCAGGATATGTCAGGATCAAGAAGAGCAGAAGACCCCTACCTCACAAAAAGGACAATCTGTGACTGCCCTTAATTCGTTGATTATGTGGGGGTCATGAACAGAGACAGTATACAGGAACCAAGTATCTTTTTGCCAAAGCGTGAGTGACATGTCAGGGTGTTGCTTTGCAGAAGCTGTTTGGGTACCATGTGGTCTCCGGGACATCACTAGAGACACTTGTGTCTGAAACCAGTGCTAACGCTGCTGGAATTATGTCCCGAGCAAGTCAGAATATCTTTTTCTCTGGTAAACGAACCATCTGATGAATTGAAGCTTGGATTGTCTCGCTCTTGCTCAATTTACTTTGAAATAATAGTATATTGTTCCCATGTAGTGCATCATTGGAGAACTGATCTCTGCAGGCTCAGTTGCATCAGCACCAGGGGACCTGACTGGCTGGCCAAGACATGAGGCCAAGGTCTCCAGATGATTGTTGTTGGCAGAGAACTGTTTTGATCTGACCTCAGAACCTTCCAGTAAATTTACAATAATTTATCATACCCTAAGCCTTATTTAACAAAGAGCTGGTTTAATTGGTAAGTACCCCAAATAGATGGTTGCTTACATGTTCCCTTCTGTTTCTTTTTGTGGGCATGCACAGGGGTAAGCATACGTAGACTTTTCCTGTATTTTTCAATATTCCTGCAATTCAAATGGTTCCCTTACGTAAAGCTTGCCTCATTTGCAGGTGTCTGCTGAAATTTATTAGGAACGGCATTTTTTAAAAATGTAACTGAGATAATAAGGTGGTTTATCACTACCAAACTTAATAGACGTCTGAAAAATGATTACATGGTCATTAAAGTAAATTCTTGTGCTAGTAGATTTCATGTAAGGAGAAAAGCTACAACAGAAAAATCAGATTATGAGTCCAGAGAAAAGATAAAACACATTTCCTCATGCATAAGATTGTTCTTATCTCTATTTTTTTATCTCTTGCAGTCCACTGAAGGGCTACACTTTGACTGCTTGATTCAAAAACTGACATGAGTGGGGTCTCCGATACAGAACAAGACCCAGGTAAGGACAGGATTAGGAGTCTAGCTGTACATGGGAATTCAGTTCTCTTCTGCAAAGAGATGTTTTATGGCTTTTTCTTCTAGTGTGAGGAAGGATTTTGCTTTGCTATTCAAAGTGACAGAGAAAGCTCTTTCTGAGCAGCCTGTCCTCTCTCCTGAGGGTCTGTAAAAATCATACAGCTTGTACAGGTGTGAATAGGGATTGATGATCATTTAATTGTTCTCCTTTTCTCCCACTCCTACTCAGCCTTTACACCTCCCTCTTTCTTTGCCTGCTTTGCCTTTCTCTTCTCTTGCTCCTTCTTCACCCAACTCCACCTCCCTCCCTCCCACATTTATGGCAGAGGTTGTCCATATTGCAGCCCTGTCTGGCCCCTCAGCTATCAAGACTTCCATTTTAACTCCATATGTCATAACTGATGGAGATTTGCTCACATATTGCATTTGCCATTGTGCTCTCACTGGTTTTCTTCCCTTTCTGCTCTTCCCCACCAGCAGCCATGCCCCCACAGTGCCTGTCTGCTGCACCAAGGCCACCATGCTACCTTTAATGGAGATTTCACCCCTTCTAGCCAGCCTTGGACCACATTTTAAACACCTTGCCCATGCCATCAGTCCATCTCAGTGTCCAACTCACAAATGATGAGAGCTTCAATGTGAGGGTTTCTCTGGGTGCCTTCCATTTACAGTAAGGACACATGGGTTGCTGGGCAATGTCCCAGTATGGGACGTCTTCATTCCAGTGTGGAATAGCAAGTGCCAATGGAGTGGTTTCATGTGGCTTACTTCAAGTCACAAATCTTCTAGAAATAGTTATAAGGCAATAGGCAAGAGCAACACTTGCTCCCAGACCTGTGAAGTCTCACTCATTTGTTATCCGGCCTCCCTGATTATGTCTTCCCAGCTGAAGACAAAGTCCTAGAACAGAAATGATGCTTTATGAAGCTGACCTAGTTACAAATCAGCAAGCTGGTGAAATCTGCAACAGGGTAAAGAAAATGAATGAATTCAGTGTGCAGCTCTATCCAACCCCCAGCCTAAAGGGCCTCAAGAGATCACATTAAGATGGCAATTTAAATGAGATTTATGGCTTTCAGCTCTGTTCCTGGGGCATAGAGGGCTGTGAAGGCTAGTCAGCATGCTCAAAAGCACTGTAAGTACCTCTGAGCTTCCTCTGTGTGGTCTGGCATCAAAACAGCATGGGGGAGAAGTGATTGGCAGCAGGGAGCTAGTTTATCAAATGAAGATAATGCCAACCAGGGGAAGGATCAAAGGAAAATGCATATCATCATTTATGCTGGTCCTTCGTTCCCTCTAACAGAGAGGTATCTAGTGGGACCACAAACCTTCTGGGATGGGGACTGTGGCCTAGATCTGCAAATACACAGAGATGCCAAATTCCCACTGGCATTTCTTTGAGCATTAGGGGCCAAAATACCTTTGCTGTAAACCCAAGCACCCAAAAAAGTTTCCTATATTTAATCTCATAAGTATGCCTCTGTATATAACTTATGCGTATACATGCATGTGCATGTTTGCAGTTTTCGCTCTGGTGAAGTAAAGACATGCCTCTGTCTGGAGATCCCAAAGGAGATATTCCCTGGCAGGTGAACTCAATTTTCCATACTGTTAAGTTGTTACCATAGTCCTGGCACATTTTTGGCCTCCAGGCCAGCAACTGCTGTCTCAGATAAACCCCAGGCACGGCTCAGGGGTGCCCATGGAGCAGACACCATTGCCAACGGGCAGTCTGGATGCGGCCACATTATGCAATCTGAATGTTTGCCTGGAAGACACGGGCCACCCCATGCCAGATGGGGTGTATGAGTACAGGCACGTGCCTTTAGCCTCACCCAGCCACAGTCATTAAGCAAACTGGCCAGGATCACAGCAAAAATCTGTGGCAGGAGAGGAAACAGTGATGTCCAGGGCCCTTACTGCAGGTGATCCTTCCCATCACAGAGCCAGATCAATCCGTGGGGTGGCCCAGCATCTCCAGTCCTCCGTTTACTTGGAGCTTCAGTGAGAGACTTGGGCTGTTTCATTTTCAAGGACAAACATTTTTCTTTCCTTCCCTCTATAGTAAAGCTTTGCTGCTGTTCCAAAAGGCATAAGAAGCTGAAGCTGCCCTAATCGAACACAAATGAAAAGTCTGATACCCTTCTGCCTTATTTATAACCCCTTTATTAGGAGGAGTCAAAATGCTTTGTAGAGGCACCCTATCCCCTCCAGACGACAACACAAGACACGTGCGGGAACCCCTGTGCCCCGAGCGAGCCGCAGCAATGCGGGGGATCTCTTTGGGAGGCTGCAGAGGTTGCTGGCCACGTGCTGCCTGGCAGAGGTCCCCCAGAGGCACAGGGTTTGTTGGCTTGTGTTTGACACTGGGCCAACCACGCTGGTGCTGGGGCTGCCTGCCTCAGAGCATGGTGTGGCCAGGGGTGGGGGGTGTTGCAAGTAGAGGTGAAGCACCCAGGTCCTGACTCTAGATCTGATGCTTGAACCACTCAATAGTATTTCTCCTCATGGTTTACCTAGAAAAAACAGGCTCAGTTGTTCTGTTCACGTAGATTGGATTCAGGATGTCTTTGGGCAGCTGAAATACAACGTACTGCTTGAATCAACTCTATTGGTTCGATGAAATTAGCTGTCTCTTCACAAACCTCTGTGGCTCCCATGTAAATGACCTGTCTGACCTTTGTATCACCACTTCTCTCCAACTTTCATCTTCTGTTTTCCTATTTGCCCTTAGTGAGATCTCTCTTCCCCATTCTCCTGCCGCCACATGCTGGCCTGGAGGAACAAGCCCTGAATTAACACTGAGAAGGTGAAAAAGGGCCAAGTCACAGCTATTACTGCAAGAACTGCTCTAGGCCAGAGCTCAGATAAGTGAGCAAGTGGGTTTGAAATCTCAATCTGTTTCTTTTATGCGTCGTGTCACTCAGGACTCAAGACTCAGACGTGAGAAGCAAGCAGAGCAGCATCGCTGAAGCCAGAGGAACATCACCCTCAGCCCCTGCTCCTGCTCGTCTTTTATCCCTAGTCCATTGTATTGGTGTTATAATATAAAGACCTCATCGAATATAGCTCCCTGCCTAGCTGATATTCCCACTATGCTAGATATTTTGTAAATCCATTCAAGAGCTCCCCTGCTCCCAAAAGCTCATAGAAATTAACTGGCTGCTCAATATTTATACACCCACAATCCTGTAGAAAATGGCAGAATTAGGAACAATTTGGGCCTCGACTTGCCTGCAGTGCTCCCACCTGGAGGACAGTGATGCTACGCGGCATGGAAAATGATAACTCCTCTCACGTTCAAGTGATGTCCACGCACCCTTTGACTTCAGCGGCGCAGGCAAAGTAAAGACACAGACTGACATGATATTCTCAGGCTGTTGAGTCTCCCACCTGCGCGGTGGGACAGGATTGTGCCTGCAGCTCTTACCTAACACACACCAGTAACAGCCTCTCTGGGAAATACTTCTTCCTCCCTCCTGCCAGACTCTGTCACTATATATAACTCCAGCATTATCTGTGAAGTCTAGAGGAGGCAGAGTGAAAATCAATCAACAGGAACATTTTAACTGAATGTAAAAATACCTTTCAAAAAATAATTTTTGAGGCTGGGGGGAGAGCAATTTGTTTATATAACATGTTATTTTTGGATTAGCAGATGATTAATAATAATCAAAGCTGACTGTAGAAGCAATCATTTTAAAGGGGGACTAGCTTTCCAATTTGGTAAAAAATCCGTTCAGGTTTTGTATTCACATGTTTTACTGAAGAAAAAGTGGGGAGAATCAACAAGTCTCAGTGTTCAGCTGAAAAGTGAAGAAACTGGGGCCATGAATGCAGTAGAGAGGCAGAAGCTGTTGCAGTATTGGTCATCTTGCCGGGACACACACACAGAGCAAGGTCCTGGGGACACTGTCTCCACAGCCACCTCAGGAAAGAAGACAGGATGGAGATTCATGGATGCAGCTGCATTGCTGTCCGTATCTCTGCTTTTAATAACAGCAGAAGACTGGCAAAGTACTTTGCAAAATCTTCCCGTTCATTTTGCAGCACAGACCGAACTACCAAGCAAGCTTTGCTGCAAAGCTCTCTCTGAGACTGGCTTTGTATTGGAAAGTCAGTTTATTCACTGGGGGCAGGTGGCTGGTTTGGGGCTTTTCTCTAACTGAGTGCTGGAGTAAAAACAAGTGCTTTGCAATAAACAACACCTGATGTGGCAATAAAGCCGTCCTGATTTTCATTTCCTGATAAAGCCCTGCCCGTTTTCTCTCCCTCCACTGCAAAGAACTTGCAGGATCTGTCTCTCTGTGGCTAATTTTAATTTCCTGGTAGCATGATTGCTTTATAAAAAGGGAAATTATGATGAAAAATATGTGCATAGGATTTGATGTGTGTGTCAGATTAGGGGAAAAGTGTACTGCAGCTTTCTCTCATTTGTCTGAGACGATGTGTGTTTACCCACCTCTGCACACCATTTTCCATATTTTATGGGCTGAGTGCTTACAGCTCCCATCAAATTAGTGAGAGTTATTGGTGTCCTTCACACCTGAAATAAGTCAGCTCATTAAAGGAAACTCATTCCAGTACACAGGGACTTTACAGCACCACAGGACACCCATCAGCTCCTTTTCCAGGGACGTATTCCAGCAAAGTGACTGAAAGCACAGAGGAAGGTTTACGTGCCGGGAGCTACTCTCTGCGCTGAGGTACAGGCAGCAGCTCGTGGTGCAGCTCAGGTCATAGAGATGACTTTTCTGAGACAAATCTCTTGCTTAAAAGGAAGTTTTCTAGGTAAGGTAGCAAGAAGGCAGCATCTTGAAACCTCCTCTGAAATATCTGCCTTAATTTCTCTGAAGTCGTGGCGGTTGCCTGAAGTTCCTCTTCTATATAAAGCAAACGAGTAGATCTGCACTAAAGAGCACTAAAGAGCTACTGTTAAGCAGACCCAAATCTGAACCACCATCTTCACTGTCTCTCTTGGTTCTGCTGAATCTGCAAGCTGCCTTAGTTTTCTAAGATATTTGCCTACTATAAGAGGAACAAATGGACAAAAAATCACTATAACTTTTTTTCGCAAGCGTATCAAAATCTTGACAAAACATTTCCAGAGAGGCATCTCACAAAATTCATGCTTTCATACTGTCTTTTCCTGTGCATTTCCCTGATAGAGGTGAGAGACAGAGCATTAAAGGAAAATGTTGAATGCCATCCTCTGTCATCTTGTTGCCTTTGATTTCTGAGCATAACAGAAGTCCTGTCCATAGCGGTCCAGCTGACTGAGCTCTGCATACAGCATCTTTTCAGTGAAATCTGGATGAAACGGCCTTGAACTGTGAAGGTCCCAGTTCCCAGTCAATACACTGAACACATGTCAGGGACAGCTTAACCACCAGCCTGCATGGGGCAGCATCTGCTGCCCTGCCTGCCTGGCACGGGCTTCGGTCATTGCCAGGGAGGATGAGGTTGCTCTGCTGATTGCTAACACGTGGCACTGTGCTGCAGAGAAGCCACCACTTTCCTTGTGCTCGTCCAATACTGACACCAGAACTGAGCCTAAAAACACCAGCCGAGCTTTTCTCACTGTAGCGCCCACCTAGACATCCAAGAGATCCAAAATCTTCCATCTTCTGCCACCCCCCGGCTACCACCAACCACTGTGAGCCACACACCAGACAGACACTGCCCAGTACACTTACGTTTACAAGCACATATGGAAGTACCTTTAGCAAATATATTAAAAAAGAAGATTGTCGGCACGAGGTCCGGTTGGTACCAGACGAAAGCAAGCCTGAACTGTCAGATACTGGTGAGTAATATCGGCAAATATCTACATGGTGCCTTAGAGGAGGAGGCACCAGCCCTGCGCATGATTTGCCCTGTTCCTTCTCTAGTTTTATGCCTACAAGTAGGTCCCACAACTTGCACAGCTTCCTCTGACAGGGAGTCCACCTCCGGCATCGTGGTCTGAGGGCTGGGGTTGTTTCATTTGCCTGTAAGCAGCAAGTACCTATTAAACATAATACTGAGACGGACTCATCTCCCACTGAAGGTCTGAAATTAACCTGCTACAGTGCTGGATCACAGGTAACCAACACCTTTAGTCAGCTTGACCTAGAAGGTGGTGATGTTTTCCTCCATGGAGAGAGGGAAATGCATGATATAACTACAGATGGAAGAGAATTGCAGGAGGAAAACAGTATAAAGGCACAGAAACTTACAGGCAAAGATATTATTTAGTAAGCCAAGAAAAAACAACCTTTCCTTTAATTTACAAGTGGTTTCAGTGGTGACATAAGCAGAGACTGAGCCATATTAAGCAAAATCAGTTTTGCAAACAAGCCCATAATGAATGCATTTATTTTTGACTGGCTGTTCACCAGTTATAAGACACAGGGACTGTTTAATAACTTTATTTGTTTAATGTTTCTTCCTCATTGAAACTTTCCCCCTGAAGAGCAGTTTCGGAGCCCTGACAGAGGCACCGGCGGCTGTGTATGAACCCCGCTGCCTGCCTGCAACATTATTCTGATGGTATTTTAATATGGTTCGGCTGTGGTGTGGGTAGATCACTGCTTTTACTGGAGAAACGCTGAACTATGTCAATTACAGGTCTTCATGGAGCACACACTCAGGGCAGCACGGTGACTGTCTCAATAGTCAAAGTAATTTTAAGGTTTCTTTATCTCACCACAAGCTGCTTTGGGCTATGCTTATGGTCAGAGTCGACCACTCCTCAGAAGTGTAGTCAGAGAGAAAAGCCTGGGTACAAGTGAACTGCAGCTTTTTGCACTAAACCGTGTTGATTTTGGCAACATTTTGACGTGAAAATCTTCAGATCAGCTCTCACCATGTTTAGATGTGTAGGTTTAGACAGGCAGTTGCCAGGCTTGTTGTATAACTGTTTAGCTTTTCATTTGCCAGATGACTGTGAAATATGTAGTATATGTTAGTACTGTTTTATACCACGTAGGTACAGACTGTGCCATACCGGCCCTGCACTCAGTCCCACCGGAGGCCGTGGCAGAGGAAGGCCGCCCTCATGTTTGGGATGGGAGCTGTGGTTGAGGCACTGTTGATGCTTGAGCAAGTCACCCAGTGCTCAGAGGAGTATGGAGCCCACTCTGGGCTTCGGCTCACCCATCCCAAACTGGGACTGAAGCAAAGGGATATGTTTAACCCATATGATGTTGGTGAATGTGGTGTCCAATCCACAGGAGGAACAGAGGAGGAGGTGAAGTGCCATCTGCTAAAATTTTCAGCCAAGAGGCTTAGAGGGAGGAACCAGAGATGTTTCGGCATCTCTGGGGAAACTAGGAAAATCACCATGGGGCTGCAAAGCTGCCGAAACTCCCAAAGAAGAACCTGGTGACCCCAGGCATTGTACATTGTAGGAAGGCTAACCCAGATCACTAAAACAACCATTTAATTTAGGGTTTAGATCAGCAAATCTGAGGGGCCACGATGTAATGCAGCATAAGCCTGTGAAAGGAAGGTTCAGACATTTTCCCAACAAGATTACAGGTCTGGTACAGGGGCACTATATATATTTTTGGACCTCCTGAGACACTTGACTGTTACATGGTATGTNTCCCAACAAGATTACAGGTCTGGTACAGGGACACTCCTGAGACACTTGACTGTTACGTGGTATGCTGATGAATCAACATGCATGAGAGAGCTGTAGGCATTAGAAGAAGCATTAGACACATAAAAGGTTGGCTCATGGATGGATCTCCAAGTGCACCCAAGTGCAGACAACACCAGAGGGGACCTGTTTGGTGCGGGCTCCTGCATAGATCAGGATTTGAGCTGGGATTGAAAAAATGTTTTGACTAAGACTATGGAGCAGGTTGCCCAGAGAAGGAGGCCCCATACCTGGAAGAGTTCAAGGCCAGGCTGGATGGCGCTTTGAGCAACCTGGTCTAGTGGGAGGTGTCCCTGCCCATGGCAGGGGTGTTGGAACTAGATGATCTTTAAGGTCCCTTCCACCATAAACCATTCTATGATTCTATGATCCTATGACACAGGGGGGTTTGCTGGTAAAATATCCAGAAGATAACAATATCAGGAAAGTAGCAAACGAGGAGAATGGCTTATGTTTGCAAAGTGATCTGGACTACTTGGTAAAATGGCCTCAATCCAAAAGAATACATTTGAATACGGGAAATTGTAATAAAGGACTGGTTCCTTTACACTGGAGAAAGAAAGTGTATTTCTAAGCATGGCGTGGCGAGACCAATGGTTCTTCGATGGCACAGCTTTAAAACAGGCTGACATCTGTTGGGTGTCAGAGAACAAAAGTTACGGCTATTAAAAATATTCCTCAGCATGTCGTAAACTTTAGTCTGAAGGGTGAGATTTGCAGAGGCAACATGCTCTGTCAGAGAGCACTCTTGGCATTTTGGAGACAGCAGGAAGGAGCAGAGCACAGCCACCTGTCTTTATTCTCATCATTGTAATTGCCCCAACATTGCCGAAGAAATACACATCTTTGAACATACACCACACTGAAAGATTTGTGATGAGTTTTTGACTGACACCATTATTAACATAGAGAATTAAAAGAATGAGAGATGTCAGAAGAGTAAAAACGTTCATGTCAGTCAGAAAAGATATTCTGATTAGTAAGAAAAAGCTGTTCAGAATATGATATCAATATTTCAATTTGCAAAAGCCCCAAAGGAATGACATTAAACTGACAGGAAAGGTCTTAAAACAGCAACAATTTTAACTTAACAGTGATTTGATCTACTTACTCTGTCTTTTCCTAATGGAAAACAAGAAGTTTCCCAAGATCAGTAACATAACCCACATCAGCAAATGATCTATTACTCGATGATCATGTATTTCTCTTGTAGATAAATATTCAGGAAAAACAAAGTGTTCCGGGCAGTATTTTAAAATACATGTTTCAAGGAAGCCGATGTCTTTTCTGAATAAGTTATTGGCAGTGGACTTCGCAACTTTCTGTCTTTGCTAACTACTGTATCCCCCATCCAGGAATCCAGGGCAAGACTGAAGGGCAAGTCTTCGAGATACAACTTTCTTTCATCGCAGTTTATCAAATACATATTGGTCACCCTGCGGCATTGAGCCCAGGGGCCCATGCCCTGCCTGGGATCACGTGGCAGAAAGGGGTCACCACAGGGCTCCAGCTCTGCCCGTAGGTCCCAGGCCAGCAGCCGGGCTGGGTGGAGGGCTGGGGCTTCCTCAGCTTGCTAGCATCCACACCAAAGCGTTCCTCAAGTGTTTATTTTCTGGTGTCCCCACATCCCAGGAAATGCTGATGTCTGTGCTGATTGCTGAGGATGCTTCTTCCTGCTCCTGCGGGTCTTCCAACAGAGCTTTGTACCTGCGTCCATCCCCCCTGAGCCAGGTATTAGGTATGTCTGGTACTTGATGCCTGTGGGCATCTCAATGCGATATAGAGATGGCTTTGGACGCACAGTTATGGCTCAGTCTCGCTGCCAGCCCTGTGGTGTCTCAATGGCTGCTGATTATCAGTAATGGAAGCACGCCAACATCAGTCATAGCAGCCATGCTGCTCTTCACAGAGAAACACCATCCCCCTTCTCCTCCAGCCGGTGGTGCAGGAGGGTCCCACCACAGCCTGGGCAGTCCTGGCAGGACTGCATGGTGTGTCCACTTCAGCAAGTAGTTAGTGTTCCTGTGCGCCATCACGGGGTGTACTCACAAGCAGGGACACAGCCCAGACAGTTTTCACACCACACATTTTTCTAAGGGTCTGCAAACATCTGCTGCTATCTGAGCTCCCAAATCAGGTTCCCTCAGCAAACCTTCCTTTAACACTTTCTCAATGACATCGAAAGTGATGTTATCCCTAAGAAAATCATCCTCAGTGTTTCCTTGCTCCCAGTTTCCTGCTTTTTTGCCTCACTTTGGTGTTACGTTCACCCTCCTACACAGTGAGGAGAGCAGAATTGGTGCCAGGTTCTTTGGGGACAGCGGAACTTCCTAAACATTTTCAGTGATGCATCCAAAGGGATAATAAAATGCTTCCTGTGAAAATACATTATAAATAACCATAGCCTCTTCCAACATTGTACGCACTAAAAGGTGACTTTTACGCTGTCTTTTTTTAACATGCTCCTGAGACATTCATAGGCATGCAACATCTCCTCCCAGCTCTTCAAGACTCAGCAAAATTACCCCATAAGGAAAGAGATAAAATCAACTTGCAAGCCTTGGTGGTTTTCCCTGTGGGTTTGTGTTGTTTTTTTTTTTCTAGTTGAACAGATTTTCTTGCACAGTCCCTGGGAATGAGATTCCTTTAACTACAGTGTACGTAGCAGTTAGTTTCTTCAGGCTTTCTTTATAATCTATGGAGACAAACAGGCACTTCAGGTGATGCTGAAGGAGATCTAACAGAGTGCAGTCGATCACACTGCAAGAACTGCCTGAGCCTCTCCAGAGCCAACGGAGGAGCCGGGAGCCACTGTCTCACGTGTAGCTATCTGTAGACAGATGAGACAGACTCCACTTTGGGTTTTGGACAACATTTGTGCCGTGCTGCTGGTGGTTGCTTCTGCCACTCTGCCCAGCCCGGTGTCTGCTGCACCTTCTCCCCATTAGCAACCCAGAGTAAGGTCCACGGCTGCAGCCAAACCCCAGGAGCTGCAAGCAGACATCATCTTAACAAACACCTCCGCCTGGCAAACACTGAGCCCAGCTCAGCGCGTGCAGAAACCTGCTCTTGCCTGGTGACACTTCACTGTTTTGCAAACACGGCACTATACTGCATGCTCACACGGCAAACACCCGCACCACATACCCGCCTGCATTTGGCAGTTTTGGTTTTCACTCACTCTGCCTAGTGATCCCCAGGCTTGTGCCCAGGGAGCTCATTTCCCCATCCATTACTGAGAGCAAAGGCAGTCGGATGCATAAGTATGGAGTTAGGGACTCAGAAATCATTTCTCTTGACAGGTTTTTGCATAGTTCTGCGGACAGGCATTGCTTTTTGCATGCCAAACTTCTGGCTGCATCTGCAGTGAGTCGGTGGCCCTGATCCGGCCGGGACGCCCCAGCTCTTCAGGGCCACGTTGTCCACCATGGGTGAAGTGCAGGTGAGGACACACAGGCTGAGCTGAGCCTGTCCTTTGGGGTAACTTTGTGGTCCTTCTTACCCTTGCACTCTGACACTGTTTCCCCTGGATCCTAGTGGTGGCCCTGCAAACTCTTTACCAGGTAAACCTGTGGACAGCTAATGAATTTTGGCTTCAGCCTGGCTTCAGCCCACGCCTGAACAGCAGCTCTGAAACAGACCACCTACCTCCTACCCATGCCATGACCATCACTACTCTGACTGATCTGAGAGACAACAAACCACTCTCATCATGGTGTCACTGTTATAGTTATCTATCTTTAGGACTCAGAAACACAAAAAGCACCGAGTGCCCCTGTGCTGGGGGCTGTACGAACTTAAGACAGAAGAGACATTTGACCTCTTAATAAGGAATGCCCCCCTAAAATAAAACTCACAATCCATCTCACCTATTAATTTTTTAGCAAAGAACACAGGATTTTGACCTTTATTACTCAGCATTTGAACCAAGCATAGTCTGAACAAGTAAGTCTCTATCTCTGCTCTGTTCCCAAAACACAAATGAAGTTATCCTTTAAGAATGTGTATTCCTTATTAATACCTTGCCATTACCGAAGTAATTTCTGCCATCATAATGGGTTTTACTCAAAATTTTCTATACAGTGCAAGGAAAGGGGCAGGGCCTGTTGCAATAGAACAAGAGGTAATGGTTTTAAAATGAAAGAGGGAAGATTTAGACTAGATAGAAGGAAGAAAATTTTTACTCTGAGGGTGGTAAAACACTCTCAAAGGTTGCCCAGAGAGGTGGCAGGTGCCCCATCCCTGGAAACATTCCAGATCAGGTTGGACAGGGCTCTGAGCAACCTGATCTAGTGGAAGATGTCTCTGCTCATTGCAGGGGGTTCGACTAGACAGCCTTTAAAGATCCTTCCAACCCAAATCATTCTGTGATTCTATGATTCTGTACAATGGTGTAGTAATTGCTTATTGCTTCCTTTAGCATTTATTTTCATGGAGTAATCAGAATTATCTGTGTCTGAAAAGAAAATTTGTTTATGTAATACTGTCCCCTCAATCAGTTTGCTGAAGTCTCTCACATTCTAAAAACATCTTCCTTATCTGTATTTTTCAATCCAAATCCTTTTGCCTGCATGCCAGTCCCAACTTATTTACAAACTCAGAGAAAGCCTGTGCTTCCATTCTTTCCCCCTGCCTTGGGGGAGTAAAAAAAGAATAGCTAATTTTATGTCTTAGTTCAAGAAAATGAACCATGTAGAAATGAATACAAATTTTGCTACAGCGGTGAATTGCTGAAAAAATAAAACCTGAAGTTGAAATTTAGGGTTCATCTTCATTTAGCATAAGAAATACTTTCTGGTCAGAGTTCAGAATACATTTCTGCAGATATTAATGTTTAAAACAGGCCCGCTGGGAAAGAATTTTAAAATTCTGTTTTGCAGTTGAATAAATAGAAGTATAGAGAGACAGAAATCAGGTTGCTGGTCTACTGTAAACATAGGACACTTTTTCCCCTCTCAGTAGAAGCAGACAATGCATATATTTCATATTTCAGAGATCCCTAGCAGACCTATAGTAAATTAGCATTTATTCACAAGTGTCCTTGGAGGAATTTGGCTACTTTACTGTTTAGAAACAAAGAAGTAGAAGGCCAGATGCGAAAGATCACTCTCCTGAAACTGTTCTGAAAACTGGTGACATTCATTGCTGACTTGAAGCAAGTCCCATACAACAGTGCAGTAGCAAAGACATGATAAGAAACCCTGTTTTTTCTAACAACCTGACTTTGTATCTTCTCTGTCGCTTGCCTACAACCCAAATCAAAACATACTGCAGTCAGTGAGAGTATTTCCAGTGATGTGCTGAGCAAATATATAGAAAAAGGTATACCTTTTGGGATCCCATAGAGCTGTTTTTAGGGGGAGAAAATGGAGCTATACATGTGAGTGAGTGTAGTCAGCAAAACATAGGGACAGTTTTTATATGAGTATAATAGTTATAGAACCAAGGCGCAAGCAAGATCTTTTCATTTAGCTTGCAAGTGGTTTCTATTCCATATGAAGAGTCAGCCCCATATTAAGTAAAATCAGCTTTGCCAGCAAGCACATAAGCATGCCTGTGCATTTCTGCGGTGCTGATTAATGGCTGGATGAATGCCATAGGACATCTAAGAACTCTGAAATACTTTTGTTTGCTTAATGTTTTCTGCTGATGGCAACTTTGCCTTGCTTGTCTGCTAGGTTATGGGCGAGCCGTTCCCCACCCCAGCGCCTCTGGCACAACAGTCTGCAAAGAAATGGCATCCACCAGTTCACACCTCACCTCCCAAAAGGCAACGTCAGACGTGTGGCCTCGATCCACATAAACGCATTGAAAAAAAACATGAATTCAGGCCAGAGGTGTCTGACTACAGCAGTATTCTTAGGATAATTACAAAAATAAAGTCAGTGAGGCTCTCAAAAGCACCCAGCATGGGTTTTTGTACTCCTATTGAGTTCAAACAGATCAGAGTTAGCTCAATCCAGGCTGAAGTTCTGCTTCAGAGGCTCATTTCAACTTGGTAAGATTCAATTACTTTTCCAATCTCTACCTGACAAATTTTGTTCATCCTTTTCCAGATTTAGGAACTGGTTTTTGCACAGCATTCAATAAATCAGAGCTCTGGAGTCAGGGCACATGTTACCACCATAAAACACAGCAAGGAGGAGGGGTAGCCATTACATGACTCATCAGAGACAGATCCAGCGCAAATCAAAAGAAATATCCAATTGTAATATCGCTGTTGCTTCAGAGACTGTGATAAAGAGGCAAACTGTTAAAGGAGAACTCTCTGTCCTTTTCACACTCAGATATTTGCTGCTTTTCAGCCATTCAAGTCCATTTGTTCTCGCAATAGTGTTGATTGATTTGATGCTGGAGATAGCAGGTTTGAAAGAGCATTTTCTTTGTACCCCAGCCTCACACGTACCAGCCTGTTATGGTAAAAGATTACACAGTATAATCACCTATTATTTTCTACTCGTTTTTTTTTTTCAGCGATATTTTGGCTGCTGCACAAACAAGAACCACACTTATTACTTCTAGGAAAGCTGATAATAGAAAGTTTCTGTCTTACTCTTTGTTCCAAAGGATTCTCTTTTGTTTGCATTTCCAGTCGATCCTGCTGTCCTCCAGTTTGTGGAGGTAACGATTTTTAGAGTAGAACCGAGCATTTAATTTGTGGGATTTGCTGTTAAGGTCTAAACTCTTCACTGTGCTTTTGCAATACCAACACGTGTTCAGGAGCTGAAGTCAATACAGAAAGGCTGAAATCCTGATTTGTATAGAATCACAGAATTGTTTTGCTTGGAAGAGACCTTTACGATCATCAAGTCCAACCGTTAACCTGGTATGGGGAAGGCAGAGGGGGATTTCAGTGAAAGCATCTACAAACTGAGTTTTTCAGGGAGGCTGTCCCTTAAGGATAGCACGTATGTGCCTAAGTTTACAGTGTCTCCGACACAAACCCAAAGGAGGAGATGCACATTGTTAAAATGGTCTTAGACTGCAGCTGCAGGCTTACTTCTCATAACAGGGTTTAGGTTTCCCAGCATTGCACACGTGTTGCACGGACATCCCCCCCAGCAGCAGTAAAAAAATCACAAAGCAAAAATACATTAATTTGTATAAAGAAGGTGAATCAGGGGTGTCAGCTGCTGCACTCATAATTCACCACTTCACTCTGCTGCTGTAATCGAGATTCGTAAACTGTAATTAGTTTTCTGCAGCTCTTTAATCATGAGTAACCACAGGAAAAAAACCACACCACTACTTTTGGATGTGATAATGTGGGGAAATGCCCATATTAAAAAAGGATAAAAAGAGGACTTCCCCTGCCATCGGAGCGAGCCAGAGACAGCAAGTTGAGAGCCAGGACCCATGAGAGACTCTGGCCCGGGGTGCAGAGTGGCAGAAGCTGAGTGCTTCAGTGGCACTGCCTTCTTGTGCGACTTTAAGCAAAACATTTTTATCCCTCTTCACCTCTCATCTGTAGCCTGGCGCTATCAGCAGCTTCCCACCCCTCCCCCTCCTCCTATCCCACTTATTCCCACTATAAACTCTTCAGAGCCGCACCTCTGTTTTGGTGTGTAGTTATACAGTGCCGACACCAGCTCGGCCGCACGCACACAACCGCATCGGTACCAAATCCCTGGTGCAAACGTCGTCTCTGAGAGCTGCCAGCGCAGCTTCCCGCGCCGCGGCTGCGTCTCCCTGCCTCTGCAACGCAGGCAGCACGCAACGAACCGCTCTCGGCCTCCGGTACGCGTCCCTCAGCAAGCGTGAGGTTTCTCCTCCTGCAAAGACTTTGCGGAGGCCTGGAGGTTTTCACAGGCATTTAGTTCACTTCAGATTTTAACGGAGCTTCTCAAAATAATAGCGAGAAGGAAAAACTACTTATGTTATAATTAGATACGCCAGAAATAACCTCACCTTTTTCCTGACACTGCTTAAATCAGTATTCATTGGGCATAAAACACTGTGAATAAGCTAATGAAATGATTCATTTGTTCATTTGCCTATGCATGTTGATAACTATATGCCAAGAACCCAGTGATTTGTTAACAGCCTCATTTATTTTAAGGAAGCTGCTGCCATTCATAAGCATTGGCCAGTTGCCATGCATCCCTTCACCTTTCCCTCCTGCCCTCATAAATCTCCCATTAACTTCTCAAGCATCTTAGGCAGTTTTGTGAGGAAAACAGCATCTGTTTGGAGACAACTGCTGCTCATCTGCTTACCTTGTAAAGGTTGCTTGGGCCTTGCTCCTTCCCCTGTCCATTGCATCCTGCTGATGCAGCCATTACTTCTAGCCTGCACAGACACCTCTCATCATGGTTTGGTGCTTTGCCATTTCTCCATATAGGAGGAGGAGAGGAAGCCCCAGCTCTCCTCCTCTCTTAACCAAGCTGCTAAGATCAGTCATGAATCAGATCATTTGCCCTCAGTGCAATTTTGAATGCAGCTGTTAGAAGTTGCCATTATTCTCCATTATGCACAAGCTACACGCAAGAGCTGTCCCTCTGCTCCTGAATTTGGTGAGGAGGCCAGCAGAAACCAGCAACCGGCAACTTTCCCATCCACAAGTACTGTTGGTACTTATCCAGCCTCTCTGGGTATTTTTGAGCACTCACGTGAGATAAATGAGTCGGTGCCATTATCTCATTTTATAAGTGGGCACTTGAGGCACAGCTGAAGTAACTGTTCAAGGTCACACATGAAGCCTGATCAACAAACGGAGCATGTGTTTTCCCCTCCCCTACATTCGATCAAATCATTCCATTTTGGGGGAGAGTGAGCATCCCAGCCCAGCCTGCTCCTGGAGTCGCAGAAGGTTTCAGCAGGATAAATAGAGATGGGTCTGTCTTGGGAAAATCTCCCCTGCTTCCAAAGCAGGTATCTCCAGTTTTCTTGGTGGAGCACAGTGCTGGGGTCACTAGAATATACTTTTTGGGTTCAAAGTAGGTAACCACACAGCCCCAGTACACACAGAGAAGAAGCACTTCTACCTCAGTTGTGCAGGCAATTCCTCTTCTTTCCCTATTGTATAGGTCCTCTCACAGCCAACCTGCAACAGGACAGTATCAATGAATATGGTAGGCTCCATTTCTGCCACCACTGAATGACCTTGTCATCATCTGCCAAACAGTGTCCCACAGTTACTGGTCTTGTTTTGCATTGCAGTAGTTTTCACACTATGGCCCATGTACCCTTGAGGTCTAGTTAACAGTCTGTAGCTGGCAGATTTTATGTATTAAACACTCACGCCTACAAACTCATCAGTTAGAAGTTGGATGCTATGGACACCTGGCAGTCCACCAAATGCTGCAAGGATAACAAATGGGTCATCTCCAAAGTGGTTTGGTATTGTCTGGATCCTTATTACTAAGGAAAAATATCTGCAACCTAGCTTGTGCTCGAGGTCCATATGGCATGTTTTGTCAAAATATTAATAAAGTAGAAGAAAGATACTGGGCTACCAAGAGGAGCTGAACGCATTACAAGGAATGGAAAACATAGAGCAAGGGTAGAAAGGAGCCATAATGGTGGAAACTCATGAGAAAATTGTCGGGTGTAACTTTGACATTGGGTAAAGTGTTAGTTAAATCCTGTATTAGTGTTTATAGGAAGGAGGATAATCCTGGGCCTGGGTGCACTCAGAAACATCCCTTGGTCTGGATGACCTCGGGAAGTCACTCTGCTCTTCAGGGCTCCAGAGTGAGCCCCAGGACTTCTCCTGGCCCTTTTCTTACAGTGCCTTGGTGCTGCAAGCAATCCATGCTTACAGTGGCTGCTGTGAGCCCCAGTATGGGAGGGCTTAGCAATGAGAAGCACCCTCTGATCACAACTCCCTGTGACCAGTTAAAGCCTTTCCTGGTCTTTTCCAGTTTTGTATCTAGATTGAAGTGACACATGTTCAAGGACACTGGTGCGCTAAGTGGGACTGGAGTTTTGTAGCGATGACTGTAGTCTCACTAGCTCACAAATACAAGACTGATGAATAGCACTGAGATGATCTTTATCCTGCACACCTCTCCTTCACGCTATGCTATCCTCTGTGTGGGATGCATCACTAGGACATGTTCGGAATGAGAACCAGCAACCCGCACAGGGCTTTAGCTGTTTGTATGCCCAGAATGGGTTATACAAACATTTGTTTCTTCTTCCGCCACCTAACAAATGTATGAGGCTTCAGAGTGAAAAAGTGCTTCTGATTTCATTAATTATGGGCTAACCTGGTGTTGTGAAGTAACTGAAGGAAAATTGAATTGTCTGGCCCTTAGTGTGCAAAATGACGGAAGCAGATAAGATTTGTGCTGTTTGGCCTTCTGTCAAATAATACTGTAATTACTCTTGCCCAGGAGCAACAGCAATGTATTTAGTCTTTGACTTCCCTTACACTGCCCAAGTGGAGTTGCTCTGGCACATCCTGGTATGGGCCATCGAAGGTTGCAGGCAGAATTCTCTTCCTGGTGTCTTTCAGCAGCAACTGTGCCCTAAGAAAATGAAGTACCAATTCTGCAGAAAAGTCTTATCAGCATAATATGCAGATAGATCCCAAGAGCAAATTCAGGGCTCTCACATATCCACATCCAAGCCCATGTCACCTACGGCTATTAGTTCACAGAATCATAGACCAGCCCAGGTTGGAAGGGACCTCAAAAGGTCAACTGGTGCAACAATTTGTGGAACAGCGAGCCTAGATAAGATAATCTAGCAACCTGTCCAATTGTGTCTTAAAAACCTCCAGTGATGAGGACTCCACCACATTCCTGGGGAGGTTGTTCCAGTGATTGATTGTTCTTATTGTAAAAAATCTCTTTCTTATATCAAGATGAAACGTTGCCCCATGACTCTTGTTGACTGCCCTATCAGAAAGCCATTTCTCTATTAATTTTTCCAGGGTGCTGTTCCTTCCTACTGACTTCCACTCCAGCATGTCAAAATACCTGACAGGCAAACTACTGGCTTCCCTCTCCTACCACTCCTACAGCAGCCCGTTCCAGGATGTGTGTTGATAATAATTTTCCAGTGCTACACACCAGTGTGAGATTTCTACAGTCACTTTAACATGTTTTTTGTCATTTCATTTTCAGATAAAAGTGCTTTTGCTTGTGAAAGGACCTGGACTGTCGCTAACTGCAGTCCATCTGCCCAGGGACAAGAACTCACCTGTACTTACATGCACCCCTCACCTCAGCTGCTTCATGCTGTGTTGCTCCACTGCCTGCATTACGGTGTTAATGCTCTGCACGAGGCAAGAGGGGGAGAACTCTTCTGGCAGGGACAACAGCAGAGGCACCAGATGCTCGTTCACACCTGTCTTGTGCCCTGGGTCACCTCATTGTGTCATATCCAGGACAGCTGTGGCTCTTCAGACATCCCTCCACTGCCCCAGAGACTAGAAGCTGACAAGGACCACAGACACGTTAAGGTTACAGTGTGAGTTGTAGCAATCAAGTTAATATGACTGAATGATTATCTTTCATCAAGTGAGCCATCAGGTGACCAATAAAGATTACATTATTTAGTCTCCTCCACCTGTCCCAGTTGTGCTTGTGGTTGGCTCCTGATGCTGAACTAAGTAACACGCTGTGCTCTGGCAGCCCATGTTCACTAAAAGGCAAAGGCTGCATCCTCCACCCAGGGTGAGTGTTTCTGACTTACACCGAGGGATATAGGTTTTACATCCATGCCTAGTAAGTCACAAGATACCAGATCCTAAAGCAGATCATTAGAAAGTTCAGTATTATTTTTAATATTTTTAGAGCTCCTAGAAGGATTCACTTCTATATATTTTCGAATCTGAGCAGCTGGACTTACGCTACTAAGAAAACTAACTTCACAGCAAAAAGATACAAGAGAAAGTACTCATAAGGGGTTTTAAAGTCTACCAATTTTCCTGTGAAAGTTTGACAGAAATAAAATGGACACGTTCCTTTAGGGGGAGTCATATAATTCATGTCAATAAAATATTTATACCAGCTACATATCTGAAAGAGAGAAACTAAACTTCTGCAGTTTTCTTAAATTTAATAGAATTCAAACTATAACCAAATTCAGTTGAAGTGGGTATCAGTGAAAAGTTTTTATATGTGATTCACTGGCAAGGACTGCAGCCACATTGCCCATGACACAGAATGCAAAGGCAAGGATTGGGCCTGGGAGGAATACAGAGGAATCGTTCGAGCAGCCAGGGATCGGGTTAGACAAGCTAAAGCCCAGATAGAACTAAATCTGGCCAGGGACATCAAGACAAACAAAAAATCTTTCTTTAAGTATGTCAGTGAGAAAAGAAAGACTAGGGAAAATGTGGGCCCTCTCCGGAAGGAAACGCAAGAATTGGTTACCCGGGACAGAGACAGGGCTGAGGTACTCAATGACTTTTTTGCCTCAGTCTTCACTGGCAAGGACTGCAGCCACACTGCCCATGACGCAGAATGCAAAAGCCAGGATTGGGAAAATGGAGAACCACCCACTGTAGGTGAAGATCAAGTGCGAGACCATCTGAGGAACCTGAAGGTGCACAAGTCCATGGGACCTCATGACATACATCTGCGGGTCCTGAGGGAATCTGTCCTGAGGGCAGATCAAGTAGCTAAGCCACTAGCCATTATATCTGAGAAGTTGTGGCAGTCTGGCGAGGTTCCTGCTGACTGGAAAAGGGGAAACATAACCCCCATTTTCAAAAAGGGAAATAAGGAAGACCCGGGGAACTACAGGCCAGTCAGTACCACCTCTGTGCCTGGCAAGATCATGGAGCAGGATCCTCCTGGAAACT
>VUYV01000032.1:3215950-3237977 GCA_008711295.1 Anarhynchus alexandrinus | reverse complement strand
AAACTGGAAGAGGGCAGGTTTAGATTAAACATTAGGAAGAAATTTTTCATTTTGAGGGTGGTAAGGCACTGGAACAGGTTGCCCAGGGAAATTGTTGAAGCCCCATCCCTGGAGGTGTTCAAGGCCAGGCTGGATGGGGCTTTGAGCAACCTGGTCTAGTGGGAGGTGTCCCTGCCCATGGCAGGGGGGTTGGAACTCGATGATCTTCAAGGTCCTTTCCAACCTAAACCATTCTATGATTCTATGATTCTAAATGAAATTTTGTGTTGCTTTGATAGTTAGATTTGCCTACAGGCAGGATTTATCTCGCCAAACTTTGGCTGTTCCAAAAGACAAGCACTAGTCCAGCAGTTGTCTGGGGTCCTCTCATCAGAAGAGGAAAATGGATCCTCCAAAAGCAGATGCTGCCCATCCTATAGCAGGCACTCAGGTGGCTTCAATAGCTCACCCCTGGGGGATCTACCTCCCTCCACTGAATATGGGGGGGACTGATGTGGCTAGACACCATGAGTCTAATTCTACCCTTAATTTTAAAAAAGTAATGACAGAAAGCTAGAAAAAAACGCAAACATACTTTAGTAACAACAAAATGAGCTTGATTGATAAATCTTAACAGAACATCTTCCTTGAAAATGCACAAACCATTGATCAAAGGTGTATTGGCTCAGGCATTTATTGCTTTGTCTGCCTCTATCTGTCCTGTAGCTTTCTGTTTGACAGATTTAAAAAGTCAGTGTGGTTTCCAGGGTAAAACAGTGGAAATTGTAATTGAACAATGTTCTAAGGTTTTAAATTACAGAGAGTATTACTTTGGTGTCATTACTACTGATTTAAGGATGATTCATACCCAAAAGAGATTCTGACTCTCTATAGTTAGCCTCAACCAACCTGATGACTTTTATTTAAGTCTACAGAGTAAAAAAGTGAGTTTTAAGGAAATCAAGATGTAGATCATGCATAAAATCAGTTAATTAGATCACTCACAAGAAGGATGATTTCTACGTACAGAAGTTACGCAGACTGAACTAGCAAAAGCACAAGGCTAAACCAAACCAAATGTGACCTTTTGGGATGATCCTTTCCATAAAAATACCTACCACTTTCATGGCGTTACTAGTGAAAGAGACTCCTCATGACACTGTCACAGGGTCCTTTCAGAAGCTCTCAGCAGGAGAAGAAACCATTTCAGAAAGTAAAAGCCAAAGCTTTAGACTTTCATGCACATTACATGAAGAGCTTAATTTCCATAAGATGACACCAAAGCTTACTGAGTTTCTACACAGGACATCCTACTTCAATACCCAGGTGAAAATGCCAGAACAGCGAACCTCTGAAAGACAGCAGAAGAAAATTAGAAAGTCTTCAAAGGATGTTAATCCCATAACTGCCTTTAAATGGCAAGGAATGCTCTCACCATCACTTTATTTCACAGTCTCTCTCCCCTCAGCCCACTGCCATTGACAAGAGCAGCCAGAGGGTCCTGTAGCCCTTGCTACGGGAGTTCTTGCAGGAGACCACCGCAGCGGGGCTGGAAGGTGGGTGAGGATTAGCCTGTGTGGATTGTCCCATTGTGCCTGGCGAGATCATGGAGCAGTTCCTCCTGGAAACTACTCTAAGGCACATGGAAAATAAGAATGTGATTGGTGACAGGCAACATGTCTTCACTAAGGGCAAACCGTGTCTGACAAATTTGGTGGCGTTCTATGATGGGGTTACAGCATTAGCGGATAGGTAAGAGCAACTGACATCATCTACCTGGACTTGTGTGAAGCACTTGACACTGTCCCGCACAACATCCTTGTCTTAGAATTGGAGAAACATGGATTTGACAGATGGACCACTCAGTGGATAAGGAATTGGCTGGATGGTCGCACTTAAAGAGTTGCGGTCAATGGCTTGATGTCCAAGTGGAGACCAGTGATAAGTGGTCCTCCTCAGGGATCAGTACTGGGACTGGGACATCTTTGTCGGTGACATGGACAGCAGGATTGAGTGCATGCTCAGCAAGATTGCTGTGTGGAGCGGTTGACATGCTGGGGGGAAGGGATGTGACCCAGAGGGACCTTGAGAGGTGGGCCCATGCGAACTTCGTGAAGTTCAACAAGGCCAAGTGCAAGGTCCTGCATGTGGTTTGGGGCAATCCCATGCAAAAGTACAGGCTGGGCAGAGAATGGATTGAGAGCAGCCCTGAGGAGAAGGACCTGGGTGTGCTGATTAACGAGAGGCTCAACATGAGTCAGCAATGTGTGCTTGCAACCCAGAAAGCCAACCACATCCTGGGCTGCATCAAAAGAAGCATGGCCAGCAGGTCGAGGGAGGTGATTCTGCCTCTCTACTCTGCTTTCATGAGACCCTGCCTGGACTACTGCCTCCAGCTCTGGAGCCCCCAACATAAGAAGGACATGGACCTGTTGGAGCAAGTCCAGAGTGCCACAAAGATGATCAGAGGGCTGGAGCACCTCTCCTGTGAAGACAGGCTGAGAGTCAGGACTGTTCAGCTTAGAGAAGACAAGGTACCAGGGAGAACTTACAATGTCCTTCCAGTACCTAAAGGGGGCCTACAGGAAAGATGGGGAGGGACTCTTTATCAGGGAGTGTAGTGATAGAACGAGGGGTAATGGTTTTAAAATGGAAGAGGGTAGATTTAGATTAGATATTAGGAAGAAATTTTTCACTCTGAGGGTGGTGAGACACTGGAACAGGCTGCCCAGGGAAGTTGTGGAAGCTCCATCCCTGGAAGTGTTCAAGGCCAGGTTGGATGGGGCTTTGAGCAACCTGGTCTAGTGGAAGGTGTCCCTGCCCATGGTGGGGGGTTGGAACTAGATGATCTACCTTCCAACCCAAACCAATCTATGATTCTATAAAAGAAAGCCAAATGAAAAAGTATGTCCACTGGGGAGGTTTCAGCACATGAAAATGAACTGCATAAATAAACATCTAATGTGTTTAAACTATTTGGCCAGACAAAAAAAANAAAAAAAAAAAAAAGATAGACTTAACTGACAAGTAAAATGCTGGATATCCAGACTCAGACACCCTTGAACCAGAAGATAATAACTACAAGAGTTTGGGGGTTTTTTTTCTCCAAATCACTGCTTCCTGCCTAATAAAAATGTGTCATAACAATATGTTGTGTTAAGATAGATGACGATCTTAGTATTTTGAGAAGCTCTCCCGGGAATCCATCAATCAAACTTTGCCTTTGCAACACTGAAGTGATTAAATCTAATGTTTGCTCATAACTTTAAATGGCATAATAATAAGCCATAATGGAAAAAAAAAATATTATTTCATCTCAAAGAGGTTGAAAAGAGAGATAAATCAAACTATTTAATAAGAATTCTTATCTGTATGGGTAATCACATGAAAGCCAGATCAGAATGGATTAGCTATATGCATGTTTAACTTGAAAATGTAATTTCTGAGATGTGTTTAACCCATGTTTAGCCTACAAGCATAAAAACATTTTTTGCTTTGTTATTTAACAACCAGTTTATGGCCCACATGACAGAGCTAGCCAGGAAAACTTAAAATGAAATACAGAAAAGGATTTTGGCTGTTTGGAATGAGTTTAGGGCGTAATACACTTACCTGAGCTCAGAGCAGAAGTTTTGAATCAATGCATTTAAGGGCATTTAAGGTCACCTTCACCAGGGAGAAAATAAAATAACTGGTTTTTTGGAAACGTCTTTCCGAAATGGTTGAGATCCTGCTGGGCAAGAGGCTACTGCAAAAGTGAGCACGGAGATTTTTGCTTTAGGTGGATGTCTAAGAGCTGTCAAGTGGACCTCAGCAATATGCTGAGGAGTCTTGAATGACAGCTGTTGGCAGAGTCATCGGAAATTCAGTTAAAAAGTATAGATTTAGCATTGTTTATTTAGACCATGCCAGAGAGATCTGCAGCACCTTAATAACATGAGAAAGGCCAATTACCAGCGCTGGACTCGGCTGCGCTATAAACGCTACAGAAAACTCCGGCGGCTTCTGCAAGTGCAGGAGTTTTCCTGTGTGATGCCCATCACCAGTTAGGAACTTTCCTGACATTGCAGGTCTGGAAAGGTCTTGAATGAAATCTCCAGTCAACTGAATTTAATTAGATTTTTGCTGTGGCTTTTTTGAGTGAGCCCCAGATGGCACTCATTAACCTCAGGGAGGGCTTCACCCTGGGAAACACAACCGGTAGATCTAGAAGTCTGCAGTGGTACCACTGTATCACAAGGAAAGGAAAAACGGATAAGCAACAACAGGGCATATTTTTTTTCTGTTCAAATGAATTATTAATGTGCAATGTTTTGCCTTGTTCTGCAAATTGTATTTTCTCACCCAGCAGTGATTTTTCTAAAGATACCATTTATCTCTGACCATCTCACCAGCGCTATTCCCAGCAGCTCTGTTTCCAAGATCAACGGCTTGCACACTAACGCCACTAAGCATTGGGGAAGGGGCTACCTTTCAAATCAACCACCAGTTCGAAGAGCCACAAGCCTGGCCAAAAGTTGTGTATTTATGCAGTTAGAGAACATGCCAAGGCTCCTGAGAAAGCAGACAGACATTTTAACCTGTTTTCATTATTTATTTTGTCTTTTAGTCAATGCTGTGTGCATAATCAGCCAATTATCTTTTCCCTTTACAAGAAAATCCGTACAACTACAGAGGGAGGAACAAGAAAACTCTTTCACAATGGATTTTAGGAAATTACATATGAAGTCAGATGTTCACCTGGCAAAAAGCCAATATATACTTTACATTAATTGCACAATATTTACGCCAAATGAAGATGTGGCCCACTTTCTAAGGCAAGCTTCAAAAATTCAGTAACGTTGAAAATAACATGTAAAATCTTTCTTTTTCTTCCCCCCAGGCATGGAGTTTGTCTTTAAAATTCCACAAATCTCATTTGCAGGGTAAGTAATTTTCAGTCTTTAACAAACACCAGATGTATCTTACAATCTCTGGAAATGAAAGCTTTTTACTGCTAGATAAATTAAACCTCCAGCACAACTCGTGCCACTGCCAGGAATGCCCAGTCTCCTCAGGACGGTTAGTGGTGATGCACAAACCACACACACTATCCCCTCCTCGCTGCCCATCTTTTCACACAGACCTGAACCATGGTCCCTGCAAGCAGTCACCGCTCTTCAAGTCCCCTGCTGCCAGCGATGCTCTGCAGCAACGTCCCCGTCTGCTTCCAGCACCCGCCAGGCTCACTCTTTGCCCAGGTTGCAAAGACTGAGGAGCGCTGTGTGTGTGAACAGGGAGATGGTCTTGGTGTCCTAGTCTTCTCAGGAGGAGAGGACTGAGACAATTTCCCCTCCATAAACACACAGAGCAGCCAGAGCTGCACGATCCTGCTGCCATCTCAGCCACCAGCACCTGCCACGACTTACAGACACCACCTCCTGAGCTGCTGGGAATGGGGAAACAAGCTGCAATACACTATCATGCAGTTATTTAACAAGAAAAGCCATTGATGTCTCAGTAT
The DNA here is from genome assembly GCA_008711295.1 of Anarhynchus alexandrinus. Lineage (NCBI taxonomy): Eukaryota > Metazoa > Chordata > Aves > Charadriiformes > Charadriidae > Anarhynchus > Anarhynchus alexandrinus. Next base: position 3,232,495 of record VUYV01000032.1, on the reverse strand, counting down.
ATATATATTTTTATGCATCAAATATGTGTTTTCCCCTACCAAACCTGTAGAGAAAGAGCTGCAACAGCTAGAGCATCCTGGCTTTGCTGGCTGTGGTATATGAAAAAAAAAAAAGTGAAGTTAGTGTGGTGTTTTGGTGCAATTGGCTTTTCAACACTTGTTCAGCAAGCTCTGAATAATTCAGCGGTAGCTTCGCTTCCTGTGAATAATGTGCTCAGTCTTGAACTTGTGCCAGTAAAAACTTACACTGCATCACTGTGAATTTTCTGCTGCATGCAACAGCAATGCTTACAGATAAACGTCAAATGGGTTTTGGGTATGAATTTGCTCTACACGAGCTCCAGTATAGACATATCTTTACGAATAACGCCTACTTACCATTATTTAAATGCTTGCATGACACATTTGACTATAGTTTTCCATACCCCGAGTTGGTTGTTACCTTGATTGCCTGAGATGGCTCAGGAGTCCCAGAATTTGCTGCTCCATCCTCTTCCTACTAATTCCAGGGCAGCTCAGTTTGGTTTTTTGACCACCGTTGAGCAACTGAGACAATTTCTTCATAACACTATGAACACTATAAGCTATCATAGCCCAGGTACATTACTTCTGACTGGTAATGGTTGGCTCAGAGCCAACCTATACATGAAGTTAGGATTGGTTTTCACCACATATATCCCTCTACGTTTATCCATAGCGAACAACGTATTTTTCTGCCCAGTCACTATGCTTCTAAAGATCCTTCTGGAATTCTTCACATTTGGTCTCATTTTTTACTGCCCACAAAAGTTTAGTGCCATTATTATTCATTCCCCTTTTCAGTCTGTTATGAATATATTGAACAATGCATTCAGCTGCCTTAGCCATGAAATTGTTCACTCCTTCCACAGGTTATTCATTCCTCCTCTCTGCACAAGCTGAAAGAACTGAATTTCAGAGTATAATGAAAGACAGAAAATGCAAAGTCAAGGTGTAAAAAATATGAGCAGAAAGATTATGTGAAAATATATACAGATGGGAAAGCAGACTGCTCTCCTCCCAGCCTTGTATTGTCTACCTGGGACACAAACGGGGCTGGATCTGTCCCATGTGCACCTCTGCCTGTGCTGTGGTGGGACAGCACAGGGCCACCTCCCCATGAGACGGCTCTACACACATGCTCACGTGTGTCTGCAAAGGGGACGGCAGCATTTCGGTGTCCCCCTGAGGAAGGGTCCAGGTTTGCCTTAGCGCCGAGCGGTGCCACCGCAGTCGGTGCCTGCAGCAGCGCCCAGAAAGGGGATTATCTTGCTTGCCAGTAAGTGAATTATTTTGAATAAATAAATCCACACCCTAAACCCATTCAGAGCCTGGCGTCTTTACAAAATGACAGCACCTCTTCAAAACTAATTGCTCGAGGCTGATTGCTGAACACTGCCCCTTTGGCACATCAGGTCCCAAGCACTCGGCCCGTGACTGCTTCCCGGCGGACCAGAGAGACGCTGCGTGTGCCTGCAGGAGGGCAGCCATCAGCAACGGCACTTCTGCACCACATCCCCACAGCAGGAGGCCCGCGGCCCCCCAGCCATCCCCTCCAGGCTATGGAGAGGAAGGTGGAGGTAGATGAAGCTCTTCAACATGTGCCATATTCCTCCTCCATGCCTTAGAAAAGCACCAGCCTCCGAACGCCTCACCTTTCCCACCTCTTGCAATCATTCATACCTCTCCCTCCTCTGCGCCCAGGGTTTATGTGCTGTCGCAGTTCATCTCAATCTATTCAAGCTCCAGCACCCAAGCAGTGCACCAAGTGTCAGTTTAAGTGAATAAAGCAGAGGATTTAGAAGAGAATAATAAAAAAAAATTCCAGGAGTCCAGGAGATCAGACTATGTAATCTCATGGCTGCTCCAAATCCTTAATAAAGCCCATAAATACACCACATCTTAAGATCAAACATCATCATAGCCAAGGTACACTGTATTTATAACAAATCCCTCTCAAAAATGTATTATTAATCAGCACAAATATTGCCGGTAGTGCATCTGACAAGAAACTTCAACATTTTAACTTTTCTTTTAAATGTGCATTTTTTACGGAACAAACTCTGTCTCTGCTCCTTCTGGCACTTTTCATTTGCATCTTTTCCACTCACTCAGGTTAGAATATTGTATTACACTGATGGGATTACAATAATCTCTTTGCAGACCTGAGTCTAAATGAAACACTTTGGCATTTAAGTGGAAAAAAAGAGGTCTTCCAGTTAGAGACCCATAAAAATCAGCAGGTATCAGGCAAACATTTCCATTTTGATGAAACTCCACTCTTCACTGGAAAACTATTCCACCTGCAGATTGGATTCATTCTAGTTAATAGTTAGTGATATCTGCCAATTGCTGCAAAATACAAAATCACTAAAAATGCCCATGTGCAAGTGATGACTACCGTTTGGTTCTGGTCATTCAGCTCTGTGGGACAGCTGGTTTGCAGCACAACAGTAGGAAACAGCTGGGTCATACCAACGAAAACAGCACATCGTTCTCAAAAGCGTGGAAGAGACTCTTCACATTTTACTTTCGGGAGCAGTGCAGTGTCGGTTGGGTCTGTCCCGAGGGCTCGGCTGCTTAGCAGCCCTGGTGCAAATAGCGTTGTACTCCAGGAGAACCTGCTAGCGAGACCCAGGAGACTGCTCTCTCTTCCAAAGATATAACTAATGGTTCATGTGTTTTCATTTTACCCACCTGTTTGCTATTCATTTATTCAGATTTTCACCAAAACCTCAAAACTGACACCCAAGATTTTATAGCAGCCCTTCCTGAGGTTACGAAAATTACAAATAAAATTTAACTGCTCATCAAGCTGAAAATTCCTCATTCTTCCTTCAAATCAAATTTGTTCTTAAATCCACCCTGTCTGACAGGCACCAAATGTCATGTGCAGTTCTGCCAGGTTCAACTGAACAACATGTCTGTGTTTGGTCTTACAGTGGATGAAAGACATTCTCTCTGCCACAGATCTGACGCTCTGAAACGATCTCTGAAAGTCTCCCTTCACCTGACTCCTTTTCCTTCTCCCAGCTGTAACCAAGTCACTGACAGAAAGGCAGCAGCACACTTGCCACATGGCTCGCTGGACGCCTGTCTTTTCTCTCAAACTTAACAAGTCCCACCATTCTCTTCTCTAATTATCACAGGCATCTAAATAACTTTTCTTTCTATCAGCATCCTATTAGAGTGAGAGAGTCCGAATGGGTGACTCCTGCTCGTGGTTTCTCTGTACTTAATGCTGCTGGTCTCGTGGGCTTTCACTTCTGGTGAGGAGTTTAAGCACCCTCATCCTCACCATGATTTCTTTCTATATTGGTCACTGACCTCTGCTTATCTCTGGTCTTTTTGTTTTCTCAGTCTTGACCAGTGCTGGGAACAGGTTCAATGACAATCTGAAAAGCCTCTGTACAAAGGCACGGCAGATGATTACCCCAAATGGGAAAACCTTCATGAAATGGTAGGCACCAACAGCCTGAAGAACAGATTGGAACACAATTTCTTTTCTCCCTAAGCCTAATATTTACGTGTACTTTTAAAAACACAGACATGGCCCTTAGGCCCTATGATCTCTTTTTTGTTTACAAATTGTCACAAACACTTGTCAGCAACAATTTTCCAGACCGGCCCCATTTCATGCTGAATTTTAAGTGTTCAGAGTCCAAAGGGTCCTCAGACACTAACAGGAAGGAACTTTCTCCAGCAGTTCAGCTCCCATAAGGCAGGATAGAACTTGCAAACAGCAAATCTCAGCTCTTGCCGTGGCTGCTGAAGGAGCCTCACATGCAAGGCGTTAGCCCCTGGGAGACTTTAATGACACACACAAAAGCCTTTGTTAGAAACGGGGAAAGACTTTATACAACTGAGACCCTTCCTGGGTGAGCCCTTAATTTCTGGGGTTCAGATACTGCCAAAGCACTTATAACAGTTTATTGCAAGCTTGTATATGAAGCACTGTTTCTTTGATAGCAACAAATTTGCAAGCATCAATGTTCAAGAGGCATTTTGCCTCTCAGCTGCAGTTCCTTTGAGTTCCAAAAGGTTTGGAGATCTTCAGTTTTACTCTAAATTTCAGGTTTAGGTCATTCCAGATATCCAGAAGTATTCAGGATCCAACCCTGACCCACTCCAGGTGAGCCTCCCACCAGGCAAATGATTATTCATAGCAATCACTGACTGTCTCGCCATCCTTCTGTTCTTCTCCTGTATTTCAGACCCTGACTCTTCCCTTTTGCTACCTCCAGTCCCAGCACATGGCGAAAGCCTTCCTCTGTCCAACCTGAGTCCAGAGACAACAGCTCTCACCAGCTCTGCATCAGCCCGAACGTTATCTGAGTGCTGAGATGGTGCCATAGGGTTGAGCATCAGCGCAGTGTGCAGAAACAGGGGGAAATGAGACCATTCTGAACCGTTCTCTGCCCCACTGGAAATGCCTCTTCATCACCCATCCCTGGAACTGCTGGGCAGCGAAATGCCAAGGGCCTGCCTTTGCCATGAGTGCTGTGAAAGCCAGGGAGCAAAGGCTAAAAAAAAGGGTCTATCTATCTCCCTCTTGTCTATGCAAGAGGCAGCAGGATCTCTCTCTTGATGGAATAATCCAATCCTGCATCCCCACGGGTAGGGATCAGCATAAAGTTTCTACCGCTTACATGGAAAATCCTGCAGAACAAGCATCATTTTAAATACTCCCAAGGTACAGGTTTACGGCAGAATCTCCGGCATAGAGAATTCACACAACTTCCAGAGGGGCCCAAAAATCTTGACTGTAAAAGAAACTTGTGATCTAGGATCCTAATGCAGCATTTGAAAAAAAAAAAAAGTGTTTTCATTGTGTCATGCTCCTGTGTTGCCCAAGGTCACTCCGCAGCTCTGGGTACGACAGTTTAACCAGAACTTGTCAGCGCAGCTGTCTGATGGCCTCCCCCACATTGCACAGGCAGCATAAAGCAGCAAAGGAGTGAAAAGCAGAATTAGTCGGGAAAATCAGGGTTGATTTGCAATTAAATAACAGCTTTTATGTTTTCCAATAGTTATTCCAGCAGCTTTAAAATCTCATTGTGCACAAGACGCATTTCTTATCTAATATTTGCATAAAGCTGATGATGTGCAACAGTTTTTATTTTAAAAAAAAAACCTCCCCTCCTTTTTTTTTGATTTACAATGATAAATATATTTAGAAGAAAATTCTCTTCTCCAGCTGCAGTCCCCCAGCCCACTCACACATTAATTACACTGGTGGAGTGCCTGGAACCCAGTATTATTATTTAGCGGGTGGTATTTCACAGAATCACAGAATCACAGAATTTTCAGAGTTGGAAGGGACCTCTAGAGATCATCTAGTCCAACTCCCCTGCCAAAGCAGGATTGCCTAGAGCACATTACTCAGGACTGCATCCAGGCGGGTCTTGAAAATCTCCAGAGAAGGGGACTCCACAACCTCCCTGGGCAGCCTGTGCCAGTGCTCTGTCACCCTAACTGTAAAGAAGTTTTTCCGTGTGTTGGAACGGAACTTCCTATGTTCCAACTTATGCCCATTGCCCCTTGTCCTGTCATTGGGAACCACTGAAAAGAGTCTGGCTCCATACTCCTTCAACCCACCCTTTAGATATTTATAAGCAGTAATAAGGTCTCCCCTCAGCCTTCTCTTCTCTAGGCTAAAGAGTCCCAGCTCTCTCAGCCTTTCCTCATAAGGGAGATGCTCCAATCCCTCAATCATCTTGGTTGCCCTAAGAAAGCTCCTGTTGCTACCATCTTTTTCACCTACATTACAACCAGTCTTTTCCTCATGCCTGCCACTAGTCAACTGCAGATCACATCCCCACTCGAGCCACTCTTTAAACTATAAATTAATACTGAAGATGGTTTAGAATAAATTTTTTCCATTTTCTTCTCTCTCCCCTCCACATAAGAAATGCCCGTGCCCACTGCTGCCACCTCCAGATTAGACACAGCCCTCAAAATCTGACAAGTTTTTCTCTTCCAGTGATCAATATTCTCCAGTGTTGATTAGAAAATAACCGCTTTCAGAAGGAGAATGGCCCAGAGGGCAGGGATAATGTTAAGTGGCTGCAATGAGATAAACTTGGCCCATAGGAGAGGAGCTATTTCATGCCAAGCCCTGCAAGCTACAGAAGGATTAGGTTGCATTTCTCACGTGCGCTCCAAGTAACTCATACCAGAGAGATCAGACCCTGCAGCTGTCGTAACCCCAGCCTGCTCAGAGCCAGCTGACCTGGAAAGCCAACATCTTCAGGGATACACACACACATGAAAGGGCAAAATAGACAGAAATAAGCAGCAAATCAGAATCATAGAATGATGTAGGTTGGAAGGGACCTGAAAGATCATCTAGTTCCAACCCCCCTGCCATGGGCAGGGACACCTTCCACTAGACCAGGTTGCTCAAAGCCCCATCCAGCCTGGCCTTGAACACCTCCAGGGATGGGGCCTCCACAACTTCCCTGGGCAGCCTGTTCCAGTGTCTCACTACCCTCACAGTAAAGAATTTCTTCCTAATATCTAATCAAACACTCCCCTGTTCCAGTTTGAAGCCATTCCCCCTCATCCTATCACTACATGTCCTTGTAAAAAGTCCCTCCCCATCTTTCCTGTAGGCCCCCGGAAGGATGTTGTAAGGTCTCCCTGGTGCCTTCTCTTCTCCAGGCTGAAGAGCCCCAACTCTTTCAGCCTGTCCTCATACAAGGCGTGCTCCATCCCTCTGATTATCTTTGTGGCCCTCCTCTGGACCTGCTCCAACAGGTCCATGTCTTTAAAAAGTAAAAGCATTTTAAAAGTAAAAAATGTCCTGCTTACTGTCAGAAGGAAGGCCCAGAAGCACACAGCTGTCCGAGGAATCCCCCCTAGCTGTGGTACATTGCACACAAAGGTAACACCGTGCATGTGGTACGCTATTTGCAGGAGCTTCTTCCCTCTTGGAAATTCAAAGGCACTTTTTCCAAACCAGGTGTCAACCACCCAAAACCCTCCCAGTGTAATTCAAAACAAGTATCCTTTCTCCTCTGACAAGAACTGAGAATCCTGTAAGAGGTAAAATGTGGACTTGACCATAGTGATGTTTCCAAGCTCTAACTACCAATTATAGTTACATACTGCTTGTTTTCTCTTATTTTTCACCAAATCCCTCTGAAAAATTGCAGTTTCATTCCAGTGAATGAACGTGTCTCAGCAGGGCTGAGCAGAGAGGAAGGATCACCTCCTTTGCCCTGCTGCAAATGCCCAGCCTAATACAGCCCAGGAGGCTGGTGGCCACATTTGCCACATGGGCACATTGCTGGCTCACGGTCAAGTTGGCGTCCACCAGGACCCCAAGGGCCTTTTCTGGGGTTGGCCCCAGCCTGTAGCGATGCATGGGGCTACTCCTGCCCAGGGGCAACACTTGACATACCCCTTTGTTAGACTCCACGGGGCGCCTGTCAGCACATTTCTCCAGCCTGTCCACATCCCTCTGGATGGTAGCACAACCCTCTGCTGTATCAGCCACTCCTCCCAGTTTCATATCATCTGCAAATGTGCTGACAGTGCACTCTGCCCAGTCATCCAGGTTCATTAATGATGAGGTTAAACAGTACTGGCCCCAGTATCGACCCCTGGGCCACCACTAGTGACTGGCCTCCAGCTGGACATGGCTCTGGGACCAGTCATTGAGGCAGTTTTCAACCCACCTCACTATCCACTTGTTAAAGGCAGGATAAACAACACCCATCACCCTCCGCTTGTCCGCTGAGCCCATCACCTCTGTAGAAGGCTATCCAAATTCAGTTAGAACTACTGAGAAATTACATACATGTACCACAGGATAAATTATGTTATTTTAAAGTTCAAGTAAAGATGATCCTTGAATTGTGATTCAGTTTATATGCTCGTCCAAAACAGCACACATTCATGCTTTGCTTAAGAAGAACTAATATAACATCAGAGTGAGGTTTGTTTTATGAACAGTCAGGTGAGTAGCTATTCCTCCCCACATCTCCCCTGGAAAAGTACATTTGCTGGAGCTCCAACAGAGATGTCATCAAGATAAATGTGGTCTTCAGTGAAAGGAATATACCACAGCCATTCATATGTTGACTTAACCTTGTTGCCTCTTGACTTAAATCCATCACCCATGTTAAGATTAACGATGAAGATTAAGTACGTGCTCTGAAATATGTATGTTAATGAAGATGGCTTCATTTGAAGCCAGCTGAAAGCGAAATTTATTGACTTTTATCTGCTATTGAGCTATAGAGGTATTTTTTTCCCCAGTTTACTCAATTTCCATTTTGAAATGCAAAAAACTGCACCTCTCTGCCAAATAAGTCATACAGTGTTTGCAAAATAAAGCCTGAGATCGTAAGGAAAACCATGCAGAATCCAAACCTTTCAGGTAGGTTAGTCAAAGCAACAAAATAAGCTCTCAAGCTCATCAACTAAAGCATCTCTGATTTTCACAGCAACACCCACCATCAGAGCTCAAAGAGTACTGGGAAGGTGCATGCCTGCACTCCTGCTGCCTGCCTTAATATCTGTAAAGGACCACACGCTCCCACAAGGTTTTAGTATAGTTGGTTCATTTGATAAGATTTTGAGGCACCTTTTCTTCTTTCTCTTTCTTTCTTTCTTTTTATTTCTTTAAATTTCTTAGAAGTTAGTTCTCAGTCCTCCTTTATTTCCCTACCCTCTCTCCTGCTGACTCATCACTTCTCGCCCTCCCCCATCAGGCCAGTTTTTAACACCCAAATACCATTTTCTCTCACACTTCCCTGTTTGACCCATCCATCCTTTGCACTCGAAGTAAAGCCCCACAGCAGCAGGCGTCCCTCACGTATACGTAACATCCCTGTTCAAAAAAGCTTATATCCCATTTCAACCACTGTGACTTTTCATCCAGCCTCCCCTTCTCTGCTGGCTCCATTTCCCTTTCTCTTTTTGCAGATGTGGACTTCTGACAATTTTTTTGGCCTCCCTCCCACGACACTGAGTGTTCAGTATGAGTAGCTGGGCTTCGCACTGTGCTGCGATGACAGTTATTTTTGTGTCCAGTGCCAAATGGATTTTGAAAAGCATCGCAGCTCACTATTGCTGGTGTGAACCCAAATCTCTCCTGGTGCCAGACGTGGCTGATATCAACCCTTTGCCATCACTGATTGCTGTCTGCCAGCAGCTCCTTCAATGAATGAGTTCCTCCAGCAGACTTCTTCACCCACATGACTAGAGGCTAAACATCAGGTCAGCAAGGGGGTCTGCAGCCATGAGAGGACGAGTGAGCCCATCAGACAGGCAGAGGACACACCAAGACAACAGGGGTGGAAACTTCCCATAGTCTCAATGTCATGCCAGAATCTGTTACGTTCGTGACAGAAAACAACAGCTTTTCTGTGTCACAAGGAGCAACCTTTATTATCATTTGGCCAAAATGACCCTGTGCCTAGAAAATGTCCTCATCTTCCAGGTTAAAGGAATCTTCACACCTTACTCGGTGTTGGTGCTGTACCTCACACACCATGAACCCTCTATCCAGAACATTCCTGCAAGGAGACATGGAACAGTATCTTCTCTCACCTGAGTGATTCCAGCTTCAACAGACTGGACCCTTAGTACTTACACGTTAAAACCCCAAGTGAAGTGACCAATGATAAGCCTACAGCATTGCAAAGGGCTGGAATCTATGGTTACATGCCCTTTACCTATGTACAGATCTTATAGACCCTATCAACCATTAGCTAAAGGGCTGCTCTCAAGAAATCAATTGGTGTGGCCTCAGCACAGGTCCCAGCACAGCACAGGGTTGCCCCAGGTAGTTGTGCACACAACGGGTGCTCATCCCGTGGCAGCTGCATCTTACTCTCAAGTTTAACTGAGGCTTATGCTGCAGGAAAAGGGAACTCCCCACTTCCCCAGACACCCATCATGCACCCTATACAAATACTGCCCATTGCTAATAAAACCTATGCATCTCGTATGGTGGAGAACCAGACCAGCAGCCACTGGACTGAGGCTCTGTCATCTTTTCAATGAATTTCACTGAAGTCTTTCCCATTTACTGGGGCGTTCTGGACACAGCCCTGCCAAATCTGCTTCAAACTGCCTAGAAAACCTCATACACCATTACCAGTATCTGTTCTGGCCCAGTTTCCCAAGCTGTACAGAGAACTAGAGAGTGTAAAAGCAGCCTAGCAAAGAATCTGAGCTGCTTTTCCAAAAGTCACTTGATTTAAGACATTGAGGCAAGTCTCCAATACGGATGAGGCACTGTATTTCTTTCAGGCCAAGAACGTAACAGCCTCCCTCTTTTTCCAGTGAAGGGCAGCAGCTTTTTTGTTGCCTGCCAACAGAAATGTCAGTCTGCCAGTCCTGCACCACAACCAGAATAATGCCTTTGTTTTCAATTTAGTAGTGTCTAGTCCTGAAGGTGAAAGACTTTATTACAGCTTTTAGTTTGCTCCAAGTTTGGAGCACGGTTGTGTTAAAATAAATTGTCCCATCCACCACTATTATTATTCTCTTCACTTACACCAACTGTAGAAGCCACTCATCTTTCAGACCTTACAGGCCATATATCAAAATCATCATACAGCCAAGAGTTGCCAGACTCAGGGAAATGGATGTGGGACAGCCCTAGAAGTTATCCAAGAGACCTGCAAATGCAGATTTCACTGAGCTGGGTCACCCCAGTGACTCCGCTGTACAACGGTCTCTGCTGGCTCATCTCCTGCCAGGATTCAGATGAGTGGGCAGCAAACCTCCAAACCCAGTCCCACAGCCCACCGCACGATGTACTGTGAGCACAGGACCCAGTCCTAAGGAGCCAGAAAGCTGCACGCAGTTCGAAAGCCGTAAGGTGCAAACATTGGATTTACCTCACCTCCATCCACAAGGCTAAAGTTTGGGGCATCATTTACAGTTAGTCAGCTAAGCTCCCTCTTTGGAGGCAGAAAGACACAAGTATCCTCTTGGAGATGTCTGTCTGACTCTCGGAGTGCCTCGGAGGTATGTATAACTTCCAGAGAGCCACAGTTAAGTGAGACAAATCCTACCCTCCAAACAGAATGACAAGCTGATGTGCCGTAGGTTCCTCCAGCAACGTTATTAAGTGACAAAACTGCCAGTTTCTATAAATTGATTCACTGTTTCTAAGATCAGCAAAAACAGAGAGTTTCCTCTTGTGGGTTGAACATTTAATAGTTCTTAAAAACGATGCCAAAAAAAATGCTAGAAAAGAAAAAGTGAGAGACAAAGATTGTGGAGAAAAACAGCAAAAAATATTGATGGTGTTCTTTGCATGGGTGGTCAGTAACTCCAAGAATAAGGACAGTTTGATATAACTGGCATTTAGAAGACAGAAAGCAAAATATTAATGTTAATAAATAAATAAATAAATACACTTTTCCCTCAACTGCTGCTCCCACTTGTGCTATGACAGGATCCTGTAAGAAGGATTACAAGAGGTTAGGAGGAAATGCAAATATTTTTAATACAAAATAAAATCTAATTGCACACGTAGAGAAAAAAAAATTGGGAACAACCATTTAGCGTTAGGAGTCAGTAGGGTTGGAGACATTCGGAGGTGAGAGAAAACGGAGAACATTTGCTTTGTGCAGTAATGAAGGCTGAGACAGTTTTCACTGTACAGACAGCAGTATCAGGAGGAAGGAAAAGTAATGACAGTAAAATTTTCCTATTCGCTATAGCTATCTTGTGGCAATCCCTGAAATACTCCATCCTGTGTTTATAAGCACAGGGAAATGGAGCTTATTTCCTTGCAGAGAGGACAGCATTATATGGGATTAAGGGGCTGGCAGGGCTGACATACAGAAAAGAGCAGTAGGTTTCAACAGTGACTACGAGTGGTTAAAAGAAGGGAAATCTTTTCAAGATATGAGTATTTTTCAGCGTGCATACACACCAAACAAGGGGAGCAATTACTTAGTATGACACACTCTGGAGTACTAATTCAAAGCAGCAAATTGAAGAACAGTTAAAAATGAAAGTTAGGGAAAAAAAAAAGAAAAAAGTATTGAAAGCAAAATACATCAGAAGCTGTAGACCACAGTTTGCAAAACAACTACGGCATCACCATGCCTGCAACAGCCTAGGCATGATACTGCCAAGTGGAGTGAGCCATTCATGGACAGCAGCATCAACAGCTAAGGGTGTTTTTTTATTTTTTCCAACATTTTCACATTTCCACAACAACCATGCGAAGAGAAAAGCATGTTGAGAAAATGCAGAAACTCTCCTGCCTTCTATTCTAACGCTTCGTGCCACCACTGTTCTCTCTGCATTTTCTTACAACCTGGAGGAAACAGGAGCAAGCACCCCATCACGAACATACCAAAAGGAAGTTACCAGCAAACTTTACCCAGAATAAGATTAGATGAGGATGTGAGATAAAATATGCCAAAACCACAATGTGTACTGAGTCAAAGACGGTTCCAAACGTAGGCAAGATCAGAGGACAGAAACTCTGGTACATCAGAAGACACCGACCTGTCCCTTGTCCTGCAGCAGACTGTTTCTTTCCTAAACAGATGCTTCCTGGCAGCAGGAGCCTTCCAGGCTCCGAGTCTCTGCACTTGCCCTCTGGTTCTGCTTTCACAAGCGCGAGGTGTGGGCGCTGCCCCACAAGGAACTTTGCTCACCACGGAATTACTGTCGACTTCACCTGAGCTCATCAGAGCTGTCAGTGTGGCAAAACTCAGGGCATGCAGTGGCACTGGTGCAACGTGGACACCACGTCTCCTCCATAGCTGTGCCCAGGCTTACGGACCGCACACAGGTGTCAGAGTCCCGATCACCCCACTCACAGAGCTGGGTCAGATGATTTCCTAAATCCTTCCTAAAAGAACTACAGGAACTGAAACAGAGATTCATGACTTGACTAGACCAGATCACAAGTGTGTGTGAGTCACAGTGTATCTTGGAGACTTCTATTTAAAGGGCTTTCACCAGAACATTTTTAACCTGATTTCCATGAATTGATGGCACAAGCCAGATTATTCTGGTAGTGGATTATATGAAAATGTCCCTTCCACAACATTCAGGGCCACCTCACCACGACATATACAAGATTACCGCCATAACAGAAAGCAACAGAAGGCTGCATGCTTAGTTCAAAGAGTAAGAAGTGAACAAAACCTATGAAACCAGTATGGTTAACCACACAGTGAACAAGTACCTAACACTGTATCTTCCACTGTGGCTGGAAGGGTCTTTTAAAGGAAGTAGCCAAATCATAAATAAATAAAGTGCACTAATAATTGCCATTACCTAATCAAAGTGAAACACAGACTACCAATAACTACCCATTATTGTTCTGACATGTGGATGGCGATGAAGCTGCAATGCGTAGTCCAAGGGCAATCAAAAGAGACTTCAGGGCTTTGGGTCGGTTGGTAAGGGAATCTGGAGCACAGGTTATTTTTAACTCTGTCCTTCCAGTAGTGGCTAGTGACATTGGAAGAAACAGACAGACCCAGTCTGCTAATACATGGCCTTGTGGCTGGTGTCACTGCCACAATTTTGAGTTTTACAATAGACAGCATACACAATACTGGTCTACACAGCACCACGCTTGCTGGAATCAGATGGGATTCACCTGTCTCCAAGGGGGAAGAGGATCGTTGCTCACAAGCCAGTGGGGCTCATTGTCAGAGCTTTCAACTAGGCTTGAAGGGGGAAGGGGATAACATCAGGCTTGCCCGGGGCAACCTGTGGGATGACATGCCAGGTTAGAGGGACGGGGAGCTAGTGAGGGCCCTCAGCCTGATGCTCTGAGATGTGCTGGCTACACTGCAGCACACTTGAAGTCTTACAGAGATGAGCCAGGGACAAGGTAATAGGAGCCAAGAGGGAAACACCTGTGAAATGCCTCAAAGGAATTAAGAGGTATTTTTCTAAGAAGGTGACATGGCCGACAGCTCAGCTGAAGTGCCTCTACACCAATGCACACAGCATGGGCAACAAACAGGAGGAGCTGGAAGCCACTGTGCTGCTAGAAAGCTACAACCTGGTTGCCATTACTCAAACCTGGTGGGATGAATCCCACGACTGTCAATGGCTACAGGCTGTTCAGAAGGGACAAGAAAAGGAGGGGATAGAGTGCGAAGAGCTGTTTCTGAAGAATAGCCATGAGCAGATTGAAAGCTTATAGGTAAGAATAAGAGACTGAGGCAACAAAAGGAATTTTGTGGTTGGAGTCTACTACAGGCTGCCCGATCAAGCGGAGCCAATTGACAAAGCCTTCTTACTCCAGCCACAGGAGGCATCATGCTTGAAGGCTCTCATCCTGCTGGGGGACTTTAACCACCCCGACATCTGCTGGAAAAGTAGCACAGCGAGCTGTAGGCAATCCAGGAGATTCCTGGAGTGCATTGAGGAGAACTTCTAAAGCCAGGTAACAGCCCTACCAGAGGGGATGTGATGCTGGACCTGTTGGTCACCAGTGCAAGTGAGCTAATCAAGACTGGAGGCAGCCTGGGCTGCGCTGAACACACACTGGTGGAGTTCACACTCCTGAGGGATATGGGTCAGATAAAGAGTAAAGTCAGGACCCTGAATTTTAGGAAAGCAAAATTCCAGCTGTTCAAGGAGTTAGTCAATAGGACCCCCCTCGGAAACTACCTTCAAGGTCAAGGGAGCAAAACAGAGCTGGCAGATCTTTAAGGTAAATTTCCACAGAGTGCAAGAGCTCTCAATCCCCAAGTGTAAGAAATGAGGAAAGGAGGGCAAGAGACCGGCATAGCTGAGTCAAGACCTGCTTGTCAAACTAAAGGGAAAGAAAGCAATGCACAGGCAGTGGAAGCAGGGATGGGTATCCTGGGAAGAGTATAGGGATGCTGCCCGGTTGTGTAGAGATGGGGTCAGGAAGGCCAAGGCACAGCTGGAGCTGAACTTAGCAAGGGGCACAAAGAATAAGAAGGGCTTCTACAGGTACGTCAGCCAGAAAAGGAAGGTCAAAGAAAGCACAACCCCCCTTGATGTGCAAGACTGGCAAACTGGTAACAACAGACGAGGAGAAGGCTGAGGTACTCAACAACTTTTTTGCCTCAGTCTTCATTGGCAACCTCTCTTCCCACACTTCTCAAGTGGATGGACTGCAAGGCAGGGACTGGGGGAGCAATGTCCCTCCCACTGTAAGAGAAGATCAAGTTCGTGACCATCTGAGGAATCTGAACATACAGAAGTCTATGGGACCTGACGAGATGCATCCCGAGTCCTGACAGAATTGGCTGCTGTAGTTGCCAAGCCACTCTCCAAGATATTTGAAAAGTCCTGGCAGTCAGGTGAAGTCCCCGGTGACTGGAAAAAACGAAACATTGCATCCATTTTTAAAAAGGGTAGGAAGGAGGACCCTGGGAACTACCAACCTGCCAGCCTCACCTCCATGCCTGGGAAGATCATGGAACAGATCCCCCTAGAAGCTATGCTAAGGCATGGGGAGGTGATTCAAGGCAGCAGGCATGGCTTCACCAAGGGCAAGTCCTGCCTGACCAACCTTGTGGCCTTCTATGATGGAGTGACTACATCAGCAGAAATGGGTAGAGCTACAGATGTTATCTATCTGGACTTCTTTAAGGCCTTTGACACGGCGCCCCACAACATCCTTCTCTCTAAACTGGAGAGGTACGGATCCGATGGACTGTTTGGTGGATGAGGAATTGGCTGGGTCATCACATCTAGAGGGTAGCGGTAAACAGCTCAATGTCCAGATGGAGATCAGCAATGAGTGGGGTCCCTCAGGGGTCCAGACTGGGACCGGTACTCTTTAATATCTTCATCAATGACATAGACAGTGGGATTGAGTGCCCCCTCAGCAAGTTTGCGGATGACACCAAGCTGAGTGGTGCAGTTGACATGCCTGAGGGACAGGATGTCATTCAGAGGGACCTGAACAAGCTTGAGAATTGGGCCCATGCCAACCTCATGAGGTTCAACATGGTCAACTGCAGGGTTCTGCATGGGGGTCAGGGCAACCCCTGGTATCAAGACAGGCTGGGGGATGAAAGGATTGAGAGCAGCCCTGCCAAGAAGGGCCTGGGTGTGTTGGTTGGTGAGAAGTTCAACATGAGCTGGCAATGTGCACTCGAAGCCCAGAAAGCCAAGGGTTGCATAAGAAGCATGGCCAGCAGGTCGAGGGAGGTGATTCTGCCCCTCTACTCTGCTCTCATGAGACCCCACCTGGAGTACTGCGTCCAGCTCTGGAGTCCTCAGCACAGAAGAGACAAGGACCTGTCCNTGAGACCCTACCTGGAGTACTGCCTCCAGCTCTGGAGTCCTCAGCACAGAAGACACAAGGACCTGTCGGAGTGGGTCCAGAGGAGGGTCACAAAAATGATCAGAGGTCTGAAGCACCTCTCCTATGAGGACAGGCTGAGAGAGTTGGGGTTGTTCAGCCTGGAGAAGAGAAGGCTCCAGGGAGACCATACTGTGGCCTTTCAGTACTTAAAGGAGGCCTACAGGAAACACGGCGACAAACTTTTAGCAGAGCCTGTTGTGACAGGACAAGGGGTAATGGTTTTAAACTAA
>VUYV01000032.1:3181063-3215896 GCA_008711295.1 Anarhynchus alexandrinus | reverse complement strand
GGCACGGCACAGGTCGCCCAGAGAGGTGGTAGATGCCCCATTCCTGGGAACATTCAAGGTCAGGTTGGACAGGGCTCTGAGCAACTTGATCTAGTTGAAGATGTCCCTGCTCACTGCAGGGAGGGGTGGGCTAGATGACCTTTTTTAAAGGTTCCGTCTGACCCAAACTATTCTATGATTAAGGGGGGAAAAGAAAGTGCATCCTAGCAATTTTTCCCATTTTAGATTCAGAGTGAGAAAATAGACTACTTGTTTAAGTGTGACACCATCTTAACAGCATTTATCCAGCTAGGAACTGATATATGATAATAGTTCTAAAATACGCTGAATGTTATATTATCATATAGGAAAAACCTCACACTATTGTTCTCAATAATCATTTACAATGACAAGCACAAAGCAGAAACAGCAACTCTTGCTCTTTCACGGGCTGATTGCACATATGGGGAGCATCCTAATTCACTAAACTGGAAAAAGAAAAGATTAAGAAATAAAACATGCAAAATCCATCATCCCTGTTCCCTATGATTCAGCTTAAATTAGAGTCAAATCAATACATGATCTGCGCCAAAGTGATTTTCATCAGGTGGAACTCAGAAACCTTCTAGCTTTGTGACCATCAGCGGGACTTCCAGAATAAAAGATACTTGTTTAGAATGAAACACTGCTGTTGTCGGGTTTTCCGAATATTTTAATGAAATTAATAATTTGTTTGTGTTTCTTTGAAAGGAGGGTTTATTTCCTTTCTGTGTTCTCCTCTCTTGCAATTATATTCCTCAATGTTTTCTTATATGCCCCCACACGCTGTCATCAGAACCGCAAGTGACCCAAGGAGACACAAGCAAACCCAGTACTGAGAGGGGATAGCTGCAGAATATTCACAAAAAATCATCATTTTTTTGGTAGGCCACAATTCTCTTAGTGATTCATCAGTAACAGTTTGCTACATCACACCATTGGCCTTTACTTGGCCTACCTTGTATTACACCAACTTTCAGCAACATCAAACTGACAGCATTTAGCAGCACATTAGTTATAAGTATTAGTTATAAGTATGCTATTAAGTTCCTTTTTGTTGGCCAATCTTTATTTTAACAGATTGCATTTTTCAAGGAAAGTAATTTACAACGGAGAGCCCTGCTGCTGCGCGACACATGACATTTGCACCATTTGTCAGGGCAGCTGAAATGAAAACAAAAAAGTCATAATTTGCTACCCACACGGAGTGTCACAGAGAACGGCCATCCAGAAAGGAGGAGCTCTTCCATGCTGGAAAGTTTCTAAAGGAGTCATTTGTTTCCCTGTCACCCCTCTTCGCTACCAAACTGCTCCACTTGCAATATAAGTAGGTTTGCTTTACAACAGTACACAGTTTCCATCCAACAAGCAGCTAGTTATTTCATGTTGAGATAAACTCTGCCATTTCATGTACAAGCCATCTTGTGTAATTAGTAATTTCACTGATTAAAAGCAACAAGGTGCAGGCCAGGTCGATCAAAACCTGTGCAAACTCTGGGCAAAGGATAGGGCTGCAAACTCCAACAGGCTCCAAATACCATGGCTTGGAGAATAATAGAAGACCATAAGGATTAACATAAACATTGTATTTTCAGTGCAGAGGCTGTATGGCAGTAACCTCCTGCCTGCAGAGCATGATCGATCCCATCCTGAACCGGACACCAACAATACATCAGACAAAATACATTCTCCAGTGCTGGTTTCCACCATCTGCAAAGGGGTTACGGGGTACGTAACCCAGGTGAAGTTGCCCAGCTGCAACATGGAAAGTCTACATTTAGGCAGAGAAATCCCATTTCAGGAATCCTCCTAACATATATGAAAATTGAGCCTTGAATCCTGCAAGGTATCTCCAACTGATTGAGTTCATGAGTACCCAAACCATTCACGCATCATCTGGATGACCCGTGGAAACATGACATGCAACTGTGTTTTGGCTTTCCCAGGACTTTGTAATCTGCTAAAACATAGAGCCAAGCCATTAATCTACTGCAGAAATAAGGAGATGGTTATCGTAAGAGATGTTAAGGTTCCCAATGTAGGTAGCTTCTTTTTTAATATCTGGATGAGGGACTGCCCTGTTCCTCAGCATGTCACTACAACAACCCTTGGCATAAACTAACACAATCCAACAAAAAAATTTCTTTTCCCAGAGGAACCATCCCACTGTTGGCCTGCCTTTACAAGGCAACTGAGGAGGACTATAAATGAAGACAAGAGTGCCTCCCACAGCACGACCTCTTCTTGGGATTTTTTCCTGCAAGCAATGGCTCTGGTCGCAGCCCCTCTCCCACTCCTGCCATCCCTTAGAGGTCTTGGTGCTCTCATAGAGGAAAGCGGGTCAAAGAAAAACAACGCCCTTCAGTGTCCTACACAAACAAGAAACTAATCAGGGGAAACCACGCAGAGAAAAAGTCACTTGCAGATCTGCATCAAAGCCCATCTGAACTTTCACCAAAAGGGGCTGTTTTCCTTTTAAGACCTAACTGGTTTTTGATGCGGTCTTTGCTAACTAGGCAGTTGTGTTGCAAAGGTAAACCACATGTAATCATTCTCTTCTTATACAAGGACTCCTGTGTTCAAAAGGGGATATTTTACTATCATTTTTCCTTTGACAGTTACTTCTATGCAGGGATTATTGGCAGCTCAATAGCTGAGATTTGCAGAAAAGCCATGCTGGGAGAGGGAAACCTCATCACCCTCTTTCTTCCAATCTCCCAGCATGTTAAAAGCACTCTGAGGCACAGAGAACAGCAGGGAAGCAGCATGAATGCAAATAATAGTTTTTTCCTCTTTTAATAGATCCTCTGTGCATCCCCATGTAGGGAAAATGACCCAGCAGAATCCCATTCTCCTCCCTTTCCTCCTCGTTCCTACCTGCAAGTAACAGATAAGCCATTTTCAGCAAAACCAGAGAGCATCACCATGGTGCAAACAGATCACCCTGCCAGATCCAAGCAGCAGTGCTCTGCAAAGACAAGAAGGCACTTCATGTTATTGCACTACTATCCTGCTCAGTGGCAACCTCTTCCCAACAGGAACAGCAGCTGTAGGTCCAACGCAGGAAATCTTACCATTCACTGGTTAGAAAACATGCATCCGAAGAGTCTCATTCGGTACACTTCATATTCCGTTGCAAAATAATCTATTTACTGATAGATAACATCAATACTTACAAGTTTGGAAGGGCTTAAACCCTCTAAGCAAACGCATAAGGCCCTTTTCATAATCAAAGATATATAAATAAGAGACTCTCATAAGCACAGTATCAAGAACAGAACACAAAATTAACACAAAATGCATCGGGTTTAAAGTTTCAAATAATTTTGGTATTTCACAGCAACTTAGTCTTTGCACACTTACACAGAAGGAGCAACTCATGAGACTGTGGAGTAGCACTCATAGCTGCATCATTACTGAAGCCAGTTGCTTAGATACCTATTAAGGTGAATTCTGTTAAACCAAAACTGTTTCCTGCCAGTTCTCTCCATGCTGCTGCAGGAGGCCTTAGCTTGGCATCATCTACTTACAGGAGAGACATTACATCAGCACTCCACGCTCCCTGTTGCTATGCAATGTCACTGTTCTGAATTACACACCTGCGGCTCAAAGACTGCCCTGCTCAAATCTTAGTGACCACAATCTCTTGGGGGAGCAGAGGGGGGCAGCTCACAGGTCTCTCTCAAAGGTGGGGTTTGTTCTGATTGGGGGAGGTAGTCTTCCAAAACAAAACAAAACAAATCAAATCGTTCCGCATTTATCTTGGCTGGCTTTTCAATTCCAAGATTGCCCAAAACCCTCCATTCCCCCCCCCCCCAATACTATTTTGAAGCAACACTCTGGATGCCAAGGGTCCTGATGCTGAGACACAGCTAAAAGCCTTTACAAATGTTAAATAAAGACTTTAAAACAGGAGCTTGATTTTGTGTTGTGAGAGCATTAACTGCAACCTGGAGTAGCTCTAGCTATTTTCTTAATATTTTAGGTTAAAAAATTCCAGAGGTGTAAGACTCTCAGAGCAGGACGATAATTCCTCAATACTTTATTAAGGTCTTTAGTTTATATACTGCCGTTCTGTCAGGTTGTCACTAGACCAGGTAAAATGTCAGACAGAAGAGGGAAACATGTCAGCTAGAAGCATGAACTGAACTCTCTGAACAACATTAATGAAGAATTCTACTACACAATGCAATCAGAATAAAGTAACAGCCAACCCATACAGGTTGTCAAAATGAGATGAGAGCATCCTTTCAGGACAGATGTTTTACTCACAGCACCTCTTTATGCACAGACATCCACAAAAGGGATTGACCAAGGACTGAAAAAAAGGCAAGGGCTCCAAAGTCCAGGAACGTTCAAAAAGGCGGTTTGCATACAAAAACTCAGGTAATTCCAGAAGTTCAAGTGGAAGCGGACTTCTGACTAATATTAATCACAAACACCACCAATTTACCATGCAAACATTTTAATTGTTTAAATTGCTCTCTTCCAAGCATGAAGAGACAAAAGTACCACTCCACAGTGGTGCCTCCTATGACAGTGACAAAGGACCACCTGCTTATAACTTAAATAATAAATTCCTGTTTTGTATAACTGAGGCTGAATACCCACAGGATATTATTAACATTTCCCCTCCAGCATCTGGTCTAATAAAGAAACACAGAACAGCTTTGCTGTAGTACAAAATTTTACAGAAAGTTCGACAATTTAATTAAAGACAATACAAAATATGTTGTCTGAATTTAAATAATTTATGTAAAAGTACATGAATGAGAAAATATTGGCGAGAAGATTTGGGTAACCATATTATCAGATGCATATTCTTTTTCCCTAGAGATAACATACAGTCAAAAATACATTTGTTACAATAAAAGACAGCATTTTAAAATAAACACAATTTCAGGTCTACCAGCCCTTTAACGCGAAAAATTCCTGTTAACACAGGACAACCTGATAGAATAAAAAAGTGGAGCAATACTGAAGTCTCTGAATAAGCCTGTAGTGTTTGTTTTTCCTTTTATGGAGGAGGGAGAAAACAACAGAAAACAGAGGACTGTTTTGTTTATGCTCCATCTTCTCGGTTAAGTGTTTTAACAAGTGTGATCAGAGCATCAGGGATTACTTTCATTCATATACCCCAGAAAAACCCACCTCCTTGTGAGGAGACAGGGTACAGATCAGGCACAGATCTTCCCTTCCCCACGAAGCAGTGCCACATCCACACGAGAGTGGATCCTGCAGGCAAAGCAAGCTACCCCTCCTGTACTCAGGGTGGCAGCTTGGCCCCAACAAGCACTTTCTCTCGGCCTCCAGCAGAGCCACTACTCCTTTCAAATCACGAGTCATTTCTTCATGTTTGTCAAATATTGAAACCTCAGAAGTCACCTTCTCGATTACAGTATCAGACAACAGCCTGAAACACCCAAAATTTCTTACCATGTGTCACTTGCCCTCCACATTTTTGTGGTCAGTTAAATAGTTTAACAAGACGACACATGATTAATTTCTTTAAAGATATTTTAGTTCATTGATTCTCAATAAAAGCATTGGTTGCAGTACAATAGTTTGACATACAGCAACAAAATGTACTCAGTTTACATGCACAAGCTATTTAACAATAGTACACGGTCTTTCCTATTGCCATTATAAAATGAACACTACTATGACAGCTGACAGAGCCTTCCGATTGTTCTCATGAGCTCTAAAAAAAGTGATGAAAACAGTGTTCCGGTTTGTATGATGGCAAAAAACAGAGGTTTGGCCACTGCTGGAAGATTTCAATGAAGATGCCAGTATCATAATGGGAAACAGTGTTGGAATTACTGTAAAAACAGCTACAAAAAAAGCTACGCAAAATTGTTTTGATGTGTACCTCAGTTTAAAAAAAGAACACGTGGGAAATACTTAACAGCTTTGTATAGAAACGTACCAGAAACAAAAGTACATGCAGAGGAAGAAAAGTTAGAGTTTAAGGCAAGCCAAATGCGTGGATGACTAAAAAATACTGATCACTGAAGTACTGTAAACCAGCAGCAATCTGTTGGGGAAAGTGCATAATTTTCTGAGTAGTATTGGTTTTTGTGGGTTTTTCTTTTGTTGTTGTTTTTTTTTTTTTGTAGCTGGAGATTTTTTTGTTGGAGGTTTTTTAAATAAAGCTTCCAACTTTGAAAATGCAAGCCAAAACTCCTCTGCATTTGTGTTCTATGCCTGACTGACAATTCTTTCAGTTTTACAGTTTGGTCCAGATTCTCATGGTTTAATATACAAAGTGTGCTTTTCAAAAAACAGATACAACACTGTCCCCTTCATTAAAGGTTCATGTCAAAGTCTCAGTACTGCTGTTAAAGGGCTTCAAGAAACAAGAGCACATAAGTCAGATTTATGACCAAGAGATAAGCAATGAACTCTGTAGATCATACACATGTTACAATAAGACTTTTCCTATAGCAAATAAAAGTCATCAGGGGACTTTTTTTTAAAACATTTCTTTCTAGGTTTCAGAAGTGCTAACAATTCCAGCAATAAAACTTTCAAAGTGCCCTGGCTGTGCCTCTCTTTTTAGTGTCTTTTCCAAATGGTATTCAAACAGGTAAGAAACCCTCTCCTCTAACCAACAGTTATCAGTTTAGCATTATGCTATCGGCAAGTCAGATCCTGAAATATTGTGAATATTCAATAGTTGTAATCAATTTATTCATGATTGTATAAAAAAAAGCACATTTGCATGTGACTGCACTGGCATATCTATAATACACCAAATAAGACTGCAAAAATAAAAGGCAAAAAAGGAAAAAGGCCTCACATCTCCTTTTTTGTTGTTTGGGTTTTTTTTTTTNAAAAAAAAAAAAAACAGAGCAAAGGCTTAGTCTTAAATACAACATTATAATCTGCAAATCAGGTCCTCTAATCCAGACTGGTGGTACACTTTGTTTCAACTGAACCACCCATTCTAAACTTGCAACGCCAGCACTCATTCCTACCCTGAAGCGTTGCCCGGCCTCATCCACCCAATCAACTATTCACACCTTATTTTAAGTAGAACAATAATAAAAAAAGTTATTTATTGTTGGTCAGAATTCTTTAATACCACACTCAAAACTCAGGAAGACAAATTTAAGGATATCTCAACTCAATTCTCAAAATATTTTTTACAAAGGAGAAAAGAAGGCGTGAATATGGAAGTACAGAAGGTGCTAAAACACTACTGAAAAAATGGACTTGGTGAAGAGCCTACACTGCAAAAACTTATCTCGTCAAAGCATTAAAATGATCATCTCAGAAGACAATTCAGAGACACTTAGAATTGTGAAAAAATGCAAACTAGACTGTCATAGATCACCGAAATACCTAATCTAAAGGCAGTGCAAAATGATGGCTGGTGAGGGGGCAACCAGTCATCTTGCAAAGTGAGGGTCTTCAAATTACTCATCACTGATCTCCTTAATAATCTGCATTGAAGGACCTGATGAACAGCAGTGAAATTTTTGTCATGCAATTATAACTGTTAAGCAACTAATATGAAATTCAAGAGTGATACTGTCATCCATGGTGGATTATTAAAGTAATAATCCATTCAAGAACCAAGTCAAAGGGGAAAGTGGTAAACATCAGTTGCCATAAGTGAAAACACTTCAAAAATTTACAATTAAATAAAAAGTTAGATGATATCTTATAAAAAGAAGTACTGAACACAACAAAGCCACAATAAATTAGTGTTTCCATGAAACGACATGCTGAAGGTTTTGTTCCCAAGTCTATACATTTTTTACTGTCTGTTAATTCCTAAATATTGACAGCATAATTGAATAATTGAGGTACAGTAGTTTACATTTGTATATGTCTTGTAAAAAGGTTAATTTTTTTCTTCCAGTTTTTCTTCCTCATCGCCAAAGAACAACAAAGGAAACATTCCTAAAATGCAGCCAATGGTCACTCCAATAGCTTTACCCTGGAGAAAGGGGGAAAAAATTAAATTTCTCACTGATCGAGGCATTGTTACTCATTTGCTGTGTAGTACCAACACAACGTGGAAAACAGACCTTTTGTTCTGGTTTTCAGTTGGGAGCCACATTTTTCTTAGCATGCAGACTAGAAACACAATCCATTACAGAGAGACAGATGTGACAAGGTTAGAAACAGCATGAGCTGTGATAAAAGACAATTCTGAATAAGGAGGGGAATGACCCATGAGGAGCTGCACAGGTGGTAAGGGAGGAGACAGAGATTCAAAGGATTAGTAGGATGGCCAGGAAGACAGGGAAGGAAAAACAAAAGCACACACATTTTAGGTGCAATTATAAATGTATCTGGTAGTGCAAATTATCAAAGTCACGAATGAGGAATTCCTTGCAAACATAATGGCTTGCAAATGCACACGGCGAAGACCAAGAAAAAAAAAGAAGACGACTGGAAAACAATTCACAATTGACCTAGATGTACGAGTCAAGAGGAGAGGAAAGATGACAGGCAACATCCAAACCACATCACCAGCAGTAGGCGGATAATGTTGAGAAGCTTGAGACAGTGGCTAAAAAAGTAAAAATACTAGCATACAGGTGAAGATGCTCAGAAGTCTTTTCACAGAAAAGTGCTGTGAATGAACTGCAGTGCAATGACAGGCTTTTGCCACACTCAGCTTCCACCAAGAAGCCTCGTATGTTGGACGGACAAAAGGGCAGCCCACTGACAACATGCCAATTCTTCTCTGCTCAATGCTTTGATCTATCCCTGCTAAAAGCAGACTTCCCCCCCCTTAACTTTTCCTCAGCAGGTGTTATTTCTCTTCCCTTAAATCTGCAAAGATATTTTCCCCATGAAGGTTCATTCTGGCAAAGCAAAAGAAATATCTATTTCTTTACTCAGTTTCTTATAATCTGTTTATTTCGTCAAAATAAACTAATGCTCTCATTGCTGAAGTGGACTGCTTCAAATGTTTAAATGTTAAGTAATAATCCTGAAAATGAATCTGCAAGAGGGGTATCCTGTAACTGTAAACCCAGGCAGTGAATATTACTCAAATGCTAAAAGTTTACCCAGGGGAAAGCTAATTTCATATCCAAGCTAATTATAGAATATTGGAAAATAATACATACTAGTACAGGTATATGAATAGCAAGTACAAATAAAGTATAGGAGTAAACTGCTAATGGGTCATAACTTGCAAATAAACTATCTTATCACAGTAGCCAGAGTTCAACCCAGGTATCTGCATAGCATACATGAACTCATGTTGCCAGTCACTTGTGGTTCGTTGCCTACAAAAAACCACCCAAGCCTGAAACAATCCAGTCTCATGACGCTGCCTGACATAGGCTCACAACTAAACCTTCCAGGAAATGAGCAAAATGTTGGTGGTTGTTGAGTATTTAATGGCAAAAGTGGCACAAAGGATTTACCACATAATAGTTTAAACAAAAAAAGCTTCACGCAAACAGTGCCTACCTACGGAATACTCACCAAGTGTGCACTGAGACGCGTTTGCCACATATCAGCTTGTTTGGGTGTCAGATCAGGGATTGAGAGACCCAGTCGCGAAGCTAAAGCTTCTACATAACCTGCAAGACTGGAAGAACAAGAAAACAATAACAAACCATTTTGGATCTGACAGTATCTTCTAATGACAATTTTAAAACGTTTGAAGCACTGAACTTAAAAGAATAGCTTTTCCTACAGCATACTGATAAAGCCATTGAGAGGTAAATATGGGAAAGCGTTCAGACTTCTGATGGTCACATTTTGCAATGTAAATTAACTAATTTTCTTAATTATTTAATATGCAATATTTCCAGAAAAACTTTATGCAGCAAGACACAAGGTATGAATGTTATTGTATTTTTGCAGAGCTTGTAAGTAACCATGTCTGGAGGAAAGGCTACACACACACACACACACACACAAGTTAGTAATAAGCCTTGCTATTTTCAGAAAAAAAAATTAGAGGGAAAGTGGGAAAAAAGAGGCATAATAGACAGCTTTACTTGCAGCAATTACTGAGAAATTTTCTCAAAAAAAAATTAAAAAGTGAGCTGCATCTGTTTATATCAGAAATAGGTATGCCTAGATCTGAAGACATTTCAGATATATAGCTGTTTTATCTGAGGAGAAGGAAATGTCTTCAGATCTAGGCATAACAATCTGAGGAGGTATATTCTATCACATATTAGGTATACTCTATCACAGCAGTATATTATATCACAAAAAAAAAATTTTTTTCTATTTTGTATTTCAATGAATACACTTTTTGTAGAAAAGAATTCTAATAGTTCTTTAAAAGCAAGCATTACCTATAGACTACACTGAATCAGGTCAAAGGCCAAACCCAATTTTCTTACTTAAAATATATAATACTGTAATAGCAGAAGAGTTATTCTGTTTCAGAAATATGGCATTGCAGTTTTAACTTCAACAAGAACCACCTAATATTCCAACATTCTCTTAGCAAGGAATACCTTTCTACAGCCATGTAGTTTACTGAAGCAAAATTCAAGAGCTAGGAAAAAAATTAAAGCAATTTCAGCAGTTTATATGTTTTAGTTCAGTAGCATCAGTAGTGTTTGCAAGAGAAGAGAAAAAAAATATTCTTAATACAAATTCAGACATACCCCAGTCCAGCTAAATCTGAAACAAGGTTTCCCAAAGCAGCAGCTAGAGGGATGGAAAGGGAAAAGAAAGGGAGAAGAAGGCAAAGTGTTATTTTAATTACAAAAACAACTGTCTTGCCTCCCCCACCCCGCCAACGACCCTCTCTTCTTCTCAGTATATATAGCATAAAAGACTAGAAGTTTATTTTATTCTAGAGTTTTTCTTCTGACCTCATTACAGTATGTAATAACAACAGTGGACTAATAATAATAGAAAGTGCAACTGTTTTTCTCATGTAAATAAAGAAAACTTGACAAATACAAAAAGACAACACTGACACCTGGAAATCAATGTAACAACTTTTCAGATCAGAGTTAAAAACGGCTATGTGCGGTTGCCAGTTTCACACAGCTTACACTGGACACCAAGCAAGGCCTTCCAGTGCCTGAAGGGGCCCAGGAGCGCTGGAAGTAGAAGGAGCTGTTACTCACATAAGTGACTTTGATAAACGTTTCAACATATCCATGAACTGTGCCAGTTTAGGTATAAATATCTATGATTGAATAAAGCTACATACTTAAAATACAGCAGATCTTATCGAGATAAGCTTGCTTGTGAGTGTCTTGCATTGCAAAGGGGCTGCAAATTTCCAAATTATTAACTTGTTCTGTTGTATACATTTTGATTTAAGCTATCTGCGTGCTTTCGAGCAATGCTCCACCTGCAGTCGGTGGATCCATGAGCAGGTTTTTTTTTTCCTCTGATATTGCAGAGGCACCAAAGCTGTCGAGCAGAGCTTATCAGTTTTGGCCGAGTACAGGAGCAGGGCTGCTTCTGTGCCTTCCCATGGTATCACACAGGGGCAGAGAAGCCATCAAGAGCACCAGCCAACACAGAAAAAGGACACCAACACTGATACTCACTTAGCACTGCAAGCAAACAGCAACTTACAAATACATATAGGCACATAGGTAAATATCAGACCATATGGAATTTACAGCAGTTCCATTACAGAAATGCAAATACACTTTCCTAAGTGACCCAGGAATTGAACTTTTAGATTAAAGCTGACAAAAAGCATTTCAAAAGCTATTTGAACTGAAATTCCATTTCTGCAAATGGAATATGTCCTTGCTTCAACCATAGGTTGTTTATTCATTAGGAAAGGCAGCTGCAAGAAGAAAGAAGAGCTATTTCCAGCCCTGTGGCCCGTTTTCAGCCTAAAATATAGGAATGTGCCATATTAGTCTATCCATATGACATTTTTATTACTTGCCTGCCATAGTTGAAATTCCTAGGACAACTCCAATTGACAATTCTATTTGGGTTCCCTGAAAAATAAGAGTTTTCTCATTATTTGAGATATTTTGAGTTAAAACAGATGATATTGATTCAACTGGCAAAAGTATTGCTTACTGCTTCTTTATCTTAAAATTGAAAGCATAAATGGACATTACTTCTACTAGATCTGCACAGCTCCTACCCTCCTAGCATATGCATTTCCCCCTAGGACAGGAGCCTACCTCTGATATTCTTTTAATATTTTATATTGTTTCATAATGGCCACCTAATGGACAAAACCATAGTCCCTACCTCTGCATACCATTTTCCCCACTGTAATTCTTAGCTCTGAATGCAGACTTCCACAAATACTGAGCAAGCAACTAAAACGCAGTGTCATAGCTCCTTACTTTTTCAGTTGAAGAAGCATAAAATCACACTGAACTGCATGACGGAATAGCAGTGTGTGACACAAGGATGAGAGACAAGGGGCATGAATCAAAACAGACACGTTCCAGTTATAAGAATGTTTTCCACTGTGAGGACAGTTGAGCATTGGAACAGGTTGTCCAGACACATTGTGCTGTCTCTGGCCTTAAAGCTTTTCAAGAACCACAGGATAAAATCATGAACAACTTGGTCTGACCTTAGAGCTGACCCTGCTTTGAGCAGGAGGTTAGACTGGAGACCTTGAGAAGGTCCTGAGCAGGAGCAAGACTAGAGACCTAGCGGGTCCTACGATCCATTTCCACCTGAATTATCCCGCAATTAAAATCACATTGTCAATGATAATCCTACACAAGGAACAGTATCTTTGGCCTTTATCCATCTTCCTGTTCCACTAGCCCATTTCATCTTTCAAATGAACAGGAAAATATCTCAAGAGTGTTACTCAGAAATGCCAGTCTACATCAGTACAAATCAGCATCAGCACTATCATTGCCTGCATTGCTCAGAACAAAGGAACACATTAGTAAAAACCCTGAAGACCTATTCATCAACACATTATAATCATATTATCATCAGTAGAAAAAAAAAAAGTATTCACTACATGATCATAAGGGTGTCTTGCAGCACAAATTAGGACAGGAAAAAAAAAAGCAAGTCTCTTCTCAATTCAGTAAAATTAGTTACAATACTGGCCTTCAGAAGAAACAACACTCCTTTGATTCTGCAAAGGCTCAATAGAGCATGGACACTTTCTTTAAAAAAGAAAAATTAAAATATAAATTAGTGAATTGATACAGAGGGAACGGAGTCTTCCTGAAGCTCTCGTTTACTCATTTACTTCTTGAACAATATGAATTCATGCTGACTTGATCAAGGAATTAAATAATGAACTTACCGCAGCAATCATAATTGCGTTATCCAAAAATCCAAACCCTACAAAAGGTAATGCATTGTGGAAGAACACTAAAAGAAATAAGTAACAAAGAGAAAATAAATATTTATAAGACAGTTCACTAGTTCACAGTAACAACTGAAATGTCGGTCTAATACTGCCTTTAAGAGAAACAAAGACAACACACAAAATCCCTTTCCTACTACTTCTATTGTAGGAATTGTATTGTATTGAAAGTACTGTATCAAACTGTCAGGTTCAGTGAAACCCTTTGCTATACATCAGTGTCACTAATGGCTTGGGAAGAACCAGTTAAACCAACTTATTCTTTGCAAATACTTGTACAATTTTGGATGGAAACCACTTATGCCTACTTGTCTGTAGCACAAATATTTAAAACTACACAAACTTTGATACTACTTACAGTCCTTCCAACCGATGTTGCAGTATCACTGAAGATTGCCACACTGCCTCACCAGACTCCCTGCATTCTTCTCTTGCTTGAAATAAAGCCCTTTCTCTGCAAGTCCCTCTCTATTCCTGTGCAAGAGCTCCATTCTTCTTCACACATTCCTAAAAATTCATATTTTAAGAGTATTGCCTGGAGCTAGGCAATTCTTGTCAAAACTCCTTCAGCTAAATCTGCAAACACTAAGGTGGCTTTCACTAGTGTGTCATCCAGCATTAATTATCTCACTATTCAACCCAAACTTCTGTATCTTGATTTTGTTTGGGCACTATGAGGACAAGTTAGATTTGAAGCTGAGAGAGCATTGCCTTCAGCTAAGTCTCAAGGTGCAAGCATCATAAAAATAAAACGTAGAAAGTTAGATTTTTGCACTTTTTTAAACATTTAAAATGCATTAGCTAGTTTAGTTTTTTCCCCCACTTCAGATGGGAACAATAATTCCTACATTTTATAAACTTACAGAGATGCAAACATATGAAGAGGGAAGAAAGAAGAGTGCATGAACCTCACAGACATGTGAAAGGAAACTGGTTTGAGTCCCTTTTGGATTTACTTCTCTCAGACAGCAGGAATCCAAGACCACATAAAAAACAAAGCCACACAAGAGATCTCTCATGCTCAGGTACTAGAACACATTTGGACTTCTGTAACTATTTTGTAAGAACACACATACCTTTTTAAATGCACAGGTAACAGACTAAAGCACAGAAAGTATGAAATACGCCAAATGATTATTCTTTTCTTTTAAACCACCACAGAATCAAACCCTTAAAAACATAACTAACAAAAAAGCACACAGATATGCCCAGTATTTTCAAAACGTGTGTACCAAACTCTGGAGCTACAAAGGGAGCTCAAATTCTTACCGAAATTGACAGAATTTTGGAATCCATGGAGTAAACAGAACCCCAGGGACCAAGCAAAGAGGGGAAAAAAAAAAAAAAAAAGGTGTAGATACCTAGACTAGGAAAATGTTCAGTACATTTGCTCAGTGAGAGAGTATAAAAATCACAAACACACACTGATTTGGAAACTAAATCAGAATTCAAATGACCACAGTATTATAAAGAATACTAAATCTACTTCCAATTTTTCTGCAATTTTATCTAGCTTCTCAGTCCATTTAAAATATATGTGACAAGAAGCAAGTCAATTCCTTTAAGCTTAAACACAAAAACCCCCACAAGGTAGAGCAGCATCAACACTGCTTGGCTTAGAAAAACAATGTTTGCTGCTGGCTTTGAGAAGCGTGCTCTCATTTGGGCTTTCTGTCCTACTTTCACTAAATGGTGCACGTTCTCCAGCTGAGGTGCTATGAAATAAAGAAGGCAGGGTGATTTTGGAGCTTGCTTTGGTTTTCAGTTACTCCATATGACAGGGATGAGGACAGACCAGCACTTGCAGGAGAAAGATGAAGCAATTCAAAGACAGACTGCACAAGTACTGAACCACATTCAACAAACATTCTTCTTTTACCATGTCTCAGTTGTCCTGGAGATGGTGGTGCAACCTCCAACTTTTCTAGAGAAGTCAAAATGAAATGAGCAGTTAGCTACTTCATCACAAATTCAGTTTATTATATCATAAAGTGTTTACCAAATTACTAGCAGGCAAAAAAAGCAGTTATGCTATGTAACAGATTTAAAATGTGAAGAAAAATGTTTCACTTCTACATTTTTATTATTTTTACAAAAGATAACTTGATATTAAAAGCCAAAAAGTCTTAAAAAGATATTACAAGATTAAACTAGTGTAAGTGATTATGCAAAGTAACAGCATATATTAGAAGCAGCCCAATAGCCATTTTTATTACTGAAAATTAGAAAAACTCACTAAAATTAGAAAAATCAGGACATTCAAAGGGAATTGTATTTCATTATTTGTTTTTAGAGGTCCTCTAAGCATGCAGCAGACAACCTTCTTTCCTCCAGAGACAGTCTGAAAAAAAAACCCTACCATTTCTGTTCTGACAGAAGGCATCTTTTAATAGCTAGTATGAGAATAAAAGAAAAATACTATGATGACATTAGAGACCGCTGATTTCAGTAACAGCAAATCACATTTGGTGCATGTTTCATGTATCCTGGCATCAAACCATTAAGAGCTTGGAAGGACAAGGACATCACTCCTGAACCTGACAGAGTACTCTATAGGAAGCTAAGGTTGTATATTAAAGGTGATACACAGAATGCAGGAGCAACAGCTACCCATGTCACAGGGGCAAGGGAAAGAAAACAAGCTACTTTTTTTAGGTTTGGAGGGGTGTGTGGGGTTGGTTTTTTTTTTTTTATTTGGATTTTGAGCACAAGACCCCTTTTTAAAGCAGGAAATAAAAATTGCCCCAACATCTTCCAGTATTATCAAACCTGAGCTTTTGACAAGTTGTTTCCATACTTCTGATTAGGTAACTTCTATAGGCAAAGGTAAAAAATGGTAAAACATGACAGGAGCCTAAAGTATTCAATTTTTACTTGGGGCAGCCAAGTACATGAAAAGACAACGCTGCAAACACAGGCTGTGAATCATTTCAGCATATGTCTGAACTGTCCAGACTAGAGTGAATATCCCTGCATCCAAGTCACTTCTATATTCAGAATTGTTGTAAAGGAATAACTAAAATATTCACTTAAATTAACTTAAAAAAAAAAAAAAAAGGTTAGACCATAACACCAGTATTCAGCCAACCAGGACACTGACTTCCAAATTAATTTCATTAATTTAAGGTCTTAAACTATAAAAACTTTCAAGCTTTAGCAGTTATTGAAGAGCTGCTTCTTCCCTCTACATAACAGATAAAGTACCCAAGCTCTACAAACACCAGTTGTACTCATCACGCAAGTGGGAGAAGTAAAGCCAAAATACTACAGAAATACATAAAGATTTTTTTTCCCCTCTAGAAAATGCCAAGGAATTCACAGATTAATACTTGGGGCTGGAGGAGGAACAAAAGAACATCCCATGGTAAACAGAGGGGAGCCCCTGCAAGAGGCAATCTTCAGCAGCCACAGGCATCACTGGTGCCAGACACCCAAAAAAAGTAAGACCAAAATTTTCAGCTTGCATTCAGGAAGGATAGGACCCTTTTTTCCCCCAACACAAGCTTCTCCTGCACTTGCCTGCATGTGGTCTCCCTCCATCCTCACAGGTTAAGCAAAGATTTTACAGAAGCATGGAAAGAGCGAGCTATCTATATTCACCAGCACTGCCCTTTCAGCAGCTTTTCTCAGAGACAGCAAATTCATACAACAGTGGGGAAAATCAGAGCCACTTTGATTCAAAGAAATTAACTGAGGCCACTCTTTCCAAAAGCTCTAGATGCCCTGAGGGCGGCCAGCCAACCTAAGCCGGCACCATCACATTCCTGATGAAGCTTTCCTAACCTCCTGTTACTCCATCCTGCTGTCTGCCAGGGAGAGAAGGAAAACCCAAAATCGCAAAGTCAAGCACAGGAGGTCACTGAGAGAGTGCTGCCCTCCGTGGCTTTCTGCTCCAACAGGAAGCTATCACACTGACCAGCATGGTTCCTTGGCTTCATGTGACACTGCCACTGAAACCATCCCTGCTGAAGTACCATCTATTCTTCAAGTCTAGTTCTCCATATACAAGGATTTCATGATAAAAAGCTGTAACAGCAAACATAAGCTTCCAGGAAACACTCTGCTCACCTCCGAGGAAGACATCTTTTCATAGTTTGCCCTGAATATGATATCCAGTTAGTTTAGATAATTCTCAAGTGAAGCATTTTGGGTACCAATACATAGGACTATCTGGTTTGTCACACAATACTACAAAGCTCTAGAACATCAGTCTTGTGGATTTAACTACAACTGATGTTTGAGTTTGATAGCACATGGCAGTCTACGTAATTACACTCTATTCAGTGTAGCTAGAAAGCTATTAAAAAGCTAAAAACCAGTGCATAATTGATTTTAGAAACTTATCACCAAAAGGAGGAATTGAGGACAAGTTTTTGGTAGGAGAAAAAAACCCAGCCCTTTACATCTACGAATAATGGGAGTTTCAAGTCATATTAACTAAAAAGGACATAAACTGTCTCCTTTAGAGCATAAATCAAGGACTATCTTGGGATGGTTTTAAAAGGAGGGAAGCTGGGGGACAATACTTTGGGGGCAGAAGAGACAGGAAAAAGCAAGGGATCAAATGTAAGTCAATGATGAAGTAATTTTCACATAACCTGCTTTGGTAGTGTGGGATTCCTGTTAACTAGCCATTTTATAAAGCAGGGCACCTAAGGTGCTTCAAGAACACTAGGGTAGTCAAATGCTAAAAGAGAGGTTCCTAAGGACAGCACGGTGGCACTGTGCTCTGGAGACAGACTGCTCTTGTCTGGCCATAGGGAACTATTGTGTAGGTACCAGTGTCTTCCTGCCGCGTCCATAAGAACTTTCTTTTATAAAAGAGTCTTGCTAAACTGATCTGGAAGTGTGCCTAACACACAGCTTCCTTCATCATTGAGATAAAAATTAATCTGGGGAAAAAAAGAATCTGGGATCACATGTATTACTGAGAGAGGGACAGAAGTGACAAAAGTTGTTCATATAACTAGTGCAGGTCAACCCTGCCTGCAGTCCAGAGAGAGAAGCTCCAATCCTGACACCCTCTCTGCCTGAGCCGGGACACACGTCTCTAGCCTGGAGAGGGCATCTAGTCCCACCCTACTCAAAGCAGGGCCAAATCAGACCAGGTTGCTCAGGCCCTTGTCACACAGTACCTTCAGGACCAGGCTAAAGGAAAAAGCTGTCCCCGTGGAGCACCAAAGCAAGCCTTCAGGCACAAAGCAGCATTCACTGAGGGCTGAAGTACGCTCCGCCACTGTGAGGTACAGAGCACTGCCCGCTACGGGGAAGGGGGCTGGACCAGCTCAGCTCTACTCGCAGAGGCCAAGGCTTAGTTTAAAGCTGGGACTTTGGGAGAAAAAGAAAAAAAAAGAATTAAAGCAGAAAGAATTAAATAACCACTGTGGCATGAAAGCAAGTAACTTTTTTAGAGAATCACTTCCAATACCACCTCTTTAAAGCATAACATACTTTAAAACTCTGCAAGATATGAAGGCACCAGGGGAACACATCTCTTGGAGAGCCAAAAAAAATTCTTTAAAGCAATTTTTTAAAACTCTAGATGGCAAAATGTATTTCAGAATAGGGTATTTATTCACAGGAAGCTGTTCTGATTATTTATATTTTCAAGGCTCAGCAAAAAAACAAGAAAAAAATCTTCAGAGAGTACAGCAAAAGAAACACGCCCTTAGCTTGTTTTACCAGACAGAAAACAAAAATCCAAATTGCAAAACCCCTGCTCAGGAACTGAATTCAGTCAGAATCCAGCAGTTCAGAGTTTAAATGTCCAGGGAAAAAACTAAAGTACTGTAGTATTGCATTTCATGACAGCCATTCACCAGCTTGTCCTGTCCCATAGTGCTGAATAAGACACCAGAATT
Organism: Anarhynchus alexandrinus; assembly: GCA_008711295.1. NCBI lineage: Eukaryota > Metazoa > Chordata > Aves > Charadriiformes > Charadriidae > Anarhynchus > Anarhynchus alexandrinus. The sequence continues at coordinate 3,196,747 of VUYV01000032.1, read as the reverse complement.
CATCTAATCATGGAAGGAATAAAATGAAATGGCAGAGTAAGGAATACTGCTATTTTCTAACTGACATTCATTACCATAACTGAAGTTATAAACCAAGGTTCAAGTGCAATACAGGTCACAAGCCCTGCATTAGCAAAGTCTGAGGAGCAGAAAAAAAAAAAAATTAACTGCCTCTTAAATCTGTTCTTGATCTTTTTTGAATTTACAGTATCACCTTTTTGCTATCTAAACATTTACTTTTCTTTTTTTTTAATAGATAGAACCCAGGAGGGAATATAAAACTGTCAACATAAATAATACCATTATCCACAACTTGGCCCAAATCCAGCAAGTTAAAATTAACACTGCCAATTGTAGCCAATTTAAACCAAGACAGTACTTGCAATTTAGTTTTAAGATTATTACTCTTAGCTGACTAAAAAAACCACAACTGACTAACAGGTAATGGGGGTCCATTTATTCAGATTGTTAAAAAAAACCCCAAACAACAAAACAACAACCAAAAACCAGAAAGTTGTCATCACTGGTTTTTGAATTATCAGGTTTTTAAGAACTGGCACACAAGGGAACTTGCAAGCCTAAAGGCATGTATGATGATGTTTTATTAAAATTGTAGCTAACACTGCCATAAAATTTTATAGCTAAATCTGCTACTGTCACCCAGGGGCAGGAAACACATAGCAGTGATAACAAGTACTACAGCCAGGGCTACCCCAGGAAGACACATGCTATAGCTGAGTTAAATCTAAGACAAGAATACGAGCATTGTTTTATAGATTTTTAAATAGCAACCAAATCATTAAGATTAATGATTTAACAATGAATATCAAGAAGGTAAGGAGGAGGAATATGAAAAATATTAATAATCTAGATCCATTATAACCTCACTGTAGGCTCTGAAGGTTAGTGTCTCATCTGGAAGTGAGGGAGGGTTTTGTCCCAAATCCATCATTCTGTTTCATCCAAAAAGCCTGTCCAGGTCACTTCAGCAAATCATTCAGTTGCACATCATGGAGGCAGCAAGGGCTTCACTTGCACAGCACACGAAATCAAACCAATTGGTGTGTCTATTAAAGAGAGGCACTCCTTTACACGTGTGTTCATAAGAGGATCTTTATCCCCAAAATTTGGGATTGGAGCTGAGAAATGAGATGTATGTTATTGCTTTGTTCAGTATCTAATGGAACCTTAAGAGTAAATTCTATGATGTATGAGTTCGTTCATCGAATAAGCTCATAAGGCACATCCCTATGCCCCCTTGTTCCTCCTCTGTTTTCCTCAACTTTTTAACAGAAACTGCAAAAACCTGAGTACATATAGCAAAACAAAGTTGAAAAAACATGGTCCATTGATCTTCAGCTGGGTTCCCTTAATATTCCAGATGGGAAAAAACAATCCAGGAGTTGACAGCAAAGAAAAAAATCCGCATCATTTGTTATAACTCACAAATGGTTTCCTGTTACTACAGCAATTAAGGCATGAAAGGATGCTGACTCGTGCAGTGCTAAATATAATCCTGGCTGTTAGCCTGTTCAGTCACATGCACACAAGCAGAGAAAGCTGAGCGAAGCACTAGTAGGAGATGAATAGACAGAGGACATGACAGAACAATTTCTCTACTACCCCTGAAAAGATAACTATGTCTGAACAAATATTCAGCATAACTACAAATAGGACACTATAAGCATTAAAGATTATTTTTTTAATACTCTTTGTAACACTAGAAAATTTCATAGTAATCACGTTCCATCTCCCTCACTGAAAATCCTTGAAGTAAAAGAAGAGATCATCATCTTTATTTGAAACTATTGTTACATCTACTGGACCAAGTACCGAACAAGCTTTGCAGGAGTGCCGTTTGCTCCCTGGCATCAGCCAACCAGCCCCCTTCAGAACAAAACCCAGGAGTGATTTCAGGGATAGTTCACTCCCGGATCCCATCCTAGCAGGTGGGTAGCCCGGACATATGGGCCCCAGTACAAATCCAGGGCTAAGTGCCACATACAATGGATGCAGCCAGCCTGCTCCAAAGGAAAAAATAAAACCAACCTATCATTGGGAATGTAACTGCTCTGCACCACCTCACCTAGTGGTCAGTAGTTACTCCCGAGAACAGATGCATTTAGCAACAGAAACGAACATAATTTCTCACCAGATAGTCTAGGTTTAAATATCACAGAACTTAATTTCAACTTTATCTGCAGTGCTTACTGGATGTTCATCATCAAATTTTGTGATTATACAATACACTTATCCCTTCCAAAAACATGATTCATATCCTTTTAGAGATGTTTAACAAAACACAGAGACCTAACATGGAAAACCTGTCTGGAAATCTAGGAGAAAGCATAAAATGCAAACAGGTATCCAGAGACTCAAATCACTGTCTTTATCATTAAGGTGGGTTTTTTTCCTGATCTAATCCAATTTTCTATCAGTGCCTTATAAACTTAATGGTCAGCAGTGGGATTTGCAGTCATTTGCTTAACAAGGTCTCAAACTGAGCTGAAAAAAACTAGAAATGAGATGCTTGCCTCAAGATTCAAGGGGGTTAATCAGCTAAAATGACAGCAATGCAGAAAGGACTTGCAGTTTGGCATAGAGATGCAGGGTAAGGTTACAAATATGGAATTTGAGCTGTCTGCTTCAGAGAGAAATGGAAAATGTCAGAAAAGCAGCAGATGTGTTTGTATAAAAATGCCAGAAACATGGTAACATTGATAGGAGAGTGAACAGGAACAATAATGTGGTATTCTGATCTGTGCATTCCAGAAGTGAATGTTTATATATTATTTAACAAAAAAAAAAAAAACAAATAAGAAAGTACTTGAGTGCTGCCAAGAAATAAACCGGCTGTAGCAACTCACTGATCAGAGTGAGCCATCAGCAGAGTCAAAATTCTCTGCCTCAAAAAACCAAAGTAATACTTATCATCCCAAATGGAGGTGGGCTCTTCTTTCCTTGCTCACCCTCTCCATTTCAATGCTCAGGGCCTCCAATGAGTTCCTGGGACATGGAGGAAGAAGACCTCCCAAAGGCATAGCAAACTCTTCTGTCTTGCGGTGAAAGAAGTCAAATCCAGTTGGCAGTCGGTCACAAGTGGTGCTCCCCAGGGCTCAGTATTGGGGCCAGTTCTCTTTAATATCTTTATCAATGATCTGGATGAGTGGATTGAGTGCACCCTCAGTAAGTTTGCAGACAACACCAAGTTGGGCGGGAGCGTTGATCTGCCTGAGGGTAAGATGGCTCTACAGAGAAATCTGGACAGGATGGATCAATGGGCCGAGGCCAATGGTATGAGGTTCAATAAGGCCAAGCGCCACGTCCTGCACTTAGGTCACAACAACCCCATGCAGCACTATAGGCTTGGGGAAGAGTGGCTGGAAAGCTGCCCAGCAGAGAAGGACCTGGGGCTGTTGGTCAACAGCTGGCTGAATATGGGCCAGCAGTGTGCCCAGGTGGACAAGAAGGCCAACAGCATCCTGGCCTGTATCAGGAATAATGTGGCCAGCAGGACAAAAGAAGTGATCGTCCCCCTGTACTCAGCACTGGTGAGACCACACCTCGAGTACTGTGTTCAGTTTTGGGCCCCTCACTACAAGAAGGACATTGAGGTGCTGGAGCATGTCCAGAGAAGGGCAACGAAGCTGGTGAGGGGTCTGGAGAACAAGTCTTATGAGGAGTGGCTGAGAGAACTGGGGTTGTTTAGCCTGGAGAAAAGGAGGCTAAGGGGAGACCTTATTGCTCTCTACAACTACCTGAAAGGAGATTGTAGTGAGGTAGGGGTTGGTGTCTTCTCTCAAGCAACAGGACAAGAGGAAATGGCCTCAAGATGTGCCAGGGGAGGTTTAGATTGGATATTAGGACAAATTTCTTCACCGAAAGGGTTATCAAACATTGGAACAAGCTGCCCAGGGAAGTGGTGGAGTCACCATCCCTGGAGGGATTTAAAAGATGTGTAGATGTGGCACTTAGGGACATAGTTTAGTGGTGGACTTGGCAGTGTTAGGTTAACGGTTGGACTCGATGATCTTAAAGGTCTTTTCCAACCTAAATGACTCTATGATTCTGTGACGTTCGGATCAACAAATCTTCCCCTGGGATCATTAACACCCTCTCCATTAGCTATGGAAAAAGACCAGGTAAGTACTTCAAACTAACAGTAGGGTGGAATTAGTCTCATCCAAATATACTCATCTAACTGTTTCAGTAAGATGAGGTGTTGGCACTTCTCAGTCAACACTGATTTTTCTTGGACCTCCCTGGTTCGAGGTAAGTATCCATCAATCACTTCACCGGTTTGCAGCTGAGCAGAGCAGCAGCTCAGCAACAGAGTTGCACTGCGAACAAGTAATACCACAGTATCTATGTATTATCAGGGCATGAGATTAGGTTTTTGACTGTCCTCTGTAGCAGGTTCATGTAAGAGGATAAGCAAAGCAATTCTGTGGGACACCACAAAAGATTTGTTAACATGAATTGTCAGAGCTCTGCAAATAACCAGAGATCTGATCTAGTAGAGAGCTTTCATCACCTTTAAATAGAGTAGTGTTAGGCATCACTTATGCCTACATACAAGTGCTCATGAAACATCACATACACAATTATAATATCCTTTATTTAATGATGTTCTGCCCCAGGCCCTGTTCTTAAAAAGAACCCTGAGAAGGTGGAGAGATGAGTTTATTTATTCCCACCCCTCCTCTCCCTTATGCCCTTCCCCCACCTGCACAAAACCACACTCGTTTCCCCAGGAAAGAATGGAGAGGAAAAAAAGGTAATTTATGAAGAACGGGGAGCAGGGCTGGCTTTCAAGCCCAGGCACATGATCCTGTGCTCACAGCCAGCAGCACATCCCCTTAGAGAACAAAGGTGACTGACGACAGCCCGTGCAGCACCCAGGGGAACTGGGATGCTCCCTCCTCCACTGCCCTAGCACAAAACAGAGTGTTTTAATAACATGGGGGGCTTTGCCTCGTAGTAGGTAGATGTAATGGACCAGGTCCTCACTATAGTCGCTGGCTTTTTTCAACACACTTATTATTTGTACTGTCATTCCCAAGCACAGAATGCGAGATTTTGCCTTTTGCAGTACCCAAGAGTCTTGAAATGAGAAAAAAGTGACTTGGTTAATATCAAGAGAGGTGCTTGCTGTTAGGAGCAAATCCAAGGCTGGCAACAGCAGCGCTTCCCACAGTCCTTGGTACCAGCAGCACCAGCACCTGTACTCAGTCAGACAGCAACCACCCTGCCAACAGCCAACACCATGTGCAGGCAGTTACGGCAGTGCAGTAACACCAGGAGGACAACTGGTAAATCTGATGGATTTGGTGGGATTCTTTTTTTTTTTTTTATTTCCCCTTTAAGAGAAATCTACTATGATCTTTACTGAAATCTGAAGATAAACTGCTATTAAATCACATAACACTAAGCATCAGCCTTTTCTCAAGCAGAAAGTTGCATTCCCTGCCTGAGGATGACCTTGAAAGCAAGTAAGACTGCAGAAATAAGATTGTCTCTGAAATAATTTTAAATGCATAGTTTATTGCTTTTCATCTGTCTCAGAATTAAGACAGCTACCCAGAATGAGACAGAGCAGACAGATAAACTGAATGATGTTCAAACATTTTGTTACAGACCCACATTAAGTGTGCTTACACTCCTCCTAATTTTTCACTGCATTGAGGCAATAAAGACAAAAGTATGAGCTACCCTGAAGTCCTTAAGAAACTATTCATACCTGTCAGCAAAAAAAGAGCACCATCAGAAACCACTGAGAATTTGTTCCAGCCATAAATTATACCCAGATAATCTGTATCTCTCTCTATAAATGTCTAATGAATACAGAACACAGTAGCAATAAAGCTATTTTTAACTCTTAACCTACTGCTAGAGGTAGGCAGTACATTGGCTGGTTGGGGACCTTTCTTCTTCCCTTCCCCACGTAACTTTGCAAAGCCTCTCGCTGCATTTGTGAAACTAGTCAGACTGCAACATCTGACTCTCGGCACAGTCAAAGCCAAGCTGCAATGTCAGCTATCTTTGGCAAACGGCTGAAGGAATGAATGTTATATGATATAATGTAAAAGTAGATAAAATACACTTTACATGGAACTCGACCTCAAAATGTTTTCTTTTGGCTTTTATGTTATAAGAATATGGAATATGTTATAAGAATATGGAATATCTGCTGGGTTGTTATGCAGCTGCATTATTTACTAATTTATTCTGCACATGATTTTAAGTTCTACTAAAACATTCACTGTTAATGAAAATGATCTGAAATTACTAAGACTGCTGATTTTGTAAACAGAGTCACATAAACAAGGAGAAGTAGATGACAAAGACCGCTGGGCTCTACTCTTCCCAAGTGAACAGTTCTAACTAAAGTTCACTTTTAACTCTTTCAACCAATTGCCTTTATTCTGCAAAACAAAAAAGGGAAAATTCTTCTCCCGGACAGAGTTTCTGCAGCCTTTGGTGAGCACGAGCCCTCCCTCAGGAGGATTAACTAGCTCCGTTGCAAGTGCATCTCTGCAGCTTCCAACTGCAGAGCTAACACAAGCTTCAGCTCACGTCACACCACTGCAAGTCACAGCTGTGCAGACGCTCCCTCAACAGCTACTTCAGGACCTCTGCTCTATGGAGTACTACACATCTGGTCCATTTATTTAATCCCAGTGTTGGTTAATCTTCCTGGGAAACTACCAAATGACAGTTCATGAAAGACGGGGTTCCGCCACTTAGCAGTCTTTGTTTTTCAGCTTTGCACGTTTTCCCTTTTCCATTCCTAGGTTTACTTGTTCCTTTGTCACAATTTCAGCTGTGAGCGTGCAGCAGACTCCTGCGAGTGCTGAAATTATATGCTCCACCTCCAGTTCTGCTAATCGGTTTGAGAATTAAATTACAAACACAAACCCACAGCTGAATCCATGGTTTTCTGCACACATAAGCCTGTTGTTTTCTACATGGGAGGAAATATGGAATTTAATCTATTTAACAATTTCCCCCTTGGCAGTGGAAAGTATGCTGTGGCACTGGTGCATCGGTGACATACCTGTAATGCCAGTATTTTGCAGAGACCTTAGTGAAATTTGTGTTCCTACAATTTTTTTTTTTTTTTTTTTTATTTATTTTTTTTTTTACACTGTGCTATGGGAGCTGATCTCAGTGCGCCTCTGGTGTCCTTACCTCCCTCATTCTCATCTGCTTCTCCAAAATTTGGGCAATGTGTACACAGCCTCTTCTCCAGCAGCGAGGCAGGGGATGGACTCAGGCTGAGGATGCCTTTTGCAGTGCTGAAGGCTGGGGGGCAGCCACTGATGCCAGGAGGAATAATCCCGGATAGAGAGCCAGAGGAAGGGAGAAGAGGGACAGCTCCCTGCCTAGTCACAACAGGCAAGAAGAACTTTGAGGTCAAAAACACTCCCAAAGATAATTGCAAGTACTTGACAATACTAAAAGCATAACCTGGGAGATTGAAACAGTACAGCTCACTAGTGCAAGTCACCGTATGTGCTGTTAGTGACACCGGGATCCCAGAACAGACTCCTGCCTGAGGCACAAAAGCCCTCATGGCACTTCCCATGAGAAAACAGGAAAGGCAGAACCCTAGGTCAAATACAAAACCACACCTTGAATTGATCTAAAGTCATGATGCTGCTGCAAGGGGTGATTCAATACTTTTCCTCCCATTCCTGAATTCCCTCCTGATCATGTATTTGGGACTTCTTCTTTATTCTAGCACTTGTGCTCAGCCAGGTGTACAGCCAGGCCTGGAGAAGAACTGCAGTGCTCTCATTGGAAAGCAGGAACGGGACTGCACACCCAGAGGTGTTTAGGGCAGGGGGAGAGAACAGGACACTCCCTTTGCACAACTGGGGTGAAGCAAACAGTAAATCCACACCCATACAGATAAGTCACATCTACTACATATCAGCTCATTCATGCTTGCTTTTACCCCACAGTGGGGAAGCCATCCATTTTTTTTTCCTCCATGGCTGGGAAAGAATAATTAAAGTGAGCTTTTTTTTTTTTGTTGTTGTCAACTGAGCTTTTACACAAGGTCAGACATAAATGACAGTAAAACTCAGTCATATTAGTGTCCAACTGCAAAAACTGAAATAAGCAGCATCTGGAAACAAGGCTGATAGGATAGGTTCTAAGCATCCAACCCAGAGAAGTAAACCAACAGTGAAAACATTACAAATCCAAAGACTTTTTTTTCTTTCTGAGAAACCAGATCAAATAAATAAGTACACAGCAAATCACGTATATTTCCCACCTGAACCAGTGATCTTCAACACAGGCCATTTGTGCTGTATCAGAACCACAAACACACCTTTGTTACGCTCCTTCTGTTCAGGGAGAGGGACACAGAATCACAAGAAGCCTGTCCAACATTTTCAAGAGGAAAAGGTCACCAGGCTGACTATTTATAACACCACTGCCACTTCTGCAGCTACTTATTTACTTTGCTTGCTTTACTCCATGAAATAACATAAAATAGGTAATAGGTAAATGGGGAAAGGGAGGGCGGGAGAGGAGAGTATTTCAAGCTGCTGTCCCATCTCTCTGTCTGGCAAAAATCTTTATTTATTAGGCAAGATGGCTGTAGATCCAGCTGGCAATTCTTACGTCTCTTCATCTTGAACAAAACAGTTAATTTTACATTTGTGACGTCACATCTTTACTTGTGCTTTGTAAAAATCAGCCCCTTGTCAGGACTTAATGAAGCAAAGAAACAGCTGGATTGAAAGGCTATTTGCAATCTGAAAATACAAGCTGACGGTATTTAAAAGAGCAGCTGGCTGAAGAAATCAGTTTGTTCCATGCACATTTCTCTCCAGTCTTCCATGAAACTCAATAAAGTAAATAAACCACAATTTCTGCCCATTCAGATTGCCATGAAAGATGGGGTAATATCCTAATGGAGACTGATGATTCACACTCTTAGTGTTAAGACAAGTTATAGCAAACTGGCCAGCAGTAAGGGATGGATCACTGCATAGAGCCAAAAGCTATCAAGAGCAAATAACTGAAAGCCATAAACAAAAAAGTTATTTTAACAGTACGATAACCAGAAACTGATGATGTCTAAAAGAAAAATGTAGTAGGTCAAAATGCAATAATTACCTGTTGGTTCACAATAAGCATTTGGACCTGAAGGAAATACCAGAGTTTTGTTGCAACACAACTGTACATACATCAACACACCACGAAGGTGACAGACCTCTCTCTGCCCATGACAAGAATCATGTACCATATTCTCTGTCTCCTCCTAACGCTGCCTGAAGGCTTCCCAGAAAGTTTTACAAAGAACTGGTGGTGTCCAGCTGACAGGCCCCAGACTATCTCTGAGAAGTGAGTTTTGAGAACCAAAGTCTGAGCCACCGCTGAGACCCACGTCTCTGGCTCCCCTCAGTTCAAGTTGGCCTCACTGTAGAAGCCTTTTGCTCTCAAATTTTCCCATTCTTTTTGAAATTGGAAAGATTTTTCAAGGCTTCGTCCTTCCCCCAGGTCTTGCAGGAGCCTTTCACCAGGATCACTGCCAAGCAGTAAGGCAAGTTTTAATTCTGGAAATGCCTATGCTCCTATCTGACATCCTAAAAGCTACAAAGTATTTAGAAAGCGTGTTGAGGAAAGGCTTTATCCCTGGGTACAAGCAGTAGGAGAGAATAAAACAAAGCACCTGCTCCTTATGTCTGCTTTAAGCCGATAGGAGAGTTGATACAGAATACACCCCATCTCCAAACACATAATACTGCAATCTTCAAATATGTTCCTATTTGCTCTTTTTATTGTCTAAAGAGAAACTTGTAAGTTTAAAAAAATGACCTGTTGGAATTTGCCAAAAGCTAAAGCATGTCAGTTTGTCAAAATTAAATTAAAAAACCCTCAAAGAATACCCAAAAAGCAATGAACATGATGAACCCATGACATACAAGTGGAAACTGCCAAATGATGCAGCAAAAAAAAAGGTATAGCAAGTAGCAAGTATCAGTATATATTATGGCTGCTAGGATGGATACTTTATTAATAATTAATATTCAAAAATATCTAAGAAACCAAAGTAAACGAACATTGGACAAAACAGCTATGATTTCACATCCCATAGTTTTGAATGAAACATGCACTCTGCTGGGTTAAAAACAGTATTTTGTGGGCTTTGCCTTAAAAAGCTCCCCGTGCTGCAGAGGAAGCAAGGGTTTCATTTCAGGCATGAGTTAGTCACATCCCAAAAATTCTAAGGGGCAGGTTCAACGTTAAAGGAAGTTCTCACACACAGCAACAAAACGGAAACATGAACATGCCTTCAGGTTTTTGAAATAACACTGTGTTAATTTAAGGAGAAAGAAAGAGGGGAGGGGGCACAAGACAGCTCACGTGCTCAAGTCCAGCTTTCTCCAACTGAGACACTTTACCAGCAAAAAAACCCAAACAAAACCAGCACCAGAGATCTCCAAGACAGCTTCCTTAAATACTTTGTTTGCATGATATACTTATCTCATTTTTCCACTTTTTGTTTTTAGAAAAGATTTTCTCCCGGAGACACCAGCTGCCTCTGTAGTTCCATATTTGGACTGATTAAATAATAAATAAGGCTGACTAAAGCTAGGAGTTTTCAGTTGAATGAGTAAGCTTTAAATAATTTCTTTCTTAGAGAAACTGGTAGACTTCATTTTCCTTTAATTTTGATTACACACTGAAACAGTACCTCTCTGTTCACGGAATAAACATGATTCACTTCATTCATGCCTATTATGTGGAGATCTAAGTGTTTCTAATCTATCACTCTGAAAGGTTTAAGTTGCATAAAAGCAAAAGTTGCATTTCAAGTGATCTTTCCTAAAAAGAACTAAATCAAAAGCACCCCTTAAACCAGAAAAGACAGCTAAAAGGAAAATCTTTCTCCTATAATCTGTATTATTTTACACAAGAGACATACAGTTAAAGAACAATGGTTCAAGGTTCAGATATTTATTTTTTTTAATATTCATTATTTAAAAAATGTTCGTGCTTGACAACTATTTTGCACACATCACATGCTTAAACATGCAATAGATGTAAAAGAAATTTTAACTAGAACAATCTTCTACTTTATCTTTTCTAAAATATTACTTGCAGGAAAGGGCAAAGGCAGCTAACTAAATAATGATATTTTGAAACGGTAATATTATTTCTGCATTATGTTTGGACCACGTAATTCAATGCACAACACTTTCCTAGGAAAAGGCATAAGGTAAATGACACTGAGCTTCTTCAAGTAAATGAAGCTGTTTCACAGCCTGAAATCTCTGGTCGAGTATTAGCTCAGGAGTTTCCACCAGATCAGGACTTGAAACACTTCTTCGGTCACATGAAGAATAAGTCCACCAAGTACTACAGGGATCACTGAAATTCTTGAGACTGAAGGCTTTATATTAATATAAACAAACAAAACCCACATACTTTTATTTCTTGTAGCAATACATGCCAACTGCATCAAAACAAGCAAGCGGAAAGTCTGTCAAACCAGCAGCCTGCTGGCCTTATGCAACGCCACATCTTAGCAAACACACTTTTTTGTTTGTTGTTGTTTATTTTTTTTACTGTACCAAAAGTATTCGTCGTCTCTGGTGACACTACCTCCTTCGCTGGCTGCTCAAGTGGTATCAGTGGTTTAGGATATCTGGATGCTACAACGAGTTTTCAAAAGCAAAACAGCAATAAATCGTTACTTAAAATCTTCCAATCAACACTGGAATATCTGCCAGCAAGGAAAGAACCTTTATAAACACTAAGACGACGGGATTTCTCTAGTCTTGCACCAATTCCACTTGAATGTTTGCAGGCTCTCCTCTGCAAAAACACATGGCAAAGTTTCTGCATTTAAGCAGAGAACTAAGACTAGAACCCGCTTTAAGTCATATGAGCAAGTAAAATTTCAGAATATTTAAGAAAACCAAACCACAGGAGCAAAACCTTCTAATACTTAAGTAATATATGCATGGTCCTGTCCCAAAGTACCATCTATATTAGTACAAATAGAATAAGCCTCACAAAGGGAGCTTAAAGCAGAAAAAGAGTATTACCAAATTTATTCAAAGTTAAAATTTTATGAAAATTTTTCTATATAGTTAACATTTCCGTAAAATACTATGCATGTATTCAAATGACAACATGATGAAAAATTCAACTTTCTTAAACTACCTAAATTTGCAGTTTTATTGTAACTTAAAAAAGGAAGTCCAAATAAATCATACACATCCAGTTGAAATAAAGCTTAAACATGAAGGAGCATTGCAATAAAGACATGCAATGTCTGATTGACGAATGCAACACACTAAGTGTTAGAATGAACAATGGAAATTGAGATTTTCTACTGCCCACGAGTACATTTTGGAGGTGAGGCTTTGTTCATGCATTTTTTGCTTTGGAGTTCTGGAATTTGGTTGTTTTGGGTTTTTTTTTAACTATACTTTCACTTTTGAAAGCTTTCTTGGGGAATGGGGCATACCCCTCAACAGGACTTCAGAAGTATTAAATCTCTTAACTAAGGCACGCCCACGCAGCGTCCATGCACTTTCTCAGCATAACGGGCATCCATATTCTTGAGACAAGATGTAAGAAAAGATAATCTAAAAAAAAAAAGTTAACTAAATTTCATAACTGAGAATCCAATCTAGGGATAAAAAGGGGGTGGAACTCCCACCTCTACCTGTTACTCGACAGAGTAGCTGCAGGGTTCACTTGATCAACCAGCCTTATCCCTGGTCACAACATCTACATAACCACCATGAGCTGACAGCAGAGCGAGAATCCAGCTCTCCCCAGCCAGGCTCCGTCCCAGCTCCCTGAAGAGGGCAGAAGGCAGAGCCCTGCTCTTCAACAGCGAGGCCTGGGAAAGCCACAGCGGGTTTATGCATCAAGTATTCCAGATATAGAAGCGCATGACAGCTAAGGGACTGAATACAGCTTATGATTTCTCCCTCTCTTCACCAAGGCTTAAGAAAAACAGTGTCAGAGCAACCAGAAAAAGATGTAACTCATATTCCAGACTCCTCTTTCTTTTTTTTTTTTTCCTCCTGGCAAAATGACATCAATTTCAAGTAAATGGCTAGGATTTAATATTAGTATGAACTGACGCTTCGGGCAAGAAGTCTTTCATAATAGTTTACTTTATCACAGGTAATAAAATACTTTATATTACATAGATAACCACCATTTGAAAATAGAACAGTTATTATATATATATTATTATATAATACTATAGATTTTAAAGGAAATGATCAATAGAGTCTGTATAGCATTCTTCCTTCTGCACTCTGCCTTCATGAGAGGGATCAATGATTTTGGATAGAAAAAAAAAATCAGATGCAAAAAGAGTAATAGTACATGCTTCCATCACAAACATAAAATTCCTTTCATCACTTATTACTTTTGACTCAGCAGTGAGATTAGCAATAGTCCTGGTGAAAGCTGTGGTGGTCTAAGCACACAAAGGGACTGCACACAGGCAGGCTGGTAAGAGTTTGTCATTTTACCAGCTTGACAAGGTACTTCAAACTTGCAAATCAGACACTTGCCAGCAGCGTGCCAGAAGACCTTTTCCTAGAGTAGCAATCAAACACTAGAGTAAAAAAAAACAATTTCTTGATTTAGGCGACAGCAAGGGAGAGGTAGATGATCTTTCTCCACACAGAGCTCGGAGTTCACCTGTGCATGCTGGCCTGTAGAGGAGAAAGGGAGAGAGAACCATCCCCACCAGGTACAGTCTACCTGCCAAAGCACACCAGCTCCCCCTTCTCCCTGCTCAGCAGGCTGGGTGTCCTCCCAAGAAACCTCACACTTCCACTCTGAAATCACTCTTTAAACAAGACAAATCATTCCAGAAGGATCAAATCACACTTTGTTGCATTAACACAGATTAAGTTCTACCAAAAATAGGTACTAAAACCTCAGGTGGTTTCTAAAGGTATTATAGGTGGTATCTAAACCATCACAGCAGATGAACTGGTTGGTTTGTATTAGCAAGAAGTATCTGACTCATGCAACAAAAAGAACCTTTTTCACAGGAGATGTTTGTCCTTGATGATATTTGCAGTCCTACGAACTAATTTTTAAAGATGTGGAAGTAGGGACATCTAGGCTCTAACACTCCCTAAGCTATTCCAGTAAACTGAAGAGTTCATAAATTTAACACCAGCTCATAAACCAGAGATATTTATTATGACACCAAAGTAAGATTTAACCCAATAATGGCTAAAAGCTTGCAAGTTCCCATAAGAAGATCTTGCCCCAGCTGTCAGGCATGCCCCATTGAATGCATGGATGTGATGCCCTTTACCCACAGCACTAACTTCTATTTATTTTTTTTTAAACAAAGACAAGATGCAGTAACTTAAAATTATGAACACTTTTCTATCAGAATGCACCAGTTTGGGCAGATTATTTATTAAACTGTACAGTATGACAACCCAGTGCCTTCAAAGAGAATCCAGCTATAGACTGCATTCTGCAAGACCTGCAAATTAAAACAACAAAACCAGCTGTCAAGACTCCACTGCTACTGGGTTTTCACACATTTTCCAGTTAATACACAACCTCAACAGGCAGAGAAACAAGCAATTACACTTCAGAAGGCCTTTTATTCAGTGATCATGTGACAAAAGCTTTCCATTTAAAATATAAAATGCAACTGGGTGTTTTCAAGAAATTGTGTTTAATGTACATACATTATATCTTTAAAAAATATTATATATGCACACTATATATTTTTGTGTATATATACACATATAAGTATAAAATACATATTGTATATATATTTTATGTATATGTGCACAAAGATGGGAAAACAGGAATTATTTTCCCATCTTTACAACAAAATACGAGAAAGTAATGAATTCTCTCACTACCAAACTTGAGATTTCTTAGAGGCCCTAGAGAGCCATTGTGTTAGTATTGTTAATGGAAAATGGTTACATCTGGATAAGGAATATTTTAACCCAGCATAGATTAGAACAACAGTACCTTCAGAAGAAATAAAGATGCAGCAAATGTGCTAAGTTTAATATTTCTTATCTAAGCAAGTCAAACCCTTTAATCTTTTTCCTCCTTGTTACTGGGCTTGCTGCACTGCTTAGAAGTGCTTTCATGAATCATTTCACATCATAAGCTGGAAACTAAAGGTAAAAAACCTGAATATAAGCACCTTAAGAAAGAAGTTACATCTTCTTTCTAATACCAGTCTTTTATAATGGAAAATTGCTATAGAAGGTCAGAGACATTAAATTATTCTCCACGTTGCCAGTAAGGTTTTTAGACTTACATCTCCCCCATGCAAGAAATGAGCAACACGGAGAAGGATTTGACTGTCTGTTGCCAACAACACTGAGCCTTGATTACAGGGCACCACTTCCACGAACAGGAAAGCAGAACTATTACACTTAAAATGAACTGGCCTATTTGCTACTCCAGTGTTTCTGTAACTATGAGAAAGAAAAATACAATATTTCTATTCAAGTCCACATGTATCATCTCCACCTGGTGCAGCTGACATGCTTACAAGAAACACAAGTTGAAATTTAAAAACTTTGTTTCAAACCTCTTCCTGGGAAAACGTGAGACTGTATTCACCTTTCCAAGATCGGAAAGGAAAAAAAAAAAAAAAACGAAAAAGATTTTAATGAGGGAGAAAAAGGG
>VUYV01000032.1:3140385-3176953 GCA_008711295.1 Anarhynchus alexandrinus | reverse complement strand
GGGCAGGGGAAGGGCGGCGGCGCTCGGGGCCGCCAGAAACGCCCGCCGCGGAGTCCCCCGCGGCTGAATTTCGGAAGGGGGAGGGAAGGGGAAGAGGGAAAGGTACCCGCAAAACCAGTCACCGCTCCCGCCGACGGCAGCGGCGGCAGCGGTTCCGCGATCGCTGCCGGCCGCCTCAGCCGCTGGCGCCCATGGCCCCGCGCCGGCGGCAGGGCGGGGCGGGTGGGGGGAGGGCGGCTCCGCGCAGGCGCAGTGCGGTGGCGGGCGCCGGCGCGGCCTCCGTCGCCCCCTCAGGGCGCCCGATCGCCCTGAGGGGGCGATGGAGGCGACGGAGGCCGCGCCGACGCCCGCCACCGCCTCCTGCCCGGGGCCAACATCCCTCGTCCCTGACGGGGGGAACCAGGCGGCTGCGGGGGAGGGAAGGGCCGAGGAGCCGCCGGTCGGTCGGTCTGAGGGGGCATAATAGGGGTTAATCAGCCGCCGCCGCCCTCCAAACCTTCGGGCTCGGCGGAGCTGCCTCCCAAACTCTTAAGCGTTACGCGTTGAGGGGTATTGGCTGTTTAGCGTGAGTAAGTATTAATTAGGGTGAATTACTTAGGAGCGTGGTGATGGGGTGATTTGTGCTGTTTGCCGGGCTTTACTTCGCGTGAGTTAGGCTTGCTGAAGCCTTTAGGCCGCGATAAGGGTTATTTTTCTTAATATTCCCCACAGCTGGTATGGTGCTGTGTTCAGTCCTTTAGTATGGGGAAGATGTTGATGTCACACTGATGGTTTGGTAGTGTTTTTCCCGAGTCTGGGACTTTCCGTTCTCAATGTTCCACCAGTGAGTGCGGGCACACAGGGAGCATGAACCAGAAGATAAGGAGGGTCCAACCCTCGTCTGAAACTGCAAATTAACAAGATAAGAGCCTGCCTGCCCAGGCACAGAAAAAGAATCCAATTAGGCATTAGAAGACCCCATGCCAAAAATCACTATTGGACTAAAAGCCGCATGGACAGTGCGTGAGGGGCAGGTGTGTGGATCACAAGGGTACAGTTGCCCAGGGATTTCTTTGTTCGGGATCCCTGTCGGATGCACACAGCCCAGGCTGTCCTTGCTGCTGTACCTTTCAATTAAATTAATTATTTTATAAAATCCAACGCCTGAGACTTGGCTGCGGGAAACCTAGGCTCGAGCCTGAAGAAGCAGGAAGCGCGCAGGGGAGTAAGTGTTTGTGTGCGACACCATGAATGGTGTGTCAATGCTTGGACAGCAGCTTCTCCTTTAACAGTTATCCATTATTAAGGTACCAGTAAGTCCACAGGACTTCTTCACAGCCACCAAAGGTGTCTCCAGCCTGCGCCAGCCTCCAGCATCGTACTGGAATAAGAGAAACAAGGTTTTGGTTGTCTTGCCTGTTTTCCAGCCCCTTGTCTTGGGGTACTGCAGTGTTGCAACACTTCAGCAGCATATATTATTTGTTTTGGTTTTGGTTTTGGGTTTTTTTTTTAATTAATTGGCAGGCATTGTGTTTGAACCACCCAGAATGGTTATTTTTTTAAAATACACATTTAGGACGCAGTTTACATCTTGAAGGAACAGAGGATTGTTTAAAACTGAATTTTAAGTGTTTTTCCATTCAATCTGAAGGCTTCCCTCGTACATATGCCATCCTAGGGGTTAATCCAGGTTCTGTTTTTTCAAAATACTGTATTCAAAAAGTATTAGATTTTGTAGTTAGACTGCAAAGAACCTAAATAACCACAACCACAAGGGATTAATTTATTATATGCCTAGCTCGTTTAATACTAATGTAAGTGAATTCTGGAGGCACTCAAAATTTATTGCTATACATCTAGCTCTTTTAATACCAAAGGTAGCAGACTTCTGGAGGGGGGTCTGCTGCCTTCTTGGAGGGAAGCAAGCAGAAAGCTTTAACTTCTCCCTGCTCCCTTCTTTGCAGGGAGAAGTTAAAACTAAAAGAAAAAGCTGTGTTTTGTCTCCAGTTCCACCCCTGCAGAGTTAACACATGTTATAAAGGCAAGGATCTCCTGATCAACAGAGGTGTCTTACCTAGATTATGCATTTGGTATTGTGGATATTTACATATAGTATCTGTACTGTAGAGAGGGAGAAGAAAATGAGCACAGAAATATAGAAAATAGGTCATAAAAGCCTGAAGATATGATGTTATTATTTTCACCCTGTTGGAGAAATAGTGGAGCTAGATGGGTGTTGGCTACTATTTCCAGTTAAATGCAGTTTTGCCATGCAGCTAATAGATCCTGACCCTGAGACGAGAGATGTTTTACGGTTCTGTAACTCTTTCTTTCAGTGCTTACTCCTGATCCAGAGCCACTAAGGCTTTGATGATACTCAGAACTGTACTTATCTTCCAGGCATTTTATTGAAAAAATGCTGTCTTCTGCTACTCTTCAGGGGCAACGTGGTGGTCAATAGTAGTTTTCACTTTCAGACAACTGTAACAATAGAGTTCATAAAAGTGTTCAAAGATGCTGTTAAAATTTTCTTAATCAAATACGTTTTTCAATAAAAATGTACGCTCTCACACNAGTGTTCAAAGATGCTGTTAAAATTTTCTTAATCAAATAAGTTCAATAAAAATGTACGCTCTTACATAGAAAGGCAGGGCATGCACCTGAAAAAACACCATCTGCAAAATAAGGAAAAAACAAGCTTTCTAGATGCCAAACCTTTAATACTTCAATCTGACATATTTCTGATTGTTTATGTCATATATTACGTTTGATTTTATATTCACACAGCTTGATCGCACCAGACTACAAAGGCAGAGCAAAGAAGGAACACTGGTACCTGGCAAAAAAAGGAGACATGGTATCTTTCCCATCAACGCAGCCCACGTCAACCACGCTGCACATCTATTGCAAAAGGTGATTGCATTTGGATTATTCTTGGCGTGTTTTGACAGTACTCAAAACATTGCAGGTGTCTTCAGACACTGAAGGAGAGAGTTTTTTTGTCCGGAGGGGCTGGCAGTCTGTCATGCCAGCCTCGAAAGGATTTTCTTGTAGACAGGACCCTGTGCCCACGTGGATCTCTGATGAAATGAATACGAAATCAATGGTGAGTTTTGAACACAGGATTCAGGTATTTGCTGTATAGAAACATCAGCCGTACAGAGAGGTGCAAGGACATTATTGAAGTAGACACGATACAATACTATTACAAAAATAAAGTTGTTACTTGTATGTCAAGATAGAGATCAGGGTTTAGCAGACCATGAATTCTGTGGGCGGCAGCTGTGGCTTATGCCTTTCCAAGCCTTTAAAACTGTGTTGAACAAATTGGAATAAGAATGTTTTCAGAGGGACTATTCTGCAGTGACAGAAAATGAACTAGATAACCTAATAGGTTTTTTCCATAATTCTTCGTTGAAACTTTTATTTTCTGAAAAAGTGAAATTGAAGCCATTGGCTAAACTGACACTTTAATCAGACTGTCTATTTAACTCGATTCAGCAGGTGGTGTAGAGTAATTTTCGTTAGTCCCTGACACTCCAGCAGAGCTTGTGAGCCTGCTGAAATGCATATTTCTCACAATGTTCTGCAAAATGCAGAAGTTTTCCTTTATTTTCTTGTTTTCTTGCTGATAGGTTAATTTTCTCCTAACATGATTTATTTTATGACCAAGCTAATAAAGCTGGTTTATACACCAACTGACAGAAGTAGGAGGAAATTGTTTAAAATACTACATGGAAAATTTGGCAATATTTAGCCCTAAAATCTAGAAAAATGTTTATGAAGAAATCAGCAAACACCTGCCAACCATCTTTAACAGAATTTCTGCAAGGCCTTCTAAGGACTGCAGAGCTGAGAGACAAGTCTTTTTGTGGAGATTGGCAGGAAATTTTAGGCAGCCCTCATCCTATATAAATATTGGGTGCACATTTAATAATTATATTTTTATGTGGTGAAGTAAGTCATTATTATTCATGAAGGAACTTTCTACTAAAGGAGTAACATGATTTCTCTGCCCAGTGTAAAGGTAAGTATTGTTAGCTAAGGCATGACCAAGGTTTAAAGGTTGGTAAATTTTTGATACCATAAATTCCAACTATGTACAGTTTGTGTTTTACTACTTAAGAACTATATGTAGGCAGGTCCAAATTTCTAGGAAACGTGCAGATAAGTAGCTCAAGAGAGGCATGGACAAGCTACTCTTCTTCTGCCTCACATTTCTGAAAAAGACGTGGCTCTTCTGTTCCTGCTCGCCCAGCTGGGGTCTGATCCTTCAGTTGTGTGCTGCAGATGGAGGAATCCACAGAGCAATGTGTAAGTGAGCAACATGATGGTCACTTAAAAATCATAGCATCATAGAATCGTTTAGGTTGGAGAGGACCTGTAAAATCATAGAGTCCAACCATTAACTTAACACCGCCAGGTCTGCCACTAAACCATGTCCCTAAGTGCCACATCTACACCTCTTTTAAATATGTCCAAGGGTGATGACTCCACCACTTCCCTGGGCAGCCTGTTCCAATGCTTGACAACACTTTCAGTGAAGACGTTTTTCCTAATATCCATCCTAAACCTCCCCTGGCACATCTTGAGGCCATTTCCTCTTGTCCTATTGCTAGTTACTTGTGAGAAGAGACCAGCCCCCACCTCTCTACAACCTCCTTTCAGGTAGTTGTAGAGAGCGATAAGGTCTCCCCTCAGCCTCCTTTTCTCCAGGCTAAACAACCCCAGTTCCCTCAGCCGCTCCTCATAAGACTTGTGCTCTAGACCCCTCACCAGCTTCGTTGCCCTTCTCTGGACACACTCCAGCACCTTTCTTGTAGTGAGGGGCCCGAAACTGAACACAGTACTGGAGGTGTAGCCTCACCAGTACAGAGAGATGATCGCTTCCCTAGTCTTGCTGGCCAGACCTTTTCTGATACAGGCCAGGATGCTGTTGGTGTTCTTGTTCACCTGGGCACGCTGCTGGCTCATATTCAACTGGCTGTTGACCAACAGCCCCAGGTCCTCTGCTGGGCAGCTTTCCAGCCACTCTTCCCCAAGCCCCAAGTGCAGGACACGGAACTTGGCCTTGTTGAACCTCCTACCTTTGGCCTCACAGTACTGGAGGTGTAGCCTCACCAGTATGGAGAGATGATCGTTTCCCTAGTCCTGCTGGCCAGACCTTTTCTGATACAGGCCAGGATGCTGTTGGCCTTCTTGTCCACCTGGGCACGCTGCTGGCTCATATTGAACTGGCTGTCGACCAACAGCCCCAGGTCCTTCTCTGCTGGGCAGCTTTCCAGCCACTCTTCCCCAAGCCCCAAGTGCAGGACACGGAACTTGGCCTTGTTGAACCTCCTACCTTTGGCCTCGGCCCATGGATCCATCCTGTCCATATCCCTCTGTAGAGCCTTCCTACCCTCAAGCAGATCTCCCGCCCAACTTGGTGTTGTCTGCAAACTTACTGAGGGTGCACTCAATCCACTTGTCCAGATCATTGATAAAGATATTAAAGAGAACCAGCCCCAGTACCAAGCCCTGGGGAACACCACTTGGATTTGACTCCTTTCAGCCACCAACTGGATTTGACTCCTTTCACCACCAACTTCATGCACCACCAAAAAGGGGCCTTGAAATATATTGGCCACTTGTCACTGGCTAAAGTTGGAAATCCTATCTACAGTCTAAAATATGAATGTAAGGCAAGATCGGAAGCTTAAAATATCATCACTTATGTGAACAGTGAAAAAAAAAGTCTGTCATTTAGTAATAAAACAAGTTAAAGTAACTGTGGGAAGTTGTAGGAGATTGAGTGCAAACAGAGGATCTTTCTGACCATGACCATTTCCATCCTTGCACAGCTTTGTAAAATCATATGCATTACTATATTGATGAACCCATAAATTATTTCAAGACAATTTTTGGCTCAGGACGCTCTACTGGTTTTGGCTGGGATAGATTTAAATTTCTTCATAGTAGCTTGTATGGGGCTTTGTGCTGAAAACAGTGTTGATAACACGCTGGTATTTTAGTCATCGTTGAGCAGTGCTTACGGAGTGTCAAGGCCTTTTCTGGTCCTCATCTTATTCATCTAAATTATTCCATGGTTTTAACATTCAAGAAGCAGACAGGCACATCGTGTGTTTTAAACAAAGCTGAGTGTCACGGCAGACAATCACTGAAGTAAACTCCACCTGGAACACTATGCCTGAAAGGGATAGTATGTTTTTTTAGATATATAAACCTGGGGTTATCAAATACAAGATGAGAAGTTATGCTTTTTCATTCTTTCAGGCTAAATGCTTCTAGAATATTGTATCAGCTACAGTGTCCTCAGTCTAAGATAAATTGCATGTAGCTCAAAAAAACATTGGGAGAGAGAATTATTAAAGATTTGGAAAAATACTTTGTGAGAGACTCCAAAGATCAATTTATTCACATTATTAACTGTAAGTTTGTAGGTTTAATATAAGCGTAGTCTTTAAGTAACTTACTTTATGAAATAACATTTTCAGTACACAATAAAATCTGTCACACCCATGAATGTATATCGATGTATAGCAAGTCTTGAAGCTGAAACGAGGCAGAATCAAACTACTGTATGAAATTTTAGCAGTGAAAATAATCAACAAATGGAACAACTTTCTAAAGGTTAACTTTCTAAAAGATGGGATCTACTTCATATAATAATTAAGTGAAGTCTTAGCTTGGAGCAGCTCTTAGCTCTTCTTTTAGCTTAGAAGAGCCAAAAATAGTTTACTGTAATTCCTCCCACGTTTATAATATATGGGTGCACAGCACTTCTTCAAATGAGTCCTGGAGTTTTTCACACTAAACATGATGGAAAACTTTGCCCTTTGTCCTCCAATATTTGTGTTCCACTTGAAAAAGAGAAAATATCAGTACATCCTTTGAGTTCAAAAAAAATGATTTTGTTAATAAATTGGGTAAGATGACAGGGCTGAACTGTTCCAGTTAGTGAACTCCATTAAAATGTATCAGGGGAAAGGTATGAAAGAAGAGAAATATTCCAAAAGAGAGTAGGGAATGTCAAAGAAAAGCAGTATACAGAGCTTATGTTTATTGGGCCCGCTTAGGTGCTTTCTATTATATGTTTCTCAGAACAAGGACAAGGTGATCTAAAATTGTCTTTGGGAATTTCCACTGTACAGAGGGTCTCCTGCATCAGTGTAAAGCTGAGACTGTCATCAGGGGGCACCCGAACATACTTTCAGGTTTGTAACATTCATTTTTGGGTATATAAAAGCGCTGAGCGTGAACTAGAGTGGCTGATCTGCTGTGAGGACTGAGCAGCTCCTGCACAGCTCTGAAGTCAGCTGAACGCACAGATGCTGTAAAGCACCTTTGCCCAGAACCTTCTTCTGGCCCCTGGGTGCTGGGGTAGCGTATCACACAAAGGATATTATACCATTACCTTTCCTTTGAAGCATGGAAAAAAGATAAAGCTCTCAAAGCATTGCGAAGCAGTTGGATTAGGACCTTGGACACATTAACGACTTGGCGGTGTAAAATGGATGAAATCACCTATAGTGACCCCATCTTGATAATGTTTTGCTGTGACTGAAGCAGCTGTTCCCTTATGCTATATAAAACATTTCCATCAGCATTAACCATGTTGCCCCTTGATCATGTTTACCTCTATTGAACAAAGGTAATTAGTGTCAGAAGATAAGAGTTAAATACTGCCAAAAGGGCAGCCCAAGCAGTTGTTCAGCCTATTTACACATTCAGTGAAAGGCATGATGAACAAGAGCTTCGTTACCTCTCACCAGAGTTTTTCAGGCATGTAAAACATCACGTTTTACATCACAGATTTCTCTGTCTTCCTTGGTTTTCCTCTTCATTGGTTGCTTGCTTTGTCTTACTTTCTCACTTTCTACTCTATGAGTCTTCCACCCACCTTATCCCGTTAACATACTCAGCCTGGCTGTTCCCAATCCATTACTTTAAATGGGCCTATGGCTACTTTTTGGAAGCTTTCACCAGTCCACTGTTGCTC
This sequence comes from Anarhynchus alexandrinus, assembly GCA_008711295.1. Classification (NCBI taxonomy): domain Eukaryota; kingdom Metazoa; phylum Chordata; class Aves; order Charadriiformes; family Charadriidae; genus Anarhynchus; species Anarhynchus alexandrinus. Next base: position 3,168,972 of record VUYV01000032.1, on the reverse strand, counting down.
CTTGCTGGTCCCCTCTTTTTCCAGTTTCAGTCAATCTTGCCAGCCCTGCTGAAGTCCTCCAGCTCCAAAACTCAACCCTTTCTCATCTGTCCAATGAGAACTAAGCTCATCCTTAAACAACCTGTCTTCCACTCGAATGTGCAAATTGTTTGCTCAGTCCTACCTTCCTTCTCTTCAATATAGGTATGGTTTAGATTTAGGCCTCTGGAGAGTCTACACGTAGGTCTGAAGTTCGTACCTTATATACAAGTCCACAACCAGGCAGTATCCAAATGCCTTCCCCGGGATTTCAGCACTGGTCAGTCCCTCTTTAGATAGCACTCCCTTCCAGGCTAATAGCACTAACTCTTCCTCTCCGCAGGAATGAAGACAGACAGGTTCCCGTAAGCCATGCCACAGACTCCTGTATCATGGTGTGTTTTCCTTAGAGGAACAGTGGCTTTTCCTTGCTTCGCTTTGTGAAGTTGCATTTTGAGTGTCATAGCGGCATTTGTAGAAAATGTGGTGCAAAAGAAAGACTAAAATGAAATAATGTCCAGGTCTAAAGTAGTTTATTCCACCCAATGCCTAGCACAGATAGATTCTTGTAGAAACTGGTGCACCTCCTTAGCTCCTTGAAGAAGTGCAACAGTGTAATACAACATCTTTCTCTCCAGTAAATCTTTAGAAAAAATGCTGCTGCATTTTCCTTTCTACTTTCTTTTAATTCCTTGCCTTTCCTGTAATTCCTCTTTACCACTTGTCATCACTGAAATCATAACGGATAGGATAATTCACTTTCTTCTCATGGGGATGGGTATGTGTTTGAAAATCCTTCTCCTCATTTCGTGTGGTTTGTTGGGAAAGGATGTTGTGATTTCATCTTCCCATAATTTCCTTCAGTAACGGTGGCAGGCTAAATACCTTGTATCGAGGTCCTCAGTACCAGATTTTCAATCTCCATTCACTCATTTATGGATAAATAAGTTGCTATCTGAAGCTGCCTTGTTACACAAAAGCCAATATGATTATATATCATGACGGGCCCTCTCTATAATTGTAAAATTTCATAGCCTTGACTCATTTTAAAAATTCCATTTTAGAAGTCACATGATATATTAAGTTTTGTGAATACAAATCAGGATGCCAGTCAGTTAACTGATTCTGTCACGTAGATAGTTTTCAAGAAGGAAAAAAGCAGTGAACTGCTGTGAACTGTGAACTGCCAAAAAAATCCAATGTCTTATTGTAAAAATATTTGTATCCTTATTGTCTGGAAACTTGTGAGTCTTCTAAACCAGCAAATGAACTCTTTTCTCAGCAGGGTCATATGCATATGTCCCCTCAAATTAAAAAAAAAAATAAAATCAATAATCAGAATAAATTAGAATCCACATTTAGAATTTTCCCAATGAATAGCTGTTGTTCAGATTTAACTGCTGGATTAATTCATTAGGAGAGTGGCAATGAATTTTTAATTACTCTCTGTTTAAATTTCAGTATACTTGCATTGTTCCAGTTAGATCTTCAAAAGTTCTATTGCATACAAGATGCTCCATTTATTTGTTTATAGAGGATATATGAATCTATTTAAAGTAAAGAGACATACAATAACAGAAAGGTGAAGACGAGCAGAAAGAGATACTCTGTAAGATCCTGATGATAGTTTACACTAATATTTCATTCATCAATGGAAAGAAAAGGCTACGGGCAGTTCATAGTGACTACAGAGATATAGTCATCTCTCAAGCATGCAAGTGGCTGTCAAATGCTAAATCTGCAATCACACCAAGTGGTGTTTTTAACACGTTTTCATGTTATGGTGATTTTGTTTTTAATTAACTACTTAATTTCTATACAGATGAATGAAAACAAAAATTTGAAAGTCTTGATCCCTCTTTCCCTTAGCAATAAGAAAATAAATTAACTTCCTAAGAATAAGAGTTACAAGGTAGAGAGAATTTTAGTAAATTGGCCACTCACAGAAAAGAATTTGAATATGCGTGTTATGTCTGCATTACTGTCTCCTGTGCAGATAAAATAATGAGTAACTCCAGCCAACTGGTTTTAGTGTTGTATTCAACCTACAGTCAAATTGGACTGTGAGATGAAGGGACTAGAGATTGTTTGCAAAAAGAAACTTCTTCACCTCCAGAAAACCAGATACAAATGCAAAATAAATCAGTAATGTCCAAAAGTCATTGCTTTGCAATGGCTGGACCAGTATCACAGCCTTAGCTCATTCCCGAACAAATATCAAAATAGAGACAATCTTAGTTGTCAGGAGGAGCTGTATGGATACAGAGGCAGAGACTGATGCACTACTTCATTGTGTCTGAGGGTTCACTGTTGGCAATCCCTGAGAGTGCTCTTGCTCCAGCAGTTGTGTAAATAAAGCAGTATTACCAGCAGCAAGGTATGAAGTCTTGCCTTGGCACACACATTCAAAGTGACCCAATGAAGCTGATATCCAGCTGTTACAGAAAAGGTGTGACTATTGCCCTTGTTTTATAATAATAGCATGCGTTCTGCAAAAGTTAGTATCCGTTATGTTTTAGTATTTTAGGTGACAATTGTAATAATTGTTAATATATTTTCTAAATAAACAAAAGAATGAACCTGGTTTCATTCCCAAAATTTGGACATACCAGCCTTATCCAGAAGACCTGCACAAGCAGCTGACAGATGGAATTCTCCTAAACTCACAGGCAGGGGCAGAAAACTGGCAATATTCATCGTAGCAAAGTGTGAGGGTTTGGGCAGTGCATCTTGGCTCCCTTCCCTGTATTCTCTCGAGGTCCTCTCTTACCCTTCATTTCTACCCTGTGCTGTTGCTGAGAGAACTGCTATAAACCAATATGCAGAGCATGAAACCTGTCCTCTGCAAGCTCTTTAAGAAAATGCTTTGAGCTAAAGAAGGGTCAGAACAAGGTAAGACACTCAGCAGAATGATTATCAAAATGACACGTGAAAAAGTTGGAAAGGAAAATGAATTTTATGAGTCAGGACTGAAGCCAAACTTCAGTCACAAGCCACTTGGTATGGAGAGCAGGTTGTTCCATACCTACCTGTTGTGGGATTTCTTAAATTCGTGCAAAGGTCAGATATCGATCACTGTCAAAGATGAGATTTGTGAACTAGACGGACAAGAGGCTGCATGAACAATATCAAAACCAATGCTTCTGGTCTCTCTTGCGTCCTAAGCCATTTGTTCGGAAGATGTTAGCGTGGATACTCAAGCAAGTAGTCCTGTATAATAAAGGAGACTACTTGCTGCCAGACATCTGTATCTCACCTGTGAAATCCAGGGATTTCCCTTGCCTTTAAACTGCTTACATTTCTTTTGAATTTTTCAAAAGAAGAATTTTTTCGTGGAAGAATGTAGCGCTGATAAAGTCACTCATGTTCTCTCAGATGAGGATTGACACTGTTCAGAGTGGTTAAATTGTTCGTTGCTTTGATTTTTTTAAAGAAAAAAATGGCAGATCAGCCTTGAGTCTATTTATTACCAAAGCAATAGGCCATTATTGTACTCTCGTTTTTCTCTTTTGCTCTCAGTCTACAGCAAAGACTCTTTGAATTAATTTATTTTCAATTATGGGTTGAATAAATATACAGAATATGCATGTGGGCATAAAAGGTGGTACAACATCTGAAAACACATTTATTGATATATTGACCTGTTTTCCTCAGGTACTTTAATGCCATACAGAAATTCTTTTCAAGACAATTTTTCTGTTAAAAGAAGTAACAGATGGAGAGGGAATCAATTGCCTTTATGGGAATTTATGTGTTACATAGATATTTGTATTTGGTCAACAAACAGAAGGTTTGAGCCAAATTTTTAGGTGCCTGAAAGTAAATAGGCTCAGTGGAGCTCTGACACTTCTATCACGCAATGTAACACTCCATAACCATTCAGTTTATAGTGTTGCTTTAACAGGAAAATGAACTGCAAATTTACGTTTCTGGTTTTGTTTGTTTGTTTGTTTGTTTTATTCCACTGTCTTTTTATGTGCTTGCACAACTACATGAGATAAAGATCTTATATTAAAAAAACTTTGCCCCCAACGATGGTCCTCAGCATTTAAGACTGCTTGCCTGTAGCAAGGACAGCCAGAGTCTGTCCTGCCTCATTTCTTTACAACTATGCAATCCAAGAAGCTATCAATTTTGTTTTATTACAGTGCTCCAGTATTGCCCAGACCTCAATGATCTCTGCCAGGCATGGTAGGTCATCTGTTTCTTGCCGTTCAGCGTTGTGCTGCCTCTTGGAAGTGCGCCTCTTGCTCCCTGAAGCCTACGTGATCTGGATCAACACCACAAACTTTGACAGTTTTGACTCAGTGTTACCCTTGTAGACTTTCTGTCAGTCTCCTCAGCCTGGCTGAGCTGCAGTCTCCCTCCTGGGCTTTACTGTCTGAACTTCAGTTATCCATGGACTATAGAGATGAGACTGACCAGTTCAGATCTAGACATCTAACTTTTTAGATATCTGTGGTGGCATCCACACTGTAGGTGTCTGTGTGTAAGTGTCTGGGCTCACAATATAGTCAGGAAGGGATGCAGACACCTCCGGAGGGCAACACACCTGACTTACCTTAGAAGCTTGTCTGGTGATGGGCTGAACCACTCTCTACTCATGCCTGGTTATCAGCACAGACTGTAAAGGGAACTGGGAGTGACCATGACTTAAATCCATAAGCTTTAGCAGATGTATCTTACTTAAAACTACCTTTAAAGCATGGATACACTAACTTTTCTTCAGATTCTGCTTTACTGTTCTTACTCTGATTTTTCTGCTGCAATCCCTGGGTAGGATTTTCAGCCTGTTCAGCAGAGTGCTTGCTCTCCAGCAAGAAATAAACCCCCAGGACAACAGGACGTGGGCTCAGTGCATGGGACTTCAGCTGGTCTACCGATTTGTGCAGAACAAGGGATCCTGCATCTTGTACTGAGCATGTGGCAGAAGGTAAATCCCACAATCCAGACTAACTTCATCCATGTTTATCCCATTCTTTTACACTCTTCGCTCTTATATTAATCCAGAATGTAAACTTGTCTTGTCAGTACAAATTGTTATCTGAAGAATAACAAATATTTTTTGTGAAAACTACATATTTTAGCCAGAAAAAATATTAATAGGCCTTTGTGTATGAACTGTAACTGAGGGAGAAACAACTCCTTTTCTAGAAGTTGCTAATTGTGATGCACCATAGGAGCTATTTGTTGATACCAAGCATTGTTATTTTCTGCTGTATTGCCACTAACAAATGTGATTTTTAAGTGGTTTACAAAATTATTCCTGTGGAGGGCTTGCGAGCACATTGTGCTTGACAAAAATAGGTGCAGACACAACGTTAAGGACCCAAAGCAAATGTTCAGCTGCAGCCATATTAGGGAGATGGTGTTCTCCAGAGAAGCAGCTTCCAAACTGGAGATTGCAATGCCAATGCCACTTAGAAATGCAAGTGGAATCATGAGCAGAAGTTTTGCTTTCAGTGTTGCCGTAAGCAAAATAAATTATCAGTAACATAGCAGTGATAATACCAGTCATCACAACACAATTTTTTCAAATTTCTGTCTTTCCCATATGCAAGCTAATTATCTGATCTTCTAAGGAGAAAGAACCAACCCTTCCATGTGTATGACAAAAATATGCAGTGTCTTCACTTGTGTTCATTGTGTATAACACCTCTTCCTTTTTGCAATTCTAGAAGATTACTATGCTCTCTTTTAAAAAGATACTTCACGAGGCACAGATACCAGTGAACTTGAGATTTGAGACTTTGTTTTTTAACATGTGGCACATGACCCATAAAATCAGGATATGAGATGAAATTTTTCAGAAGAAGCAATCTGAAATCTAGTAATGAACAAGGACCTTTTTTTTAGTAAATTGGCCNGCCTTGGGCAACCTGGTCTAGTGGGAGGTGTCCCTGCCTATGGCAGGGGGGTTGGAACTCGATGATCTTCAAGGTCCTTTCCAACCTAAACCATTCTATGATTCTATGATTCTATGAACTTGAGATTTGAGACTTTGTTTTTTAACATGTGGCACATGATCCATAAAATCAGGATATGAGATGAAATTTTTCAGAAGAAGCAATCTGAAATCTAGTAATGAACAAGGACCTTTTTTTTAGTAAATTGGCCGTGCATATCAGACACCACAAAATGCATGTGAAGAGTTTCAGAACAGAAGAATGTTGGATTCCCAACAGTAGAAATTACCTTTGGTTTTCCACAGCACTGGAAGTTGCAGTTGTTTCTTCCATGGCTGGGTAATTTCATTACCACAGCACGGCTGGCCAAAGAGATCTATAAACACATGTAAAGGATTTGGGGGGTAGAATACGATGTTAACACATCTATAAACCGGGAATAGCTTCAGAGAATCAGCATAAAAGTAATTCTATAGTTTTTATTCTGATCCAGTCTCTGTCAGCCATTTCCCACTTACCTACAGCTCTTGCTTAGGTTCGATATTTGGAAGACACTGGACACTTTAAAATGAGCCTACAGCCTGCAGCTAAATCAGAGATTTGCTTAGAAAGTTTTACTGCTTCCTCTTTACAAAACACCTTTTAGGTTATGTTCTTTTTTTATTCTTCTTTGGGAGTTTGGGTCTTGTAAAGTACATTCTGTTAGTATTTTCAAGGCTTTTACCATAATCACAATAACTAGAAGTTTATGTAAAAAGCCAAAAATAGAGACTGCCGTGGAAACTTTAAACTTGAGCTCTCAAAATCCCCACTCTACTGTATCATGATAATCATATTAAAACTATTAGTGTTTGCCCAGACAGGAGTTTTACTATATGGTAGGGAGACCTTGAAGCTGCTTGCACACAACTTTAGGTTTGCTTTGTGTTACTGGCCTCATCAGCTTCAAATGACATTAGGGGGATCCTCAACACATCTGAAGATCAGAGAGCAACTGAGACACCAGAAATTCAGGGTTATGTGTAGTCTAATTTGAAGGTCAGGGTGATTACAGAGTAACTTGATAGTTCACGTGCAAATTTTGACTTTACAACTCTGTTTGTAAATATTGTTTATAATCAAATGAGTTAATTAAGGTTTCTAGAAGTGTTTTGAACAAACTATGCCAAATTTCCAAACTGTCTAGGTAATTAAACTTTCCATCTTAATGGATTTCTGAATGCATTTGATCTTAAATGCAGATCTAAGACTTAAACACTGAAATTAACCTTCTACCACACATGCTACTAGTGGTTGGCAAAAACAAGATCAAAGGCTTAATTTTTTTATTATGATAAGGCCCCTTTAAACCACCTTGACAATGTAAAACGTCTATACAATTCAGGGAAATGAAGTCTACACCCTTTTAAAGCCCTATTACTCTGCTGTTGTCCAATAAAAGGATCTTATTGTAAAAGAAAATATAAGGCCCAAGAATCTAATTGAGAAAAAATCAAATCTTCATGAGCTCTTAAGAGAGCTCTATGCAACTGTAACACAGTGAGCCAGGATCATCTAGAAATCTGCATATTCTCATATAAAATATGAAATTATGTATAAAATATGTTACAGAACTTGTTTTGAATTCTACTTGTGTATGCACTTTACCTCTGGGCCTGTTCTCTCTTGTCTTGGAAGATCTGACTGAAACGTCTCTTTTTTTCCATCCCTTTCTCAGCAAATAATCAGGAAGGGAATTGCTCAATAGCAGATGTAACAACCAAAGAAAAATTATAGCCTGTGTAGGATTCCTTTATAATCATAAAATTAAAGAAAAAAACTTGGCTCAGTATATAGAAAGATATTCTATGAGGATCCAGTTACATAGAATAAAAAAATTAATACCAAATAGGTAAAATTCTATGGGTAGAAGTACAGGGGAACACACATATTCATGAGAATGTAATGCATAATCATCTGTAAGGATTAAATTACCAGCACTATTTTTTAATTTGTCTTCTGGTTCAAAATATCCGCAGAGGTATGATGGCTGCAGCTGCTGCAAACGTTGTGAGGGAATAAGGCCCTGACTCAGAGCGCTTTGTGCCAGGGAAGTCTGGCAGCGACTATCCTATCAGTAGCCTCGATACCGAAACCATTATGAAATGCTAATGACAAAAATACGCAGCAACCAAGGATTCACAGGTAAATTTTCCTCTTGCCGTTCTGATAACATATTTATTTAGCACTTTATACTTCTAAAGGGGTAGCTAAACATCAGTGAATGAATTCTCACTAGAAGGAGGTGCTTTATTTCACAAGCAAAGAAAACACCTATAGTGAATCACTGATTTAAGACCTGCCCAGTCTCATGCACTGCACGTGAGACTTATTTGATTCCCTCTTCATCACCCTCTGCTGTGGCACTTCTAGGTCAGGTGCTTGCTGTACAGCCGCATCGACTCTCTCCCGTTTCCTGAGCCCACACACTAGGTGCTGTGGTCTCTTTACCAGCTGCAGCTTCTGTGTCGGGACAGGTGCCCCACTCTGCTCTGCAGCCGCGGGCCATCACCCAGCAGTGCCCGAGGCCAGGGAGCCCTTCCAGAAGCCAAAGCCCTCAGCTGTAGATTTGTGTCGTGACTAATGACGCAGGCTTACCTTGTTGTGTGATCTGATACACGGGCGTACAGCCCGGACTCAGACCCACTGGACAGACGGACAGCCCTGCCATGGGCGTGCAGTCACACATCCCATCACATGATCAAACACAGGGGATTCCCATACAGGATCAGAAGAAATGTTAGCCATAGCTTACTTGGGAAATCTACCATAATATGAAAAATTCAAGCCAGGTTTGAAAATATTTCAGCTAATCCTGTGTTTAAAGCCACTGAAGTCCCACAGCATGTTCCAAGCAGCCTGAATTGGCTTGAAAGCCTTCTAAACAGGGCTTTAAAAAAATTCAGTAAAAAAACTCCAAGCCACCTAAAGCTTTGCCTACACAATAGCTCCAACGAAGTTTAAAATTGAGAAAGCATCTCCCCAGTGTGCAGTAGGTTTTTAAACACTCTGAGTAGCAATTACATCTGCCCTGAAGTCTCAGGTTTGCCATAGTCCTACACAGAATCCACTAGAGGCCACCACCTCGCCATAGTAACAAATAGAAGTGTTAAGAACAAACACACTGTAACGTTTTAGGTAGTTTTCAATATATTCCCATTGCTTTAGGTGTGCTTGGAATGATGTATCAATATAAAGTGTTTATGTTAACAATGAATATTGAAGCGATACAAACATCTCCTTTTATCCATTTAGATATTTACCAATTAAAATACTGTCTAGGACAATGATCGAGTACCATAAAGTCTTCTCTGCCATCCTTAGAGAAGGCCAGATTTGTTTCAGCCATGCAGAAGTTCTCTGTGCACACTAAATATGGTCTTGTTAGCAATGTGAACTCTACCTCTTTGCTGAAATAGCCCTTCTCAACTGGTTACTCAGAATCCCGTAGCAAATTTAGATCTAAAGCCCATCTCCAGGCAGCCGTCCAACTAAACTCAGTAGGGCTTTCCTCAAAACTGTGGCAAGGTTAAAGCATGGCTCCTTCCAGAGGCAGATGAAAGGTAGCTCTCACAAGCAGAGCCTAGGAAGAAAAAAAAAAAGCGCTTTGGAACAAAGGGTGACAGGAATGCATTTTAATAATTTCATTCATTTTTAGGCTTGTTATGGTTTCCATTGTGGAGTATACAAAATCAATCCCATACAAGCTTAGGACAGACAAAGGCAAAGGAGGAGCAGCTTCTGTAAGTGTTCTTCAATACAGGAAAATCACAAGGCTAAAAACTGTCAGCCCTCTCCAAAGAAAATACTTATTTATGGACAACACAAATAAATGGGTACAGCCTAATGTACAGGAACACTCACAGCCAGGCCTTTTGCTGAAAGAAAGTTTGGAAATTCCCCTCTTCTTTTTTCCCCAATTTACTTTAAATATCTCTTCTTTATCTGACATTTGTTCTGCCTATGATGAAAATGAGGGAGATTTTGGAGAGAAAGAACATGTGCTCTTAACTCTTAATAGAGATTTTCCACTGGGTTATTTTTGCATAGTCATGTGATGGTGATTTGTAGACCGCAAAACTCTGAAGATCATTTCCTCCACAGATGTTGGAGAAATCTATGTTATCTTACAGGGAGCAAATGCTTCTGCATACTGGTATTGGCATTTCACTACAGCTAAAGAATCACAAGCCCAGACACAATGAACTGTCTGTAAAATATCATTTGCAAACTGGCTGGTCTCTGTGTTCCTCTTTAATTTCAAATTCAAGCTACATTTGACCACTAAAACACCTAGCGCTTTATGCGATCATTCAAAATAGCAAGCTTGAAAGTTTGCACTACTTGATAAACTTGCAAAAATAAGTCATTTAAATGAAAAATCAGTTACATTAATTTAAAAATTCGTTTCTAGATCCCAAGACAATTATCATACCAAATTAGGCTATCCCAGTTAGATGCTTGATTATCTTGCCCAGTGTCTGATTGTCATCAGTGAGAAAGATATTAGGCAACAACATGAGAAGGATAGATGTTTTCTTCACCATGTGGTTTCCTCATCTCCTGAAACATAAAGGTTCATACGCATTTTCCACAGTCCTATCCATGTCCGAATCCTCATCCACATAAATATTTAGCTCTTTTCAGCTGAGTTGTTTCATTCAGTGTCATCCAGCAGCAAAAATATATTAATACAGTATAATGTAATATTTACTGATATTTGCTTTTCTTTGACCTTATCCCAATTTCATCTGTCCTGCTATGTAACTCTACTGTGCATGTGTAAACAATAGGGAAACTTTTTTTGAAAACCTCTGAAGTCCATGAATGAAGACAATTTTCTCTCCTTGACATATAATAAGATTCTTTTACCGACTGGCTTTATGCAACTCCATAGACACAGTGCAGTAGTGATTGAACTCAGCGTCTCTCTTAACATACCTGTCCCCTCACTTCTTTCATCTGTGACTAATGGTGTCACTGTTCTTCCTGCCACCCACGCTTTCTAAACTGGGTGTCATTTGTTTGTTCCTTTTTTGGAGCACTTCCTTTTCACCATCGTCTTCATTAATACCAAATTTCTCATTCTCAGCTTCACAGCCCTGCAGGATGCCCCATTAGCTTCCTTTTTCCCTTCTTCCTACATTTACTAACTATACCAATTATTTTTGTGTTTTCATTCTCACAGTTTAAGCCTCAGTATTGAATCTTAAAGAAGAAACTCCACCAGCACACCAGGGCCTTTCTCTGATGACCCGCTCCACTCAGACTTCTGCCCTGCAGCATCAAGAGAAACAGCTGGATGTAGCAGTATCTTTTGGCTTGAATGCATGGTCAGCCAGACACGTGTGTGGGCAATAATATATAAATTGATGTTTTATGTGGCTACAAATATTTTAGGAACAGCAAATCACCCTTGAATTATTTTGATGTTGTGTTTGACATTTCATGTTATTTTTGCTAGTTCTGGAGGAGGGAAGATGGTGAGGGGGAGTGAAACCTACTGTCAATATTTTTCCTGTGAAGGTTCGTGGTATCTTTACCATTAACGGTCTTCAAACACTCTTAATTTTGAGATAATCACTTTATTGTGCATCATGTGCTGAAAGGAATAGTATACCTTTATGCAGCTCTGATAAGTTATTATGAAACTCAGAAGCTTATTGTTTGTACAGTGCGGTGGATTCAAACTTGCTGTTCTCTGTATTTCCTTGCACTGGAATCTGTTCTTACATTGGACTGTTACTGCAAAAGTTGTTTGTGGACTCTCATCAGAATCAGAAAGATCCCATTAAAATGCATTTGTTCAGACTTAGTTTGTGATGTTACAGAAGGACTCATTAGCACGTCAGCTGAATTCAAACCCAAAAGAGGAATTTTGGTTATATGTGGAAATGAGACTTTTAAGTTTTACTTTAGTTCCTATTTGTTTTTAGGACACCCCTGCGGGGAAAGAAGAAAGCAGTTTTCCTTTGCTGTAGACATTCGGTTTTACAGATTCTAAATTGGTGGAACGTGCTCCTGCTTGTTTACTGGCAGCAATATCCCATACTAAATTAGTTCCCTCCAAATCTCTTCTTCTATTATCTGCCCTGAAGCTCCAGTGTCCGAGTCAGTGATACAGTATTAGCAGCTCAGATGGTTTAAACACAATCTGAAGAATTTATTCTTTCTGCTTAAAATGGTTTTCTACTTATTTCTGGGAAAGCAACAGAGGAACTTGAATATGTTACATTAGAGAGGGTAATATCTGTGGCACAGGGGAAGCTGCCAGGTGACACTCTGCAGTAGTGGGATCCACGGTAAGTTAAGGTTAGCCATACCCAGTTACGAGGCAGAAAGACCAACCTGCTCCGTTCAGTCACCTCAGGAGGCTGCGGCTGTTGAATACAATTACTTCTGGTCTGATCCTGGGTGGGCAGCAGAGAAAGCGGAGCAAGGAGGACTACAGCCTGGGGTCTTTCAGATCCCAATCTGAGCCTGCATTAGCTAAGCAAAGAAGAGGCTGGGCAAGGACTAAAAAGATGCAGAAGCTTGTGTGGGGCGTATCTAAAGGTGACCAGTGCAGACAGGTCACTCCACTCTTTAGAAGTCATCTAACAGGCCGGTGTAGACTGACACACCTATCAGATGTGTTTCAATCCCCAGCCTGAAAAGCCCAAATTGTCCATGCAGCTGCAGAGCACTGTGCCTGTACATCCTTTAGTAGCCGGAGACACAAGCACGCAGCCTCAGAGCCCATCCACTTGGGAGCCACTGCGCATGTTCCTCTGCCTTTGTTTTATTTTGACAGCAAGTAAAGCCTCAGTAGGACCCTGGTTTTCTCTCATGTCAACAATCCACAGCCATCACAGTTTTTGCAGCACCTGATGAGTTAACGAAGACAATGGGTCAGAGGTATTATTCAGATCCGCGTGCAGACATTACGCTGGCCTGGAGAAGGGGAGGAGGGCTCCGAAGGCTCACATCCATCAAGTGACACGGAAACCACACCACACCAGGTAGTATCAAAGCTGCAGCTGCAACCCTCTCGTCCTCCCCCAGGAGAACCACCTTGCTGAGAAAAACATGCCAGCCTGGAACTGGCTCCAGCAGACAGAACAAGTGGTAGGACTGGAAGCAGACATTAACACAAAATCCTACCCCAGTGAATTCAGTTGCAAAATTCTCATTACTTCAAGGGACCAAGATGCTACGCCTTGCACTCAGCTATGCAAGTGTGTCTTCTTAAAATGATTCTGAGCGGCTCAGCAATCACTTTCAATAGCCCATTATGAGATAAATGAATCCTAAATGCCTGCTGGCTCCCACCTCTCGCTGTAACTGCTTGCTTAAGCTGATCTTCCTGCTTCACACAAGTGAAGATTAAAGAGGATGGTAAAAAGCAGCTAGTAGCTAAGGAATGAGGTTTTCTTTCTCTTCCTGGTTACAGTTCAGCGTATTTCATTACCTTATTTATCAACTCTAATGATGTCTAAGCACACATGGAAGCGTGGGACATTTAGGAAACAGAAAATTGGTCCTTGCTCCAACCACCCTTCTGTGTGCATGGCAGCAGAGGTGATAATGTGTCCCAGAACAGGAACTTAATGGGCTTATCTGGTGGAATATTACTTTTCAGGGACAGAGAACAAGAGGTTTCATATGGCTAATTGCTTAAATAATGTGAAAACTAGATGAGTTTGAAAACAGCCTGAATGAGAAATTGTGCAGAGGCAAGGAGAGCAAATGACTCACTTTGCTTATCTAACATAATAGTGAAAAGCTGCCAGGTATTTGGTGCTGGAAAGTAGCAGTTAGTGTATTAAACTTTGTAGTTGTGGTTGGTTAGAGGCAAAACCAGCTCTGTGTAACACAACATTTACTGTTATATTCTGAATTCTTGCACACAAAGTGTTTGGCTGAAAAGAGAACAGATTCATACTTATCACGTGCAGAGACTTACTGGACTTACCATATAAAGCAGACACCTTTCGGGGAAATGGTGAAATACCTCTCCACATAAATCATGGGGATTTTTTCTTTCAACTTCAATGAAGCAATCCAAAGACATTAAGAGATGAAGAAAATTAGCATAATCAGCTCATGTTGTTTAATCCCCGTAGTCCAACCCAAGAACATTCTCTATGTGTCATTGGTTAACAATTTTATCCAGGCCAGGTTTATATGCTCTGTAATTTCCCTATTCCACTGACTGTTACAACTACTAGATAGCTCACAATATGCATTTTGGATTTTACAGAAAGATGCACGACACGCAATGTATCTTTTAAAAGTATAGTTATATTAAGTGTGATGGAGAAAGGAGAGCACAGAACAATATGGGAGCTCCAAAATAAAATGCTTTCAAGTCTGATTATTTTATACAGGTATAATACACATATATTTTTGATTCCTTCTTTTATAAAAGCTGCTAAGATTTGATAGTGACAGGAGTGACGACCAGGACGGAGGTCAGTGATGGATGGCCGACTGAAGAACACAACAGGAGAAGGAGGGCTTGTAGTAGGAGATTTATCAGAAAACTAAGGAATCTTTTGAAAGCTGTGATGTTTCCATCCAACAGCATGAGCACTGAAGGCTCAGGACTACCACAGGTAAGAAAATCAGCTTCTCTTAGGCAAATATTTATGTCTTGCTTAAGTAATGCTTGGCACCTGTCACTATAATGTTTAAGTCACTGTGATCAGAGACATTAAGTCCTCTCGGACTTCATTTCAAACAGAAGAGTCAATGGCTGAACTCCCACTAAGGTGAAATCACCCCAGGTAGCTTCCGTCTGAAATGAACTGAACATGCACTGTGTGCAGACCATGCAGTACATGCCACAGTATTACTAGAACAGAAATTTGGTACAAATTACTGCTATTAATGAAATGGTTGCTGTTACAGCAGAAGGAAGCAACTTAAAGGGCAGTTGCTCTTATTTTCTCTTGAAAGTTGAAGAAAAACATTTAGATACCTCTTCTTGATTTTGTGTCATTAAACAGAAATAATACCAACTCTGTAGAAACTTTTCCCATTTGTCATGGACACAGCTAGTTTCCTTAATTCCACTGACCTTAACAATATGAAGACAGCTCATAATTTGGCCTTAGGACAAATGTTATTCCATTTTATAAAATCCCGATGTTATTCCAATACACCAAAACTGAAAGACGAAAAGGTAAAACCAGTGTATTATGCCAGTTGCTGAGATAAAAATCTTGACAGAAATGGAATATTGATTAAATTTGGCAACATAGCTTGGCAGGAACAGGAATGGGTATTTCAAAATGGCTCTAAGAACCCTGAACAAGGATGAAACAACACCAACACTATAGGTGGTCCCTGTATAACAGGCTTTGGGCAATGGCTACAATTGTTTTGTACTTTCTAGAGATTAATTTGGCTTTGGAGTATGCAAAGTTCACACACACACACATACCTATGAATCATTTTTCAGTGGCACATTTATAATTCTTACAGATGTTATCTTCCAACACAAGAAGAAAAACATTCCAGTCATGACAGTTTCTAATTTTAAACTGGCTTCTGAAAAAAAAAGCAAACAAACGAAGTGCTACAAAAATCTGCAGCAGAGAGAATAATAATGGGATGGGCCACTCAGTCCTTGATGGTCAGATGCATTACTCTGAGGTCTGATGTATCCACACTCTTTCCGTGGCTTTCTTCCCCTCCCAATAGCACGTACGGTTAAGAGTATGAGCCAGTCAGACCATGTAACACTTTTTTGTTTCCTGTGAAGAGCCTAACCAAAAGGGATTACAGGGGGTTTACAGGGTTTTTTTATTTCAATATTTTGCTTTGTTAAAAAGTCCAATTCTGACTCAAAAAACATTCCTTCCAGTAATTTTTTTTTTATGGAAATGCTTTAGCTTTTACTGTTTCATCTGCTGATGGAGATTATTTTGTTTATTATAAATAATTAAACTACAGAAAATCCACATATTCTTCTTCCCTTTATGACTATTTTATCTTTTTTTCAACTCACACTGTATATGTGTTGCCAGGAACAAAAAAAGATAATAAGGAAGTTATTGAAGCTGTTAGCAGTGATAGTAACAATCTTTATCATATGCGAACTGGAGGTTTTTGGGACATAGATAATGAAAAATGGTGTAATCAAGTTTTCAAAGGATGTCCATTACTGCCTGATGAGCTGGATCTGTCCTTATGCCTGCTTCTTGTGCACGACCCCATTCTCATCCTCAGGCAAACAGTTGCAATCGTGTTCAAGTGATAATCCAAATCAGGGAACTAATCTAGGGGAAAAAAATGATGCTCAGTCCATAGTCTGGCTCATTGTACAGCCCGGTGAGCTCCATGCTGGGATAAAGGGAGGCCACTGAACCATGTTGCCGGGAGATATAAGAAGGGACCCCCTATTTCACCAGCAGCACAGAACTCCATGAGTTCAAACTGATCAAGAAAGTGCACCCAGATGGCCTGATCCAAATCCTGTGAAAGCCAGTGCGAGCACTCCGTATCATCTGTTTGGAAGGATTTCAGAGATGGTTGACCAGAGAGAGCATGACTCATACAGTGGCACTACAGACACCCTGGTCAAAACACCTGGAAACAGTAGGAGGGGGCATTCAGGAGCCAGAGCTGCTCCTGGAATCATCCATCACAACTTTGAAAAGCTTTCTCACAGCACTGAGCAGTAGGGAGTGAATCCTATTTAATCAGACTCTGGGTAGGGACCAAGAATTTGGTTCTCAGAAAGGAGAATATGGCTTATTTTTTGCTGACAGTGCAAATAAAGATCCTTTTGTAAGAACTCTCATGACAGACAAATATATTTTCCATAGTTGGTATCTGCAGACTTTTTTTACCTGGGGAAAACTGAGACTGCAATTCCAGGAACGTTTCTTCAAAAGCAGTACTAGCACATGGCTTGTGTGGAAACACTGAGCTGGACTGAGAAACTGTCCAGCCAGTAAAAGGGAAACATTTTTTCCTTCCAGATTTTTTTCCAGCAGGATGCCTTTTCCAGTTCAATGTACCATGAAATGATGCTGTGTAGGAGAAAGGAGAGGAGAGGAGAGGAGAGGAGAGGAGAGGAGAGGAAACATCATAGTGGCATAATACAAATGTTAGAAATACTCCACCATTTTTTATGTAGATATTAATTATGAATGTTCAGCCAACACATTGAAGCAAGTGATTAAAATAAGTATTCATAGTAATTTTGATTCAGTTCATCATCATCTGCTAGTATCAGAAATATCAATATGCTAAGTTATTTGAAATTAATGACTATCCATACTCTCACTATACAAGGGTAAAAAGCATCAAGAATATTCCTTTTAGCTTTTTTTCTACCCTGCTGTTATAAAACCCATCAATGGCAGAATTTCCATAACTCACTGGGAAGCTCATCTCGGTGCTCAGCTGCCTCTGTAGATGGAAAGCTTTCTGTAATACCCAATTGAGTAATCCTTTACTGCATTTTATGTCATCTTATTTTTTTCCTGCCCTCAAAGGTAATGAAGAAAATGTGATCACCACAGGACATATTTTCCTCAAAAAATCAACTGGTATATAGATATCTTTTGGGTTGAAGGCTGCAGTGCTTTTAACTAAAAGAAATAAATCTTATCTTACATGTAGTAATAGGAATGAAGGGGTTATGCCTTCTTCTTCAACCTCATCTATAACACCATCCTTTGCACGAATATTTGAAACTTCTTGTAAGGCTGCAGTATTTTCAAGTAAGCAGAAGAAATCTAGCATTCCTGTACCCTTTCCACATACACTTTTGAGTACTGAAACATCTAAAGATATTGTTTCATTCCTTGTTCACAAAAATCCTAGCTGCTCAGAATAAGCATATGGAAATCAGGTTAACAAAAGTCTTAGCCATAATGAAAATGCATAGGAAAAAAACCCTTTCCCCTCTTTGTAGTATGTTCTATTTTGTTTTTATCAGCCTTCTTTCCCAAAAATCCTTCCAAGCTCTTTAGCTCCCCTGTTAGCAAAATGATTGTACAGACTGGCGTTTTCAGACAGCATTAGTGTTTCAGCCCACCCTGAGCAATGATGGAAAACTGAACGTTCTACAGGGGACCCATTCTCTGTCCGTAAGTGAATGTAGCCCCTGGGTGACCTGGTCCGATGATGCCAATGCAAGCGTTAGCAGTACTCAAAGAGCACACTGCTGCGCCATCACATACAGTCACTACCGTGGCTAAGTGTGCGCAGGTCACAACTGAAATGTAGATTGAAGCCCACAGTACCACCCCCAAAAAAGACTGCAGCAATGGGAAACATTTTGTTCCTTTGAATCTCGTGTTGAAAACGCACATCCATAATCAATCAAATTCTTAATTTAAGACTCTTGGATTCATCACTAGTAGCAACTTCTCGCGTAGCTACCTCAGCATTGTTGTTATCGCCTCCATTGACACAGGAGGCTCATTCTGTCCTGGAGGACAATGGCTTGGCTTCAGTTATCCACACATCTATGACATCTCAGCCAGATTACAGCAGCACAACAAGTCCAGCTTTAAAACCTTTGACAAATGTCTATGTAATACTACCCCATCTCTTCACAACCCCATCCTTTGCTCCCTATGCCATTTTCCATTACAAAATGGAATTATACTCAAGACCTCTGTCCTGACCTTTGGGGGAACCAGTGACCTGTGCCCAGAATATCTGAAAGATCAGCTAAAGCCTACAAATGAAAATCACTGCCAACCATTCAGCTCTCTAGTAAAGTGGAGTATCTTACAATTACAGTAACGCTCCTTAATCTAGAAAGTTACACTTCCTGCAGTCCTGGGCCAAAACTATGAAATGATCTCCCAGAATTGCAGAGACATTATGAGCATCACGGCATTTTACTCTAAGTGGTACATGTATTTCTTCAACTTGTATGTCTTCTCTATGAACACAGAGTATTTCCACCCTGTGGAACACCAGGTCAGTGAATAGGAGCTTTGTAGAAACTGAATGTTCAGCCCCTACTGGGAATCAAGTACTTTGCTTTCCTAAATTTGCACTTCTAGCCAACTCAAAAATGAGTTGATAAACTAAGAGCTTTATCCAGTTACTGATGGCTGGAACATTAGGCAGAATTGTTCTACTTTTAAGGAAGTAAAAGGAATGCTTGCTGTTCTGGAAAGGATCCAGAGATTACCAGCGTTTGACAGCTGAGAGGGGAAAGTGTCAGACTGTAAAGCAGTATCTAAATTCATTGCATGCTAATCCTGGCCCCTCCCCCTGCCAAAGTGATGGAAGGAAAGAAGGAAACAGTAACAGAGCAAAGCGAAGAATTAACAGCAGATTATAATTCACCAGAATTTCATAAGGCAAGAAAAGACATCTCCTGCCAGCTGTGAGAGTGGATGCTGCATCAGAAAGCGCAGAGCTGGGAGGAGACAATGGGTTAATGTTTCTAACCTAACTGCGTGGGATTCTTCTGTGGCTTTTTCAGCACTGCCATTCAGAGCCAGGCACTAACTGCGGGGCAGCAGAGGTGCAAGACTGGCACTGTGCTTCGTCACTCGGGAGCATGTCCCACACCAGTGATGCCAGTGGGGCCAGAGGGGCTTGCCTCCCCGAGCGCTCCTTAGGTACATATGCAGCTGTAACTGACTGCAGGTTTTGTTATCTTTTGTTATCTTACAGTATGACCATCACAAGGATAACGAAAATAAGGCTAACGTTTTTAGTCTTGACTGTGAATTATTTTATTCTTACAAGCCGAACACCTGTCCCTTTGGCACACTTTCCTTCCTCCCACAAAACACGCCTGCCATCTTCTGGCCAGGCCACCAAGCATCTAGGGGCTGGCTGGAAGTGCACTTTGAAGTGTCGGTACTGAATGGGCTTCTCCAGTTGTTAACGCAACCTACCAAGCAAGCAGGCTGAAATTAAATTTTGCTTTGGGACGTGAAGTTCCCTTGTCACAGAAGAATTTAGCTTTCAAGCTGTGCAAAACTCCTCTCCTCTCTCTTGATTCACAAGGATTTGCATAAGTTTTTCCTTTTATCTTCATACCTGCAAATATCCGGAGAGTTTAATGTATTCCAAGTCTAAAGTAGACATTCAGTCAAAAGAGTCCTTATTATGCCGCTTTCACATTTAAATCACAAGTTTCAGTGGCTTTTATAGGAAACCAGTGTTGATCAAAACTGGAGTTATGGTTTTCATGAACATTTATTAAACACCCAACATTGCAGTGAAACATGAGGCTGAGCAAAGTTCATGTGGTGTCAGGTTCCAACACAAATATTTGATGTGGCTCTAATCGAAGCCAATGCTAGAGTTTGGTATCACCTTAGGAAGCTTCGAGGAATTTCCTAAGTAGGAGAAAATCCTTGTTTAGAAATCAAGCGTTAAATTCTGAAAACAATTCTTTGCTCCTCGTGATCTTCAAAACAAAGCTGAATCTCTTTCTAAAGAACACGAGTTATTTTAGGTACAAGAACTACTGGTTGATATTTCCCAGCCTGTTGTGCAGCACTTCAGATTGCATGCTTGTAAATACTCGCTCTACGGTCTATGACTAACCCACAAGAGCAGAATTGTAAGATTTTTTTCCAGGTTAATGCCATCCTGTAGGAAAATGAAATCATATCAAAATCAAAACACTTGACAAACTGCATTGCATTAATGAACTTCAGAGAAAAGTGAGAAAACACTGTGACGATGTTTTCAAAACAGGACATTGATCTGCATTTTCTTTTCAGTATCAAATGTAGTACACAGTATATCTTTATAACATATGCATATAATCTACATCTTATATGCATATTATATGTATAGATATTATACATATCAATATAAATCATACTGAATCTTAAAAATACTTGAATTGCTCAGAATTTTTATATTTTCAATGCCTCAATTTTAAAATATAAAACTGGTTCATGAAAGAGAAAATCTGTGCTCTGTATCATGTGCAGTTAGGAGGGATAGAGTAGGAACTGGAACCACCTATACAAGCATGCAAAAATCAGTCAGGTTAGTTTCAGCACCCTCCAAAAATCTACAAGGCCATGTCTTACATCATTGATGGAGACTGTGCCAGTCAGCCCTTAGTGGTACACTTCCTCTCACCCAGCTGAAGTCAAATGAAGGATTGGGAACCATCCAGCTTTCCTGGACAGGCCATGAGAAGATGTCTTCTCTGGCATGTCTGGAGAAGCATTCCACATCTTCAAAGACAAGTGTCTAAGAGAGTGTGTGCCTGTCTCTCTTCACCGATTTCTCAGGAAGCCTGGACAGTGAATGTAGAGTAGGCTTTTAGATGGCAGTCAGCTGAGAGGAATCCTACCCCAGGCGTCTCTACATGGTGATAAAACCAAGGAGCTGAAAAGCCTTTAAATGAGTTTATTTCTCTCCATTAACAGAGGAAGTGAGGCTGACTGCATGTCCAGCTTCAACTCTTCAACATCAGGAAAAAGTCTGCTGGACATTAGTCCAGATTTCTGCATCAACCGCATAAAGCTTGTCACCATTTATACTAAAGTCTGGATTTCCCTGGGAGAAGAAAGGCTGGACTGGTCATCGCTCCGAACCATCTTCTGCACTATACAACAAATCACTTATGCTCTACTTCATGCCAGACAAACCTGTGCTACCCCCTCATCCAGACAGTAGCTATATGCAGGCTGAATTACACTAACCCTTCTAACCCAGCCTTGAGCCTGGTTAATGAACTTTTTTCATGGTTAATGAACTGCCTTTTTGCCGATCAGATTCAATGACTTACAAACACATTGCTGAAGGCTTTTCATAGAAGCAATGTTAGGATCCTCCTCCGCCAGGGAGGATCTTCCAATAAGACCACATTTTCTGCCGTGGCAGGTCTAGTTTCCAGTATAATTTCAGATTCTCTCTACTTTTGTTTCTCACATGTTATCTGTGAAAAAATATCTGGTCTTGCAGATCAGCTCTTCTGAGACTGAAATCATCCTGAGAGACGTGTCATTTTAGCTAGAACCAGAAAATTATTCTTTCCAGTATGCTTCTTTAATTAAAAAAAAAAAAGCTACAATACATACAATACAGAGCAGCTGGCACTTTCAATTGTTTTAACTAGTTTTATATTAGCTAACTGGTGTTAACTAGCTTGAAGTAGTCTCACTGGTGACCAGCAGTAAAACTCAGGCCTGTGAGCAGTTTTCAGTTCTCAGGAACTAGCTAAATGTAGTAGCCCCCAGATTAGCAAACAGCTCCCACTTGGGACTGCATATGCAAAGGGCAGGGGAACTAGGGGCACGGTTGTTCTGCATGGGACTTCAGAAAATTGAACTTTTTTTCTGCTAAGGCTTTGCACTGGTAGTGGAGTTCAGTGAGACTGGCAATTACACTGTGAACCTCAAGGCTGTTTGGTAATGTTGAACAGTTTCAACACTCCTGAGAAGCAGAGGACAGCTCTGGCAGACAAGGGCCAGCCCAGTCATGACAGGGAGATTAATGTTTCCACAGCTGGGATTTCCTCTACAAGGCAGGACTTTTCAGGAAAACCACATTTTCTGCTGTGGTATGTCTACTTTCCAGTATAATTCTGATTCTTTCCGCTTTTGTCGTTCACAAAACAAGCAGTACAAATGGTAAAATGAATCCTGCGTCCCAGAGATGAAGGAACCTGCCTTGCTCTTTCTTATTTCACTTTGCAACTCAGGGATTCTACAATTATATTCCAGATGTTGCTAAATATCTGAGAGAAACAGTTCTACAAGGCCTCTGCTTTGCGTATATTGAATTGGAATAGCCAGATCTTGCCTTTCAGCTGTACAACTCACCGCATGCGGCCATGCATCACCTCGTAAGAGGAAAAAAATGGAGTGTAACATACAATTATTTTCATTAGCTATAAAAAACAACATATAGAGCAAGGTTCTATATGTACAGCTGCTCTTTAATTTGTGTTTTCAAAGGGAAAATTTTCATTAATGAGGTTAAAAATTAACATTAGATCTGCATTTTATTTATTACATTTACAGCTGTATAACACAAAGTATGGCTGAGGTCAGAGAAACTGCTATGATGGCAGCATTTGCTCTTCCATTTGCTCCACACAAAATATGACAATCATTTCTATTTCCCCCTCTCAGTCAAGCAAACCATTTCTTAATTGTGGTGTGGTATTTGAAAAAATGAGCTGCACTGGCTGTCAGGCTTTGCCAGCTTCCCACCTGTTCTAGCAAATACACATTTTTCTGTGAACAAATAGATATTGAGCTCACCACAAGTAATAGCGAAGAACATATACAGAACAGAAACTAATATTAAAATCCAGAAAAATAGCGAATATCAATTCCTAGGACAAATTTCTAGCATCTGTTCTGAGATATGTTAGAAATATTTTACTACTTTAACATTCTAGAGTTACTTTTACTGAGTTTGTACTTTGTAATAAAGCATGCTGCCTTTTCTGCCAGAGATTAATGACAGGACTNGTGTGAAACCATTAAGAAAGGGTAGGATACCCAACAGGCAAACACATGATATTGCCTGTCTCTAGCATGATGCACTTGAAAAATCAAACATCATGGCAGGAGAAAAAGGCATACTTGGCAATAATAAAAAAAAAGGATCTTTAATCATTCTTTTTGCTTGCTTAGTTAAGTCTTTAAAGCAGGTCTGGAATACAGTTTACAACTCTGGAAAAGAAGGCAAAAACCTCTGCAGAAGCCATAATGTGTGTGTGTGGCAAGTTATGAAAGACAAACATTTCTCCATGTAGTGCTTGGAAAACAAAACAACAAAAACACTGTAGGTGAAGGATCAGGGAAGAGCGATCTTAAGTGGTGCGTTTCCCAAAGGCCCAAGCACAGAGGAGAACTGGAGCCAAGAAAGCCAGAAGTGAGTGCTGCCCTAAGCGCGGTATCTCCAGCAGGAGCTGGGCAGCAGAGCTCTGCCTGGCAACCAGATGGTGTTGTCCATGTCTGCCGTCCTCGCAGAGAAAGTACTGCAGCAGGCGGTACATCTCTCCTGCAGCCAGAGAGAGAGCAGGAAGGGGGTTGCAGTCCTTAGACATATTCTGTGTTTCTTTCTTTTCTTGTCTCCTTGCTAAGTATGCTGGTCATAGTTAGGAAATGAGATAACAAAGCCAGTGAGCAACTGTTAATATAATTTGTTCTCTCTACGCACTTTTTTCATGGGAGGCAAAACTTTAAGTTTAAGCTCCTTCTCTGACAGTTTTACAGAAAATTGTAAACCCTTAAACAGCAAAGCCTAACCCTTTTCTTTGCAATCATCTCTTTAAAGAGAATGAGAAAGTTTGTCATTAAAGGAATATGAGGAAAATTATAGAACTAAGAGATTTTCCTCATGCAGACGATGTATGTATGTGAGTCTTGTCTCCTGTCAGAGATGACCCAAGCCTGGTCCCGTGTTTTGACTCTCCAGTGCGTGCCTTGCTTTGTCAAGACTGAAAGCTCTTCTAGTTCACTTTCCAAGTGAACATTCTCTTCAAATAACGAGCGTAAAAACATCCTCCTCCACTGAGGGAAACAGAATGAGTGCTTCTATGTTACTGCCATTGTTGCTTCACACAGATGTGAAATCAAAATCAATCTTTCACACAAACAAGTAATTACAATTTATTTTGTCAAATGTTTACTATGAGTAAATTGGTTTCTGCTTTCTTAGCTTCTTTGAAGAAACGCTATCTAAGCCTGTGGCATCTAGCTGTAGAGAAGGAATAAATAAACTTTAAAAACAAACAAAAAACCCCAAACTTAATAAAATAACTAAACACATTAACTTGTATAGGGAAATTCTTAATATATTGAAAAGGTCCCTAGGTCAATAACAATATTTACAGGTTTTACCTTAGCTTTTCAAATGTTACCTCGATTTGCTCTTTTTCTCTTCAGAAGACCCAGATATAAACTATACTTGGGTAAAGACTACCGATGTCTTTAATTATAATATTAAAAATAGTCATGTGAGAGTAAATGATTTCCATTGAACCTGAAGTAGTAATACGTTAGTCTTTAAATATTTTGCATGTACCACATCGGAAGAGCCACATACAGAAGTCTATCTGTACCGAACTGCAGAACAAGTTAGATGCAGGAAAGCCTACGTTATCTATCTGCATTAGCTGGCAATTCATTCTCATTAGTAGCACACACAGTGACAAAGCCACGAACACTGCGTTCAGGCAGGCAGAACTGATGACACAAGCTGTCCTCCGCAGGAGGTAATGAGCAGCTCACCAAGGCACAGCTGGGTGTCACCCACAAGCTGAATCCATCAAAGCCTACATTAATAAAACATTGGTATTTGGCTTTTAAAAAAATGCAGATACATTGGTCTCTTTTATGCTAGAATATCCTAGGAGAAGAAAATCCACTTTATGTTCCTTTCATGATTCTTGGGTTTTGTTTCAGTCTAAAATATAGATGTCCCTACTGATTGTAATGAAAAAGCTGTTATGACAAAATTAAAGATACACTGTACAGAGCTTTATTCTTATATAAGGAATACAAAATGATATCAGATAATTCACCGCAAAAGGTATCTAGGAAGGAGAAATGAAATTTGGAAATAGTTAATGGATTGCTACATTCATTGCAAACTAAACCAAATTTTTGACATGCACATTTTGCACTGTTTTTCTTAGCAGCCAACTGTTTTCTTTCTCACAAAATTTATTGTTATTGTATCAGGCTAAATTAACTTGTGTTATTTCAAGTCAAAGGTATTGTGTGTATTTAAAGCTTTTCAGGATCTTGTAATTAGGAAAAAAAACCCAAACAACAGTACTCTAAAACCCTCCCTGTATTTTTATTCTTTTTACTTACAGAAATGTGATTTTTGCAGGACCATGTGATTTTATAATGTCTGATGTAAGCATTGGCGTTAATCCAATAAAGCCTTTAGCTTGAAGGGCTCATGAGAGCACTTAAGCAAAAGGAGGTGTTTTAAAAAGTCAAAAGTTGTTTTGCCAAAAAGTGGTTTTAGATGTGGCACAGACCCTAATCACGGCCTTGGCAGACTGGTATAGAAAGTATGCAGTTCTATCATTCCACAAGATAATAAAGATTGCTTTATGTCCAGTTATTTCAGTTATTTTGACCACTCTGAGCTGTCAAAAAAACCCGAAAAAATAATTTTTACATGACCGAGAGTAAAACCCCAACCTTCTGTCACATGCCGTATAAAACATCAAAGAATTCTAGTGACTTGTATTTGTTACTGAAATAAACTGATCTGTGACTTTCTGACTCATAGCCTGATATAGGAGGTGTATTAAATTATTCGTAAAGCATTTTTGAGTGTTAAGTTCTTATTTATTATGAAACAGCTCCCTAAGTCATGTTCTTTTGCGCTACCTTGTCATGGGGTGTAGGCTTGACACGTTTACCAAGTCAGGTACACACAGCCACAACAATACGTGGAACAACCTTCACCTTGGAGTTCAGGACTATTTGCCCTTAACAATTAATCTCTCTAGACAAATAAAGGAGCTTTCTGCTTAATTTGTATGCTAGTTTATGAACAAGAAATTGCAGAGTTCCCCAACTAAGAATTTTTTTTTAATAGGAGTATTAATATGAATTTACTTAGGATAGGATTTAACCCCCAAATTTACAAAGAAGTTGAGAGTGCATTTAACCCTAGAAATAAATTTTCCTGAATTTGTATATATAACTGAAGTGAATTCAGAAGAGGTATGCTTGTGCAACAAAGTTAAATTTGGTTTATTATTCCGCATTTGAAACTATGTAGTCCAAACTGCAAAATTAAACATATCCAGTAGGTGTCATCTTCCTATATATTGTACGTATGATAATCACGTTTAGATTTTTTTTTAATTGAACTTAAATGAAAAGTAGGAGTCTTAAACACTGCAGCAAATTTTCTGAAAAACATGCGTAAAAATTGTATGAATTTGACCTGATACGCTTTACTAACACTAGGACTTCTGGAATGTTTGCAACCTGGAACTGGTTATGCACAAAATAATTTTTAGATATCCATGACTGTACTTACATGCCTAAATAACATCTGTAAAATATGCCCGTAAATGCACGTATTTAAACCTGAAAAAACATTTAATGGATTCAATTTAATCCCCATATCCTTAAAGCAATATAAATACGTACTACAGCATTGCCTCTGATCCTGAAGCCTGCATTGCAAAAATAGATTTAAGATCCTCTTTACTTATGAAGGTTTTAAGTGAAGTTGGAAGGACCTTGGGAAAGCAGGGAATTCCATTTCCACAAATGGTGTTTTAAGTTGTTGATTTCTTGACATTACACCTCATAGGAATAAATACTTTCATGTGGGTTATTGAGAATTATCCTTTTTTTCAGTTCTGCTTGATCTATATTTCATTTCAAATCAAATACTTTTATTTATATTCAGCAGCTCTATACTTAGCTGAGGAGTAAAATTATTCAGCCAAGTCTGAATCAGTGTGATTCAGCCATCTTAAAATCTAAGTAGAATAAACACTTTTCACATTTTAAACCCTAACCTCTATTATTTGGCATGGGGATACTTACTAGGTCAGAGTTATGCCTTTCAGCATGTGATTGAAACATGCACTTTGTTCATGTCCACGGATTTTGTAATACAATCCTTTAGCAATCTGGCAACTTTTCTGGCTTTGTTAGTGCAGGGCATTGCTTAGGAAAGTTCCTATGCAATACTGTTGTTGCCTGACCCAAAATCCTTTGAAAACAATAGAAAGACTTCCCCCGGCTTAAGCCATGACCCAGCCAGGCAGATGAAAAGGCTGAGCTATGGCAGGTGAAGCTGGAGGCAGGAAATCGCAGCCCGGCAGATGCCAACGCGCTCAAGATTTCAGTTTGGCCTGAAACCTGCTTTGAACTCGCACAAGCAACGGGGTGGGAAATGCCCCTGTTTCAGATGGGCTAACACTGATTATACATTTGCATTTTTTTTTATCTTTTTTTTTTTTTTAAATCAAGTCAGCTTGAAGTTTCCGAAAGTTAGTCCCTTTATCTGTGGTTTCTGTGACGATGCACGAGGAAGGAAACAGGATTTCAAAGGAAAATGCCTTTTTTTTCCCGTATGATCCTGATGTATGGTCACGCATCGGGTAAGACAGGGCTTTTGCATCACACACGAAAGAACAGGAAATTCTGCATAACCCTCCCCTCATTAAAAGCTCATTACTTCTTCAAGGTGAACGACTCACTGAACAGCCGGGAAACGATTACCTCAGCGCTCCCGCCATCCACCACAGGCTGCGAGGCGCTGAGAATGCCGGCGTAGGGAAAGCACAGGCACAGCGACGGCGCTTTTTTGGCTTTGCTACTGTAGACGTGCCGGAGGGGGAAGGTGAAGCTTCCCGGGAGCAAGGCGCGGCGGGGTGAGCCCCGGTGCTCGCTCCCCCCACAGCCCGGGGGGAAACCGGCCCCGCCGCCGCGCTCGCCTCAGCGCCGAGCCAGGCGGGGCGCAACATCCCTCACACGGGCCGCCACCTCCGAAGCCCGGCTCGCCCACAGGCTGCCCGCAGGCCGCGGTAGGTCTGCGGGGGGACCGGGACCGGGACCGGTCACCGATCACCGGCCGCCGGCCAGGCCGCCCCTGAGGGAGCGGGGACGCGCAGCCGCCGCGAGCCGCGCTGCCCCCGCGGCGCTTGGGCGGCAGGGCGGTGGCGCGTGGGAGCCGGGGG
>VUYV01000032.1:2982480-3130048 GCA_008711295.1 Anarhynchus alexandrinus | reverse complement strand
AAAAAAAAAAAAAAAAAAAAGCCACTTCTGATCAAGTAAATGGGCTTTGCACCTGGGTAGGTACAGCTGTGAACTTTATTTGCTGAAAATTCATTCACATACTACACCGCAAGAAGAAACCTTCTTCAATTCCTGTTTCTTTTCAGGGAATTGATAACAAGAAGATGACTGAGAAGACTGGCATAACTCACCAAGCAGTCTTCAGTAAGAGTTGTGAAAATTAAGGCATTTCATCTATCAGTGCTATTTAATGGAGATGATAACTAAACATTTTCACTAAAACAATGATACATTTCCCTGCTCTTCACACCTCTGTGAGGAAGTGTGTGAAAAGGTGGCAGAAAACAGTTTCTGTACTTTCTAACTCTGTCCATAAGCCCCTGGACTTTTCTTTCGCTACTGTGTATGCTGACTGCTGTTACTCATATCTAAACTTCACAAGATCAATTTTTTTTAAGCACAGTAGCAGAATGAAGACATGACCCTAACCAAATTCATGTTATGGCAGTTCATGTCACAGGCACTGTGATATGAACAGAGGCACTTGCAATGCTCTGCACCTCAGTACTGCTCCTGCTGTGGAGGACTGCACCGCTCTGGTGCTGCATCAGCTTTAAAAATAAGTGGAACAACTGAGTGAAATTTGTTCAAGTCAGGTTATCTTACAGGGTGTAACCCCCTCTCCAATGTATCAAGTGAAAAGATAAAACCAGCACTGGTTTCACTTTCAGGGAGCTTTTTACATCCAGAGTTGATGAACTGGGAAAATTAAAGACTCTCCATTTTTCCACAGCCTATAAAGCAATACCTCGCACAAGTTTCAATAAATTTAGAATTCATGTCTATATACTACATTTCCAGTGAACTGATTTTTTTCTTTTTTTTTGGGTGAGATTTAAGAGATTTAAAATAATATTACAGTGGCACTAGTACACTTACATTATATGGCAGGGTTCATTTCTGTCCTTCAAGCAGTGCCCTATTTCCCATTTCTTTTTTGTAGGAAATATAGTTTTAATGTATTTTGCTCCAGCATGAGTATTTTTCACTCCACACCAAGGCGCATCTAGTTTTATTTGGAAAAAAAAAAAAAGAATTAAGAATATGCAATCGTTTGAGAATAGCATGACATAGTTTAATCAACTACTTCCACAGACAAAAGTTATTGCAGTCTCCTTCTAGCAGTGACTTCCAATTCAAAATGGAATTTAAAAGATTTGGACAATTTAGCGTCTTCACAATCTTTGGATTTTTATAGTTACCTTCAGGATTTTACATTTTAAAAAATCAGCAATAATAGTACAAAACACTTATTTCCTCTGACGCGATGATAGCTAGATACACTGCATGTATTCCACAGAAACTTTCTGTCATAGAATCATAGAATCATTATAGCTGAAAAAGACCTTTAAGATCATCAAGTCCAACAGTTCTCTAACTCTACCGGGCCCACTTCTAAACCATGTCCCTGAGCACCGTATCAAGATGGTTTTTAAGTATATCCAAGGATGGCGATTCAACCACTTCCCTGGGCAGCCTGTTCCAGTCTTTGATAACCCTTTCAGTGTAGAAGTTCTTCCTAATGTCTAACCTAAACCTCCCCTGATGCAACTTGACGCCGTTTCCTCTTGTCCTATCTTGTCCTGTGTACTTCACCAGGTCTGTACTTCATGTGCAGATAAATTTAAGGATTTAGGCAGTTTGTGGTTTTCCTTTCTCAGGTTCAGAAATAAAAATAAATACTGTATTTATAACTGCCAGGTACTGATAACTGAAATGAACATGCAAAAAAAAAAAAAAGGCATCCCTAGTCAGTCCATTAAACTAACTGCTCTTTAGGCCAAGAAGGGAATTCAAGCATTCTTCCACCTTATTCCATTTCAAGAGCTGAGGAAACAATTTCCAAATGCTGGCACTGCTACCGGTGCCGAACTCACAGCCATTGCCCTGTGCTTGGCACATCTCCAGCAAGCTAGACTTTAAAAGATATTCAAACAGGATTCTGGTACCTAGGTACATTTAAAAATCCAGGCTTGTCAATTTGTCCTTCTCATCTTCCCCTGCAATGTCAGGAACTGACACGGCAGCTTACTCCTTCCAGCAGAAGGCTGAAAAGGAATATTTCTGGAGCCTGTAAACTGCTTTCGAAAGTGGAAAAACAGCCAGTTCTTTTTCTGCTCTGAACTCCTGCCTTATCACTGCTATGCAAGCAGATCTCCCCTGTCTAATAGTGTTTAAGTCACAAACTGACCAAGATATAAAATCTTACCAGTCTCTATCATTAATCGTTCACTAGGAATTGATTTCAGTGTTTCCAAGTTGGCTTCTGTTTTCAATGAGCTAGAAAATCAAAGTTTGGTTAAAAAAAAAAAAAGTGCATAAAAGTAATTACTTTGCCTGTTGAAATGCTTTGCAGCAAAGGCAGCTTCTTAAATAATTTTGTTAGTGAATAAAATTTGCTTCATTTTTAAAAGCACTGCCTGTAAATTCAAACTTTGCAGAAAACAGCAAATGCGGAGAGCTACTGAGTGAACAGTCTCACCCTAGCACGCATGCAGAACCCCCTCCTGCACTGCCCACGCTCGCCTGGCCGCGGCAACCCACGCAACTTATAAAGTGGCGCTGACTGGCTTTTGGCCCGATGACTGCTGAGAATTTAGACTGCGTAACCAGCAGATGAGGCTGCTCAGGTTACATTTGCGTTACTCCTGGATTTGACACGTCTGCTTAAAATTAGTCTATTTTTTAAACACTTCTCAGAAGGACTGCTTCTACATTCAACAACCTTATTTATTTACAAACAGGGATTGACCTGAGGGTAGCAGAACGGACCTAAGACTAGATTAACTCGCTGAGCTGTGAGTTAAGAACTTCTTATGGCTAACAGACTAATAATGCAGTTCCAAATCTGTCAGATGATTAAGAGCCTAGTGAGCTTTGAAAACTTGACCTCATTGTTTAAAAGAAAGCAATGAGTTCACTACAGCTGACATTTAAAAATAGTTGTGTTTCTTGTAAAGAACTTACCAGCCATTTATTCCAATATAAAGATCCAAATCTATTATAGCTGCTGCTTCTTCCTTTGTGCCATCAAACGAATGTACCTAGAACAAATATAAATATAGATGCACATATATATACAAATATATACACATTTAAAACTCCAATCATTTAAAGGTATGTATTAGTTTTTATTAGCATCATAAATACCTTTGATAGCATGCATTACACATCAATACAAACATAAAGATGGGACATGGCTCAGCTGATTCCGAATTTGGGCAAAGTTCAGGCTAAAGTCACTTGAATACTGCAATAGAAGCGGCTACCACGTTTTATTAGTGATAAATATGTTTAGAAAAGGCCTAACCAGTAATACTGCTTTTGGTGCAGGAACTTCCTGTAGCTGATGGCTGGGAGACCGTACACAGGAACTAATCCTGTGCACGCTGAATTTTCACATTCTTTCCTCAGTATTCCGTACAGGGCACTGTCAGGGACATAGCAAGAGCAGTGTTACGTTCTCCATGGATTTTAGTCTACGGGAGCTAGAGAGAGAGTCTATTTGGTCATCCCAGGGACTAAAGAGGCAAGTGGAGGTCACAGGTACAAACAGCATCATGTATCTGGGAGCCGCAGCGTCTCAGCCTAAGTGGAGTAAAGACGACTCCATCCCCATGCTGCGAGGGGGACAGTCAGTTGCTGAGGGTGCCTGCTTGTCATTTCTCTGCTAGTTACCAGTTTTCCAGAAAAGAGAAAGGAAGGAAGGAGAGACTGTACAGTATTACCTAAGAATACCACATGCAAAGTACTGAGGTAGTGGAAGGTTTTTGCAGTAACAAAGGGGAAACCTGGGGCCTGAGATATTATTGTAGGAGGTGTGGTCTGATGTTAGTGAAATAGAATAATCCAAGCATTTATTACTTTTGCAAAACCCTGCCATCGTGGAAACCTGAAAGAGCGTTGCTGGTCTTTCTTAATCATTTCATCCAAAGTTTTTCCTGTTATGCTTTTGAATTAAAATACATTATTTGAATATCTAAAGACATAAAGCAATCAAAAGTCACATCTGGGGCTAATTTGAAAACGATGTCTAACGTCAGAAGCAAATGTTTGAGGTTACGGCTTCCACTGGGAACGTGCATCTAAATTATCTGCGGTCTGAATGCACTGCAGTTACAGACACTGAAGAATTGGGAAAAGGCCAATGTCAATTATAAGGTGCTTAAACTGCCCTTCTGACAGGCCAAGAAAATCTGCTCGTGTCAGCTGCAGAGCTTTTTCTCAGCCTATCTTCTTACCTGGCAAAAAACCTTTTGAATAAGCAACAAAAATAAAAATACTAGAAGGGACTGGAAAACACTTATTAATTAATAATAACTTAAATCATGTAACAGGAAGCCTACCCAGAATCCATGACAAACAAGTTGCACTACTAAGCAACAATACTCACACATGCATGTAAAAACGAACGCTACACTGAAGTCCATACTTACCACCCCTCCTACAAATCTATCTCGGTTTCTTCTTATTATGTCTATGAAATTAAATAGATAAAAATGTAAGACAGCTTTATAACAGAAAAAGGTGAAAAATCAGGTTTCCAGATTCTTCATATTCAGAATTTGCTCAGAATGTGAAATTCTCAAACAAAACCCACCTAAAAATTCAGCGTGTGAGTTTCTACAGTGGAGAAACATTGGCAGTCGCGTGTGTTCTGACAGGTCAAATTGTTTTTCAAAATACCTGTTAAATAAAAATCACTTTTAAACAGAAATTCAGTGTAAGAGCAAATAAGGACATAAGAGTTTTTTCAAGCACTTGTATGTTTTTGTCCTCCAGAACTAAATACAGAATTAATGGATTTGCCATGCAAAAACTCTTATTTGTGCAAGGATTTAAAAAGAACTCCTTCCTATGGTATATTAAGATAGTAGTGATCTGGGCTAGAAGAAAGATAAGAAGTGGCCAAGAGCATCAGTACTGGAAGAATGCATGCACATATGCTAAGCGTGGACTCTTGCGTAGTGTGGGTATTGGAGTTCAGTTTTATTTATTTATTTTTAATGGAAGAGAAACTGACTGTGCTCTCCACAAAGTTCTGACATCAGGAAGGGTGAGCATGGATCACACAGAGACCATTTACATGCGCGCTTGTAAATGCGGTGAGGGCAGGTGAGGGCGAGTGAGGGAGCACGATGCAGACTTCTATAGCCTCAAACGGCCAAACTGGCCAGCATCAGAGCTGGCTGGCCTCTAACGTAACAATCCAGACTTTTTCTTTGCTCTTCCATGAAGGTCAATCTTTCCTCTCTCGGGGTGGAACAAGTACCAATATTAGGCATCGTACTTCTGTCCCATTCTGCCTGTTGTCTTCACTCTTTCAAAGTCTTCCACTGCTTTCCCTCCTCTCCTTTGTGTGCCTGCATACTTTCCTTTTCACTCATTTTTATCCCTCTCCTACCTTCTACTTCTAGTATTCCCTTTGAAGGAGCGGTAACAGCAAGGCAGCCATCCTATGAAGAGACATAAAAATGTGGGCAGAGGGAAGGTAACTAGGTAGCCGGTTTCCCTAGTGCAGTTTCCAAAGGAAACTAATTAGCACTGAACTAACCCGTCGCTTGTCATTTGCAGCTAGCTCTGATCCCAGAGCATTATAATTTACCACTTCTGTCTGCCATGCTGCACCCAGGCATGCAAATTAACAATGCGGAAACACGACAGAGGAACTTATGCATGGCAGAAGGCCAACAGTGCATAGTATCCATATATAATTTGAAAGATGACATTATTTGGGCAAGGCAGGAGAACAACTCTGCCTGTCCCAAAGGCTGGAACTGTATGCATGTACTGGATTTCATCAGGTGTTGCTATTAAAAGCAGTTGAGGGCAGTGGGGCATTCCCATCATCAGATAATAGTAACATTTCAAAGGCAAACTCAATGTCCACATACTGCTGTGTATGATTTGCATATCAATCAGGAAGAAGTGGCAGCAAACCATTAGTTTTAGTTACATTTTCTTAAAAAAAAAAAAAAAAGACACTGCAATTGGTCATTTTGTTTTGTGCATTTTTCATTATCTTCTCTACATTACAGGTTGGTTTCTCTCTGGCAAAAGTTACCTCCTGTGTAGGTATTGTGCAGTGCAGATCTTTGAGATAAAACAGGTGGAACAGAAATTGGCTGTAACGTTAAAAACTGATATGAAAATGCAGGAGAATGAATTACACCTACTTTGAATCTTCTTTGTAGTCTGGATACTGTGCTTAGTTTAGCTTGTTTGACTAAGTATAAATTTAATTACAACTCATGATTGCTCTTGCAGTTAAATAGCTACAATTGCTTGATTATTGGTGTTTCTTTTTAAACAGATGACTTATTTCACATGGGAATGAGGTTTTAGAGACTAAGCTGCAAATAAGACCCCTAAGTAATCTATTGGCCAATTTCAATCTAATTTTGAGAAGTGGCCTTGAAAGTACAAAATTTATACACACCAACAAATGGAAAGGCAACTCAAGCTTCTTCCATTCCTAGCAACAATGAAGCCCAACACATGCTGCTACTTGCCCTGTCAAAGAGCAAGGGGAGGCAGACAGGGAATTTATTGGAGGAGGAAAAAAAGAAAAAAAGAAAAAAAAAAAGGAAAAAGAAAACCTGGAAAACCATGAAGACACCAGGCATACGGTGATCAGAATGGTAACAAAAAAAGCCAGTAGGAAATCAAACCTTACTAGTTCCAGGGCTTAAGGAACAACCTTTTTCTTTTGGGTGAATAGACTGTCATTCAGTACAAGCTTTTTCTATGTTGCTTCTCAATAAGAAAGTTTTAAAGTATTTCTGCATGGTTGATTGCAGGTTTAGTTTTGACCCCAATGTTCAAATGCAGTTTATCTTCAGGTTTGGGATCAAGGAGCTGAAGCAAACTGGCCTTGCTGAGGTAGAACATCTCCAGACAAACAATTCTGGATTCATGTATAAGTAACAGTGCATGTAATTTTGTTCACCACCTCCAATTTGGTTAAGAAAACTCCTGTTTCCCGTGCTGCTGAGCCTCCCAACCCCCTCCCAGTAGTACAGCAGAACCGAAACTTCTATATGCCTATCAGTCCATTTATAATGTGACCTTCACTGTCATATGAAGGCAGTACCTTCGTGTAACTAAGAAAAAAAGCACCATTTATTTTCTGTTGGAAAAGTTATGAGAATGAAGAAAAATTCTGACAAAAAGAGTTCTTAGGTCTGCTTCAACAAAGGAATTTCATCTTTATTAGCTTTTGAATCCAAGAAACAGGATAAAAATAGTGTTGGTTTTTTTTTACGGGTGAAAATTATGCAGAAGAAAACACAGTATAACTGACTAGAAAATAACGATTAAACATTAAACACCACAGAGGACATGCTCAGATACTACCCACTGGGAAACTGCCATACTTCCCTTCTACTGAGTAACTCTGCAGCTGCTTGCTGGCCGTCCTGCTGAGTGCTACACCTGAACTACGGATCAGCTGAAAACTGGCGAACTGCCTCCTTGCCTTTCTTTTTTTTTTTAGTTCATTTATCAAGCATAAACTGAGTATTAATTTGAAGAACTCATCATCCAGTCTGCTAAAGGTTACAAAAGCCAGACTGTCTCCAACTCCATAGCATTCAATTAGCAGAAATAAAAACAACTCCAAACCTTGACCATGTTTCACAAACAAGTGGAAGATGAAGAGCAGGGAAAGCTGTCCATTTAGAAAATACAGAATTTACTAACACAGGGTTTGCAGGCATCTGTCCTTGAGGCTTTCAATATTTCTTCACTCCCTCATATTTCTTGCTTTCTGTTTTTTTTCATCCATCACTTCCTCCCAACTGTAATTTCCAGCAAGGGCTCTCAATAGATCTCTTAGAAGTTAGATTTATGTATTTCATATGACTGACTGAAACAGCTCAGATAAAGACTTTCTGTCATTATCTACCTTAATTAGAAAGGACTCACCTACCACTTTAAAAGTGATTTCTGTTCCATCCTGTCACCTCTTTCCTCACAACCCAATTTCAGTGCACCCAATTAGAAGTTTTTCACTACAGGTCTTCAGATAAGGAAAACTAGATGTATTTTTTTTTCTCCCAATAACATAAAGGCAGTAAGGAACTTCAAATATGACACTCCACCGGTGCTTTAGTTTGCCACAGAAAAGAAACAGGTTATGCTCCAAGGTGTGCTTTGCCAAACTTTGTGTACACTGAATTCTGCTGGGGAAAAAAGTCTGTCCACTCTGCTGAATATTTGACTGCATGACTGTAGCATTACGAAAAAATTAACTCTACCTACTGCTAACATGCGATAATTAGAAAAAACACAACTAACCGGTACCTTCCAGTGACTAATTTACTCAGAAGAGTAAAATACAAGCACAATTCATCAATCACTCACCTTATTTGAATTTATCACTTATACCTTTCACTCAGTTGCCAATGTAGACAGAAGTTCTCACTATAAACGCACGTTGATTCTAGGGTCTGTGCTAGCTTCTTTCCATTCAATATCTAAAAGTTCATTTTTTTTCCACTGTGACTTACCCTTTTTGACAGTTCTGTTCCCCTCCCCATGCTTTTCACTCAAAAACCCAGTTCTTCTTTCACACAACACAGTTATGTTATTCTCCCTGTGACTGTCTAAGAGTCCTTGAATATTAGCAAGAATGAACATTTGTCACACCCAGAAACCCATAAATTCTGATAAATTTTACAGAAAAAGACACACTAAGTCAATCTTTCTTTAAAGTCCCATTTCTGCCAAAAAAACCCTAGACCCAACCCTGCAAATTGCAGGTCTATAGCTGAAAAAATGTTACGTGGTAGAACACAAGATAGAAAACACTCCTGTAAATTGCTACAAGTCAATTTATAGTCATCAAAAGTTTCTTACTTGAGTTGGATGTCCTTTGGGCAAAATTCTAATCTATCAAAATCTACAAATAGAAAGAACAAAAAACCCACTTAGCGTTTTAGGATTTTTTAATATATGTCTAGGAAAAAATACTGAAGTGCTAAGATAACACTTACCTAAGCCACATTCTCCAACTGCTATTACCTTTGCCTTATTTTTTTCAATCAGATTTTTTAATTCAGATAAATACTGCTCAGGGCTACTCTGCTCAAATTCTCCACAGCGGGTAGGATGACAGCCAACGGTACTGTAAAACATGTCTAAAACAAGATAGTATTGGAAGGTTTTAAGAAAAAAAAACCATATATAAGGTATAGACAGTTATCTGTATCTTGACTTCTTTTATTGCTCATAATTTTAAAAGAAAACTCCCTTTGAAAGTCTTAATGTTGGTGATGATTTTACTGATATGTTCTGCTTTAACAATGTTAGACAGTATCTCCAGGGAGCGTGTATGGTTTTTTTGAGTACACTAGAATCATAGAACCATTTAGATTGGAAAAGACATTTAAGATCATCGACTCCAACCGTAAACCTAACACTGCCAAGTCCACCACATTATTTAGTATACTCCAAAACTGCAACTCAAAGCTGAATTATTCTGGTGGAGCGGCCCTCAACAAATCATACAATTGTTGAGGTTGGAAGAGACCTCTCGAGATCATCTAGAAATACATCTTGTTCAAAACGCATCAGGTTTTGATGCGTTTACTCAGCTGTAAGATGTGCAGACAGTATACGATTTCCCTTGTGTGCCTCTACATCAGATGTTACAGAATTTCACAAGCAACATCTAGCCTGATTTATCCAAGTATCTAGATTACCTTAATGCCAAAACTAACATTTCTGGTAAGTGCCTTTACAGAGAATGTAAAAGCATCGGGACTAGGGAAACACTATATAAGGCCCTGAGCAACTTGACCTAATATTAAAGCTAGTCCTGCTTTGATAGAGGTGCGGAGGTGGATTGGGTCAGACCAGATTACCATCTCAGGTTCATTCCAACCTAAATTATTCTATGGTTCTGTTCGTAAATAGTACTTTAACATGTGTTTTAGTTCAAATACATATTGAAGTAATTAGTGGAATTATATTTGCCTTTTCACAGGAAGTAAGGGAAAACCAGGAGAACCATAATGAGAAAGATACCTCCCTTATTCAAGCTGGTCATGATAGATTTGCAAGTAAAAACCAAACCACCCCCCCCAAACCCCCACATATTACATACCATATAAGCATTCCATCTTATTTCTAGAAGAGAGCATTGTAACAAAATTTTTATTCCAGAAATTTCCTGTAATTTCTATTTTCATTTAGAAATAGAAATTACAGGAAAGGCTGATTCCTTCCAAAACCTGGGGATCTTAAGAGCAACATACAGAAACTCATACACAATGCATTCATCCCATTCTGAAACATAATTTCTCATTTTAATCTAAAATTCTAGAAACACCTCTAGGGGCAGGTCCTTTTGAAATCTTAATTCTGAGACCAGAGAAGGTTATACTTTTGACTGACAACATAAGTTTAAAGTGAAAATACCATTTGTCTGTGCCAGCTGCAATGCATCTTTACTATCTTGCAGACTCCCACCTGTAATCAAAAACTTGAAAGAAGAAAAGTACTGTCAGCGAGTATGTTCTTCTTTGAACATCAGACAGAATGTTTAAGAAAGCACTCGGATCTAAGTAAGAATCTAGACAGAGAACATCAGAAGACAATTACTAATGTATATATGACAAAATTTCATAAATCAGCAACAAACCTCAATGGTCCCCAGGAACTAGTAAATATACTAGGTATCAAAACCTGATTTTTTTCTTTATCAAATATCTTCTATGCTAAGTATTTAAACCATTAAATGAGAAAAATACTTCTATTTGCAGCAATATTAACTTCACTAGATAATGACTCAAGAAACTTTATTTGCATTTAAGAAATTATATTCAGAAACATTATCCCCGTCTTACAGGTGGAGAAACTAAAATCCAGCCTTATTAGTGCTGTAGAACAGTTTGTGACAGTGTGCATTGCATTCTATTTTAATTTGTACTTTTTGTCTTGACAATTTATTCTGTTTAGAGAGAGAGATATAGGCAGGCTGGACTATTATAACTAAAGGAGCGTGGTCCACTGCTGGAAATACTGATTTCAAGCTAAGAGTTACAAACCTGCTCATAATGATGCAGTTTTAACACACGTAAGCCAGTATTTACTAGCAGACATTCAGATGTCTTAACTGTACGAAGTTAGGGGCACTCCCAGCTCTTCCGCAATTACCAATCTCCTTTAGATATAGAAATATCTGAAGGATCACTATCAGAAGAGTTTTTGAGTTCTGATCTGTAGTGGTAACTGCGTGAGTCAGTCAGGATGCAAGAAGACAGGAGTGGCTGCCTATAATACAGCTAACACGGAAAATTACATGATAGTTGATTGCAGTAGGTCAGAGGAGAGCATCTTTCTGTTGAAACTGTACAAAAGAAATTCTACGTACATATTGCATGTGATACCACTGAACATAAATAATCAGCATCTAACGATCTGTGCAAATGAAAGACAATGCTCTGCATAGAACACTTTTGCTTTATGCTATTGAAGTTACTTTTGTTTTAATACTGAGTACTAAAAAGCAAAGTATTAGAAAGCAGTTAAAAACATTAAAGAAATTTTATTAGAAGAAATTACCTTTTTAACACCAACTTTGACTGCTCTCTCTACCACATCCAAAAAGTCATCTGTGAAAGTTCATAAAAATGTCATAAATTGAACTTCAGGTTTTACAGCATAATTTAACTACCTTTCAACTAAAAAACACTTTCATGCAGTCAAAATGCCTGTCATGAACAATCTTTAAACCACACTTGATTAATCTTTAGAAGACAGTAGCAAAATGCAGTAACTGAAGATCCAATTTAAACACAAGTCGTCAATAGAAGTTTTTCACACACTTTAGTAGACTCTCTATTTTTACATCTATATCTAAAGGCCGCGAGAGCAAAAAAGCATCAGTTATAATTAGTAACTATGATTCAGCAATGCAATACTTCGACAGTTTATTTTTCATAGTTCTCAGACCAATTTCTTCCATGCAATCCTTACATAAATACATTAGCAATTTTCTATTTTGCTCTAGAAGCAGAGTTACCTGTATGACAACTTAATAGCAATTCAGTAGAAGGGAATATATTTTGCTTAGAACATCTAATCTATTTTGTCACATTCTTCTTCAAGCCATAGTAAATAATAACCATCCAGTTTCTGAGGAGAAAAAAAAATTTCTAACCTCACTTTCTGACAAGAGGCTTCTATTTTGACAGGAAGGATTCTGTCTTTCAGCAGATACAAAGAAACATTTACCTTGATGTTTTTGTGTCCCTCTGTAGATTCCTCTGAACACAGGATCTGTCAGGTTAATACCAATATCTATGAAGGAAAAAAAATAAATTAGATGTTATAGTCACTCTGCATTTCATTCTAAGCATTGGCCAGCTAGGGAAGACAACGGAAAGCACATCTTAGTAGTCCTCGACCACCACGTTGATGGGCCACATAAATCTTAAGGATAAAATTACTTGCATAACTTGAGAGCTTACTCCTTACTAGAACTGTCCCTCTGTGCAACTCCATACATACTCTATGAGCATATAAGACACACTCCCATAATCACAAAAGCTAATACACATGTACTGTTTATTGCAATTAATTCTGCTTTTCACATGAAAACACAAATTCATCTCTGCCAACAAGCAGTAACAGTGAAGGAAAAATGCATCATCTCACGTACAACCCTTACACGGGCGGGAGCAGCAGCAGACTGCCTCAGGAAAGTGCCTGTTTTACCTCCTTCTGCCCACGACCATCCAGCCTGGCCAGCAGCACGAACAAGAAAACCTGCAATGCAGCCGCCGACCGAAGCAGCCCCAGCCCCAGCCCCGGCCCGGCCCAGCCCAGCCCCAGCCCCAGGCCCGGCCCCAGCCCCTCGCAGCCCCCGTTCCTCGGCTCCCAAGGCTGTCCCCGAGCCGCAGCCCGGCAGACGGGGGCTGAAGCACAGGCTTCGCGAACAGCCACCTCCGCAGCTGCCGGAGCCCCCGTTCCTAGCGGGAAGGCAAAATTTTCCGAGGTAGTCTTCGGCTGCTGAGCCACACATAAAAAACACGGATCTCAACAACCGACCCTCTATAATTATTTACATACTCCCCGCCGAATTTCCCAAGAACGTTAACATTTTCATCCAAGCCAATTCCATACAAATCAAGGCGAGAAACAACCACGACCAACGCGCCGGTGCAAGAGCGGGGAGGAAGGCCTGCCGGAGAACGCGGAGTGCAGGGATGACTTGGGGAGGCGCCGCAGCAGCCCCTCAGCGCCCTGCATGGAGCTCCCACCGACGGCAGAAACCTCCCCAAACACTTCTCGCAGGCGCACAGGCAGCCTGCGTCTCGGCCCCGGAGACACCGACTCGGAACGGGAGGTGACAACCCCTGGATGAGGGGCAGCCCCTGTCACCAGAGCGGCCCGCGCCCCCCGCCCGCCGCGCTCGGCCCCTCACGGAGGGCAGGGCGGGCACAGGCGGCGGCTACCTCGAGCCTGGCACCGGGCAAGGTACGGAGGGACCTGGGGCGAGGCGACGCGACCGACCCGGCCGGGGACACAGACCCCCCCCCCGACCCCCCCCGCCTCCGCTCTCCCCTCACCGATGAACTTGGCGCGACTCATGGCGGCGGCGGCGGCGGCGGCTGCTGCTGCTGCTGGTGGAGCGCGAGCGGCGCGCCTGCGCGGCAGCCGCGTCCTCCACCTTCCCGTCAGCCCCCGCGCGCGAAGGTGAGGGGTAGGGCAGCCCGAAATGGCGGCCTACCTGACGCACCAGCAGAAGGTGCTGCGGCTCTACAAGAAGTCCCTGCGGCACCTGGAGTCCTGGTGCATCTACCGGTGAGAGGGGAAGGAGGGGGGACCTGGGGAGGGGGAGAGACCTGTTCTTCCTACGAGCGGGGCCTCTCAGCTCCGTACTTGGCGGAGGTGGGGGGGTAGGTTGGCCTGCTCTGCTCTGGCAGTGAGACGGAGCCTCCAGGGGCTGGGGCTTTGTCCTCTTCCCTTTCCCCCAGGCGTGCCTGAAGGGGTGAGGAAAAAGCTTCTCGGGTTACTTGCCTGTGCCTGCTGCACAGGAGGTCCTCAGAGGCCCCTGACCAAACCCTGTCTTTGCACAGGGGTCACTGGTGGTGTTGCCAAGCTTTGCTTCTGTATGTGACTAGTTTTTTTCTCCGATGCATGTCACTGTGCTTAATCTCTGTCTATAGAGACAAGTATCGCTACTTTGCCTGCCTCCTGAGAGAACGATTCGATAAGAACAAGGATGTGAAGGATATGGTGAAAGCTACAGAGCTACTGAAGGCAGGCGAGGAGGAGTTCTGGGCAAACCAGCATCCTCAGCCATACATCTTCCCTGACTCCCCTGGGGGCACTTCCTATGAGAGATATGAATGCTACAAGGTAAGGTGGCCTGTAAGGTTGTGTATCACTGTGTTTATCTTACTCTTTTTAGTAAATGGAGAGGGAGTGCTTTAAGTAGATTTTCATAGGGCAGCAGATTGACTCAGCAGTATTGTTTCTTTAATAGTTTACTGCTGCTGAACGTCTTGCTGCTTGCATGGGAGAAGCTGTCCTGCTTGTCTGATCCTTGAAAATGGAATTTGCTGGTCCGCGTCAAGACAGCTAGCTGCTTTTTGCTGGGATAATCATCTGTTCTTTTGCCAAAGGGAAGCTGCTCCGTGATGGGTCAGGCAGACACAGTGAAAGGGTTGGAGCTGAGCTGAGAGAGTAAACAAGGCGGAGCAAGCTGTGCTAACCTTTGTGTTGCTGCCTAGTCAGAGTCTTGTTTTCTCTCTGGTCTTGTCAGATGTTGGCTTTGCTGTTGGGGGACTTTTCTTCACTCGGTCCCATTGTTCTTCAGCATTTTGAATAATGGTACAAATTACCATTTCCTTTCGCATGCTGTAATGCCAGATATGCATTTGTGTGTCACTTTATGATAGGTGATAAGTCTAAAAATAGAATCAGTATTCTTAGAGTCTAAGGCACTTCTTGAGGCTTTTTTCCCCCCCCTAGATTGTTCTATTTAGGAGTAAAGAAACTGGTTTCATAGAAAAACAAAGAGTTTCCGAGTTCTTGGCATCAACTCCTAATGCATTAAGGGGTTAATAATAACCTAGAGAGTGCGTGCACCCATTTTCTTCTGAATTTGAAGAAAGTGAATACACAAGACTAGATCTGATCAGATCTTTACGTACAAGAAGCCATGTGAAAGGAAGAATCTGACATGGATTTATCAGAGGCAGAAAAAAGAATGTATGAGTGAAAAGGGCAGAGGAGGACTTAAGCTTATGGCAAGGTTATGGGCCTCAGCAGTAATAGAGATAATAGTGAGAGAGAATCTGGACAGAAAAGAGGCCAGCTGAGCAATAAATGGTCAAGATTAGTCTTCATATAGAAATATAAACTGGTTTATGTTCCGTTTTCTTTGCCCTGTTTGATATGCTAAAACTGTCCTTTAACAAAATGGCTGTCACAAGGATTTGGATTGTTGAATATCAGTGACTGTCCATTGTGGATGCTGCTACAAAATGTAATTTTCAGATCTCGGACTGTTTGGTGGTTTTAATTGTTACTTGGAGCACGTGGATTTTTTTTATATTATTATTAGCAGCTCTGCTATTTCTGTTCAGTCAAAGGTTTACTCAGTGATGAGAATTAGAGCAGGAAACTGGGAGTGTAAATGTCACTGAATGAATGATGGTATTGGAGCAACTTTTACATTTTCTTTTTTTAAGAANGCTGCTTCAAAATTTTAAATTTGCTTTTTTTTTTTTTTCTTGACTGGACATCTTAGAGGTCAGACCATTATCAAGATCTTAAAGGCCATTAACTTTTTCAGTAGAAGACAAGTGGAAATGAACTGTAAGGTTCTGTCTCTGTTAAAGAAAATTAATTAGTAGGTGGAGAAAAGGATCTCTCTAACCTGCTGCCTTTGGGAGAAGGAAGGGAAGAAATGAGATCTGCTCTTCCACCAGATAGAATTATTTTGAGAACTTTGG
The DNA here is from genome assembly GCA_008711295.1 of Anarhynchus alexandrinus. Lineage (NCBI taxonomy): Eukaryota > Metazoa > Chordata > Aves > Charadriiformes > Charadriidae > Anarhynchus > Anarhynchus alexandrinus. The sequence goes on along the minus strand of VUYV01000032.1, from coordinate 3,114,017 downwards.
AGTAAACTGAGATGACCTGGGACTTGTCATTGGGATGCTATGATTTAATCAAGTCACTCTGATGTCTTCCTGTGACTTAGGATAATGTGTGAAACAAAGACAAAGTGCCGACCTCTGCCATATAGTGCCTTGAGACTAACAATAGTCAGGTAGCTCTGAAATGGGGGGTTTATGTAGTACTTTATTTCCTGGGTTATTTATCCATTTTAATACTGGCTTCAGTGATTGTATTTAGTTCTTTTGTGTGTGTGTGTACTATATATGATTTAATAAGTAAAATTACCATATATTAAACTTTCTTTTTTTTTAAACAGATTCCTGAATGGTGCTTGGATTTCTGGCATCCTTCTGAGAAGGCGATGTATCCTGATTACTTTGCCAAACGAGAACAATGGAAGAAGCTGCAGCGTGAGAGCTGGGAGAAAGAGGTCAGTGCTTGCTCAATGCAAAGTAAAGTCTCTTTAGCACACGAGTATTTTGTGTGATATTTAGATGTGTTCTTGGAAAATATCTGAAGGCCTGCTGTGATCTCATTTAGACTCTGCTTTGATTTATCTTTTCTTCTCCCCCCCCCCCTTGTCAGTGTGAAACACTGACTTGACCTAAAATGCTCACACAGAGATCGGAGAGTTACAGCTTCTTAAAGGCTCTGAAGGGCATTTGAAGTTAAAGTTAAAGCTGCAACCATGTTTCAGGTAGTGCAGGCTGTCGTAGCAGCTTTGCTAAAGGAAATTCCAAAGGGATGAGAAGAGATTAATGACCACAGAATTCCTTTTCTGCTGTTATGAAGTTCTGACGCTTTCTGGTTGTACCTTTGAAAGTGACTTACCGCAGTGATCATCGGCTGGGAATTGAGAATAATTTCTGGCCAACCTAAACTGAGATTCAGTTGGAAAAAGTTGATGTTCTTAAAATAGTTCTTTCATTCAGTTGTAGAGAAGTAGTTGGGTTGTATGTAGTAGGGCACTCTTACCAGAAGTAGCATAGTGGCAGCCAGCACTTATACTGCTACAAGAAATGTGTATTGAAAACATCTAAAGGGCTGTTGGTGGCAAGCAGATATAGTGGTCTCCTGCTGACTGGAATGGGAGTTGTTTAGGACCTGTAATTATTTGGCAGCTTTGAAAGCAGCAAGAGAATGCTGTCTGTTTAATGTAGCAATGGTACATATGAATTACTTGGAAGTAATGGCCTTTTCAGTAAAAAATTCTCTTGTAAGTCACTTTTTACTCCTAAAAATTCCTTCTTAATTAGGTAATACGAGCCTGCAATGATTACTGAGTTTAAGTGAATACTGAGAAAGAAGAAACCTGTGCACCAGCTGAAGGCATTACTGCTGGTTTGTCCCTTCTGGAACGAGGGCCAGTTTTGCTTTCTGCCTGGGCACTGGATAGGACGTGATGGAAATGTGCTTACATGTACTAAAGCATTTTATGTCTTGTCTTCTAGATTAAGCAGTTAGAGGAAGAAACTCCAGCTGATGGTCCAAGAACTGAAGCTTTGCCTCCAGCTCGTAAGGAAGGGCATCTGCCACCACTGTGGTGGCAGTACGTTACAAGACCTCGTGAAATTCCCATGTAAAAGCATTATTTCATGTGAGAATTGAAGCAGTCTATTTTCTGTAGGCAGTAGACATGTCAGTGACCGCATGCTACTCTAAGATATACAAAATAAAGCCAAATAAAGTAAAAGAGAAGGCATTTTTATGGTATACTGTTCTTCTATTGCATGCATGCGCTTCCCTTCCAGATTTGCAGTGTAGAACAGATGACTGTTAAAGCTACATTCTGTACCTAAAATGTCAGGGAACACTGACCGGCCTGTGAAGAAGTCTGGATGGGATACTAACTCCGGAGCACCTTTTTATAAAGGTGAACACGTATTGCAGCTTTCAGTCAGAGAACTCAACTATGAGACTGAAAATGGCCAGATAAAACTTGCGTTCCCAGAGAAAGAATGTGAGCTTAAAGGGACAGGAGGAGCAGATTTACTGGGGGACTGGATGGAATGGTAACCAACTCAACTGGGGCTAACTGGTGTGGAGAAGAGGGGAGGGAAGGGGGTGTGGAGGGAGCAGATGAGAATTAATAAACAATTTGCATCAGCCTGATAATTTGGAATCTGGTACTGCATACAGGCTAAGTGGTACATGCGCTATAGCTGGAGCTTCGAGATACTGACAGCAACAGACATGGGCTTTGGTTCCTCCTGGAGTGAGGGTATCTAACCTTGCTTCTTGCCCTCCCTCCCCACCTCCTCAGGCTCTTTGCTGCATTTTTTCACTTGTGTATCACATCTCACAAGACATAAACCTTCCTCACACTGGCATGCTTTCTTGCTGCCATGGAGAACGTTGCTGTAGAGCACCAGAAGAAAGTTCATCCCCGTATGAACTGAATCGTGGAAAGCTACAGATCTCTGTACGTTAAAACAAGTGGCCTGCTGAGGTGTGTGGCTCTTCTGTGCTCATGTGTGGACAGCTCTAGCAGGCAGTGCGATACCATGAACTCGGTACAAAAGCTATTTGCTTCCAGCGATATTCCCAAAGCATCGATGCAAGACAGGAAATTGTGTTAGGACTTCCACTAACCTCCCAGTGAGTAAGAGAATAGATGGGATATCAACACCTAGTAAAACACCCAGTGGGTCTTCACTTCTATTCAGAAAACGTGAGCTTACAAAAACTGTCCTCTCTTCCTGCGCTTCACCTGCCACCAGACCTCCATTCCTGTGCTTTGCTTGTCTGGTAACTATATTCAGAAATTATGCAAACACCAAAATACCCCTTTTTTAATTAGGTGCCATTTTGCACCCTCCCTTCCAGTCAGCCAACCAACCACAAGGTTTTTTTGGCTAGAAAACAGAGCAGAAAGTCCCTCCTGATTTTCACAAACATCTGAGCAGGTCTGACGGATGTTCCTTAACATGATGGACACCCCACATCCCAGCATTAAAAACAACAACAAAAGAAACATTTTGCACGTGCAGCTGCAAGTGAATTGGGTTGGCTGTAGAAACAGCAGGGATACGGACCTGGGGAATGGAGCCCGGCCATAGACACGGCCATAGAGAGACGGGGGAACGAAACTAGAAACTTTTGGAGAAAAAACGTATTTCCAGCCAAACCACCTTGAGTTTTCCTTTAACATGTTTATGACAAGTGGAAACCTCTGGACAAAAACGAATGTGTGGCAGTGGCAAGGAAATAAATTAGGCCGCTGCGTGGTAGCTGCAAGCAGGAGCAATGTCCTGCCTCTTTACCTTTGCTCCTGCCAAAGCTGAACAAAAGAGAGTCTTCAGTCACCGGGGGTGCGTGGGAGACAGCACCAGCGTTGTGCTTGATAAATTCTGGCTGGAAGCACGGGTGGTGTTGACAGCAGCAACTTTCCTCCTCTGGCAAAAGAAACTGCGGGGCCAGCGCTGAAGCAGATGCACAAACACGCACAAACATGTCGCGTTACCTGTGCTTCCCGGCCAGATCACAGTGACAGAGGGACGGAGAAATGTCATGAGTTGTCATTCGGTGGGAATTTCCCTCGTTAGCACGGCACCTTTGTTCTGCCACTACCCTTCCACTATTTTGTGTGCTATATGCCATTTTATTTACTTATTTTTTAATCCTCTCTTGCTTCTGCTACACGCAGATGGAACCTGTGTGATCTTCCTAAGTCAGATGAAGGACACCATTGATATCCAAAGCTCTGGAAGCAGAAAGTCTTTAAAAACTGAAATACAGAAGTTTTCCAGCAGTTCTTTATTTATAATGTAGGCTTAAGCAATCATTACAATGTAGAAGGGAGACACACTTACAGCAATTATTTATACCAGTTTAGAACAAAAAACTGCACAGGGAGAGGTCAACTCTCAGTACAAACTAGCAACTAAACCACAATAATTTACCATTAGAAACATTTTATTTTTTAGCTGTGACACTGCTTTTACAATATGCAAAAACACAAACAATAGAACTATCCAAAGTGTTTTGTCACATTCTTTCTACATTGAATTTGGCAACATTTTATATTAAATTTTACTGATTATACTAACGTTTAAGAACTAAACAAGTGAAAAGCTGTACTCAGGTACAGTTACATCCATTTATTTCAAAGGTTTAAATAACACTTTTAACTATTGAGATTATCTCCTAGCAGTTTTTGTTTATGCAAAAACCATCTCAAAGCCTCATTTGCACAATGCATCAGCTACTGTATCAAGGTTGGTGGGCTACACCACAGGCACTACTGTTTATTATATTCTGTAATAAGGAGCTTGTTTTTCAAAGAAAGGAAGGTTTAATATTTTCTAAGAATCATGCTTTTTTTTTTTTGCTTTTTGCTTTTAAGCCATAACAAAAAAAAAAGGTTAGCAACCACAGCAGTGTAAAATGTTATATAGAACACAGTGACTACACAGTTACTAGAAGTTTCACATCCAATGCAGTTATGTATTAAAGCATAAGAGGTTATGTAGGCAAATCTAGAGCCAACAGAAATCTGCAGAGCGTCTGGTGGAAACTAGCCCCTTATATGTATTTTTTGGTGCATTTTTAAACAATCCCGGATGTGCGAGTCTGGTGTCCCCCCGCGCGTGGCTCTGCTGTGGGTGGGCAGACGGCATCCCTCCGGACTGTCTGACGGGAACACGTGTCGTGCCCTGGGGTCTGCATATTTCTATCAGCTTTAGGAGACGGGTATTGCAGCAATAACTTACTCTTACTTTAAGGAAAAAATCCAACTCTTAATAATTCTATCAACAGCGTTCCAAAAAACATGACTTAAAGTACAAAAAAAGAGAATATAGTGGTCAGGTTCCCGGTATTATCAAAAAAAGAGTATTTCTCCCCATCCCCCACCCTTCACCCCTTTCTTTTCGGTATTTAAGAAAAGCCAATCAACTGCCATTTAAAAGAAGTTAAGAAAAACAAGCCCCTGTATTGGAAAGAAACATTCGCAGTTTATTAGATCACAAGCTGGTTACACTTGTCAAATTGTTCAGCGTTTTCTCAAAATATTTGGGCTTTCCCAGGTGCCCAGCCTGCTGGGCACGGTCAGAAAAAGGCATTTTGATAATATCTAAGAACTCCCTGCTTGCATTTTAAAAATGTTTTCACATTTGTAACTGCCTTAAGCCTGTCGTCCTTGTTTGTATTCAGTGAAAGGATGAGTGGAACAAAAAGCGAAGGTGGAAGAACGAAGCCTACACAGTTAAGGCTGCATGCATGTGACTGAGAGTTGTTGCTGTGCAGTCGAAAAAGAAACGTGGAAAAAACCCAGTCTTTAAAACACCCTACAGAAACAAAACACTGCAATCCAATATGGCTTATTCTGATGCATTTACCATGAAGCTACTAGTAATTAATCCTACTAGGCTACTTTTGTGCAACAGCATCTGCTATTTCGATGGCATCTCCCTCCCCTNCCCCCCCCCCCCCCCAAATACTCTACCAACTGCAGGTTTCTTCCTTGCATTATATATTGCTTTTATTGTCAATTTTTATTCCTGCTTTTCAAACTTTTTTTTTAATACTCAAATGAGGATCTGTTCCTTACAGTTTGACTTAAACTTTAAAATAAGTCCCACTGTTTTGTTTTGTTTTTTAACCTCACTATTACAAGGCGGTCTACAAAAGCTTGCAAAAAAGCCAAATTTTCATTAAATCCCTTTGCTGAAGTTAACTACTTGACTTTTTTTTTTCTCCTATGATTTAAAACTTTACAAAGAGAGATATAAAAAAGGTAAATGGGATTTGGCACCTTCAGAAAAAATTAAAAGTGTAACTTAGATCAAAAAATGCAGAAACAAAATCATTGATATTTACAAATTAAAACACCAGTGAAGATTATGTCTTACTACGCTCTTTCACCTTGTTTTCTCTTTTAGAGTACTTTCAGACTGTCTGTTACCGAGTATCTTAAAAAATTCATTGATTACAGATTGGAATGGATAGAGACAAATTAGTTTCCTCACAGTTCATTCTCGGTGGCTAGTACTCTGGCAGCTTTTCCACTCCTAGGAAATACGAGGTGCTGAGCGATCGTTCGTGGTCGTCTTCTTCAGTTTGACACCCCGCCGAATGGCGTTCAGCATGTCTTCACCTTGCGGGACATCCCCAGGACTCAGCTCTCCGGGATTGAGCTCCGGCTGGCCGGCGGGCGCGAGGGTGCTGACACCATCCCGGTCGCTTTCTTCCCCCTCGCTCTCAGGAACCGCTTGCCTCTGCTCGTCGGCAGCACTCAGTTTCTGGCTTGATGGCGGAGGGTTGACGGATGCTTGTCCGCTCCATGAGGATGAGGGCATGCTGGTGACACCTTGCCCACCATCTCCTGCTGCCGGAGACTCAGGACTTTGCTCGGGACATTCTTCTGTCCCAGTGAGGGCGCCGGGCAGCCCCCCTGGGATATCAGGGACAGTTGGTGTTTTGACAGGAATCACTGGTGTCTTGATTGGAATCGGACCTCCCCCTATGGTGCCGCGTCTGACTGAAGGCTTGGTGGAAGGGGTCCGTCTGATGGTGGCGACGCCGGGGGTGACTATGACCGGTCCAAGCGTGGTTGGCAGACCTGCAGTGGAAGCAGGACGCTTGGTTTGAAACATTCTGCGATAGGATTGGCTAATGTCGCTGTTTCTTGGGATGGTGGAAGATTTGTCAAAGTCTTGTTGTTCTGCCTCCTGGTCACCACTCACAGAGAAATAATCATAATCTGAAACTGATGCCAAAAGACAGAGTTAGGAACAAGCTGGAGAAGACAGGCAAGTCATGTGAGTAAATCTAAAGTGTGTATAAGCAAAAAAGTGTATATAAGCAAAAAAGCCTGGAGGTCAATAGCAATTAAGAGAGGTTTCACCTCTAGGAGGAAGGAAGCCTGAGATACTGTGACCAAGATTCTCGGTGCGCGTGGCTGAAGGCAGGCACTACAGCAGACCGACCCTAAAGCTGCAGAATGCCCACATCTCTTGTGAAAGAGAAAGAGAACGTTACAGACAGTGCCTTCTCTGAAAAGGCCTAATTAAGTAACGAAGACTCAATGTTTGTTGCCAAAATTAAGATACCAAAACCAGCATCCTACAAGCCATATGCCACCACTTGTAGATACAAATACTTAAAACAGTGAGTGACTGAGAAGAGTACTTTAGACTAAGCAACGTGGGGCTCAGGGGACTGCATACCAGTGATTTCAGCAGCAAATTTGCTTGTTTTGCAAACAAAGTAAATCCCAGCTGTCAAGGTCTGAAAACTCAGCCTCAGCTTTAATAATTGCATTGGGTTCCTTCCTTTCCACCGAACTGCTGAGCCAAGCTCGGCCCTCTGCAAGCCCTCCCGCCTCTCGTGATTGCACAGCATGACCAACCTCAGCTGAGCAAACAAGGCAGTTTCCGAACTGCAAACACCAAACTCAGTCCCTCTCAGCTCACCGCTGGTTCTCAAACAGGGTACAAACCCCAACACCTTATTGCACCTTCCCAGGGATGTCCAAGTTAAGGTCTCCAATGGATTCTTTTTCCAATTATGACAATTTCTGCTTAGGTAGGAAATAAGAGGTCACAAAGGGAAACCAAGAGCAGATTCAGAGTACTAGATGGAACAAGAAAGCAAAGCATGGAGCACGAAAGCAAAGCTCATGAGTGCGTATTTGCCAAGACAATAGCTCTGAAAGGACACTACTATCACAAGAAGTGTACGATGCACTATCAGTGTCATTCCACTTAACCCATGAAACGTAATTCCAGCATCTTCTTTAAAATGGTAGCATCCTTAACCTAAAACTCATTCCAGTAATGCACAAGAAAATACGACTGTTCAGTACGCTACGCAGCAATCCAGGTTTCTATTTAGTTAATGAATCCAGGCTGCATTCCAAGCTGGAAAAAACTTCCCAACAACAATGTTCACCCCTTTCTCCCCAGCTGACTACAAAGTCAGTGAGCGGTAGCTGCTGGAATACAGCTTCTTGGCACCGAGAGGTGAGCATATGATGGCCAGGTTGGGCAAGCTTTGAAAAAGAACATCTCTTGGATGGGTACCTTGAGATGGGATCGTGTCCTCTGAACAGCACGGAGTTGTTGTCTGGGTGCTGTAGCCGCTGGAGCACTGCAAAGAATCCCGACTGCTCCTCTGGGTGTCCAACTGCAGCCCTCTCGTCAGAGCGAGCGCCAGCTCCTCACAGGCCTCCATCTCCTCACCCTGCTGGTTACGCACAGAAAGGAGACTTGTTATGTCTAGAAGCGTTAATCAGTCTTTGCCGACTTTTAGCTATCTCTCCTCCCAAGTAGAGCTTGTCACCATCGTAACCCAACAGGATTGTGCGCAGCCATTTACTAAGGCTTCAAAGAAACAGATGCTTCTTTGGATGCTGTTGCTCTACAAATGCCAATACCCAACGACATCTTCTCTTATGCTCATGTCACTTCCACTGACCACCCCAACACCACACCAGTCCTGCTTGTCAGATAAACACGTGCCAACATGAAGCACGGCAAAAAAGTACTGGCAGGAGCTAGCACATCCACTTCCTTTGCACCAAATAGCATATTCGAAATTAGAGCTTCACCCTTGCGGCAGCTGACACCGTCATGCTCCGAGGTCTCTGGGCCTCCTCAGGGGACACGGGTGGCCCGCTCTGAGCTCCTCCATTGAGATCTGGTTCACGCTTTTCTTTGCGACGTTGCAATGTGTTCACCACTGGTTGATCGTATGGGCCTGGTTTAGCCCAGTCCTAAGGAAATGTGCTTGTTAGTGATAGCTTTCATCAGTAATCATGCTTTAATTACAAGTAAAGCTATGCAAAAGGGCAATTTTAATGCGACAGATTATGTATCAAACTGGTACGCCTTTCTGAATAGGCCAGAAAGAAATTAATTTTGAGGATATTAAAAATCTTCACTTATAAACTCTATCTCCTTTGTTAAAGGGAATCTAAATTTCCAATTCTACCTAAGCGTTCTTATATGAAGATATTTAACATTTTAATACTATGGTTTTCTCTAGATGAAATTCCATTGTGTTAAAGCCTATATTTTCAGAAATTCAAATGCAAAAATCACTGGCACACAGCAGAAAATATACACAAATGTCCAATCAGCAATGTAACTGTTCTAGATATACACAAGTTCTAATATTACATGCTGTTAAGTGTGTCTTCCATTCTGAAAAAATTAGGCTTGAACAGATTTTTGATACACATTAGAAGAGCAACTCTGAGTAATGTCTCAGTTTACTTACTCGCTGAAATCTAGATTATAATAATGTTCTGTACTGAAGAAAGACTTAACTTCACTCTGAATTACTGATGCCAAATTTGAAAAAAATTCCCCAGGCCACGAGGGCTATATTCACTCAGGGCTCTATTAAGCAAAGTCCTGAGGGTGTCCAGAAACCACACGTGGCACAGGAAGAGCAGGACTGATCAGTGACCTGTGCTGGGACACAGAACCACCGCTATGCAGCAGCTCCCCAGATGTGAACTGCCGCAGGGCAAGCCCAATCCTGAGAGAGTCTGCCCTCACCTAGACAGGGGGTGCTTTAGAAATGAAAATAGAAGAAACCACTTGTGCGTGAGAATGGGCCACACGCCACCACTGGCAGCAGCTGGCTGCTGGGCAGCCTCTGCACAGTCTTATGATAAATAATTAACGACGGGCTAAGACCACACTATAGATTTTTACTGACATGTGTCTCAGTCCAAGGTATGAGAAGTGCAAGGCACTGATGGAAGCTCCTCGTGCAGACAGGTATTTTGGTTTTATTAACACATATGAAACTCTGCCTTGCCTTAACAGCTGTGTCTTTGCTGTAAGTGTTTTGCTGTGAAATTTATTGGCAAAGTGCTTCTAGCATAGACACAACTAATGACCCTGAAGCTGCAGGACCACTGTGGCCACCCTGTGTGCATGTCTCAACAGTCTCCAGCTGCTGGAGAGAGAGATTAGGGGGATCTATAACAAGGTATCTCAATTCACATGTATAAGAAGGTCCCATGGTGCATATGCAGTATCATGTAACCATCCACAGGCATCTAAGACCTGTGCAGCTACTATCAACTGCATACCAGCCTTGTGAAGCTTCAGGGCAACAGACAAGAGACCTTCTCCCCTTGTTCTGGGGCAGAGTCTCCCAGGGGAATCACCTGGCAGGGATGAGAGTCAAGGTTCTGGCAGAGCAGAGACGTTTTGATGCCAAGGAAGATCCCTGCAGATCCAGCTGGAGCAACTGAAAGAAGTTACTGCAATCTGACTTTTTCGGTGGTGTCACCCAAGAGAGCAAAACAAGCCGGGTGAGCACATTCAGTCCGTGGCAGTAAAGCTAGGACAGCTTCCATCACCACTGGGGTTCACCTGGTGACGAGCGCCTTCTTAAACCACTCCAGCTAGATCTACAAGAGCATGCCTGCCTACGGCCAGGGTGGGGGCCAAGCACAGCCGCCGCAGTGAGAAGGTCATGTTGTTCAATGTACAGTTTCACTAAGCCAACTGGATGCCGAGCCTGCACTTCCCTGCTCAAGGGAGTGCTTTGATGGCTAAACAAGCTCTTTTCTCGCTGAATAGAGCCCAGAGTGCTTTCACCAGTGTTCCAGAGTTAACCTATTCCTTCCTACCTAGGTGTTGCCAGCGTTAATATGTTTTAGGCAGTGCCAGAATAGACAAGGTCATTCAGAAATATCCACTATCGGATTTTAGCTCTCTGATTATCACCATGCAGTGCCCATTCAGAGTGATATTAAACAGAGCAAATCAACGAGTAATTACATGGATCGAAAGGTAGCAACAACCGCCATGCGCACTGTTGGTATGAGGAGGTGAGGACTGCCACAACAAAAGGAACACAAACCTTCCAGCTAGGGATCTTAGATGATGGTAACATGCCTGGCCCAATGGTGTAATAATGAACGTAGTCTGGAAGGAGGGCTGAGGGAGCCCGAGTCCACGCGCGGGAGACAGGCGGGAAATGAGGGAAAGGACCTGCACCAACTGAAGCTACGGATGGGTCACTTGATAAACTACAGTGATAAAACCCATTAGACAACTGGAAACGAAACAAATAAACAAACAAAAACAGAGAAATTAATATAAACAGAATGAATATGAAAATATACTGTGACTGATGTTCTAGGGAGAAAACTTCTGTATCTTAAAACAAAAGAAAGAAAAATCTTAGCTTTGCTGCAAATAAACAACAGAAAATTGATACAATGCTTGGTTCAGAAGTGAGACTGCTTGAAAATTGTTATTTGGTATAACAAATTTCAGACATCAATCTAGCAGTCATTGTCTCCAGGCTGAGCAGCTTTGCCTTCTGTCCATGAAAGCGGCACACTGTGAAAAAGCCTTTGCAGTTTAGGTACCCTGCAGACTGTGGACATAGAAACAAGACATTTCCAATACTGGAGGCATTTGCATTGGTGGCGTTTATTCTATGTAGCTGGACAGAGAGGAAAAGCATACAGCCTTCGAAAATGACGTGTTCCGGCAGTGTGATGATATGGAAGGGAAAAAAAAGAAAAAACCAACAGCAAGGATTTACCAGATGAGAATGGAGACCGCTATCACTTCCTCCCCAATTCAGAGTGTATCCCCCATAATTTATTCCAACCATGTGGTTTTTTTTCCTTTTTGTTTTGGTCAAAAACACACCCCAATTGCTCAGTGTAATGCGTGCTACCTAATGGGAGAGAGGGGAGAAGCCACAAACGGTACAACCCAGGCAAGCTGCTCTTTGTTAGGCAACCAGCAGTGTTTGGGCACCATTCCACAATCTCTTTGAGTAGAAAAGGCAGACAAAGAGCTTTTCTTAGAAAATTACCTCTGTAAAATGCCCAATCTGTAGCCTTCCACTAGCAGCTAGTTTAAAGGCAAGTGTTGCTGTGATTTATTTAAACAGATTCATTTCTAAGGGAGTGTGCAACAGTTCCTATTCTCATCTTCCAGGCTGCGTCCCATGCACAAGAATTTTTTTGTCCAAATGTTGCTGGGTTTGGATAACGAGCTAGTAGGTTTGTATGTCTTTGAGATGAAGTTTTTCACCTTATCTGTGGAGGCCCAAGCCCCCATGGTGGAGCCTGAGCTGACTGAGGTGGGGGAACTGCACTCGCTCACTGACTGGCAGGTTTCAGAGGCTTCTGAAGAGGCAGAGCTGGACGAATTCTGCAGCGTAAAACAGCACCGCAACGCAGGGAAAGGATACACAAGCCACCAAAAAAGAAAAAAAAAAACCAACACACACACAAAAAAAAGACAAAAAGCAAATACACAGAGACATACACAGGAGAGAGGGAAGGATGAGAGAAGCAGAGGGTTAGGGTTTTAAAAATCAATTAGAAACTGCTCAAAACCATTGCTAATGTTCAGGAAATCTATGAGAAACAAAACAAGCCATTTGCTTAATGTGAGAACTTGCCACGCTGCTTGAGAATGAGGGAATTGAGGCAGTGATCTCAACTCCTCATTGCAATTTCAGCGTCTCAATTCTGTTAGCTGTCTCAGAGCAAGAAGCTGAGGGAGCTGAGGGAACCTATGGTCCAAACATGCAATATACCGAGACAACTGATTTATACAGAAAAGCAGATCATCAGTACTTCAAAGACACAAAGTTTAGATTTAAAACATGGAGCAGCAAACATCACTTACATTCACAAGTTCTCAGATATTCTGATCTGCAAAAGTGCTTGTGAAAAGCTCATCTGAGCGCAAATATTATGGAACAGAGAAAGAAGTGATACTTACCAAAGCTGGAGGTTCCCGAAGTGCATTATCTGTATGCATGTGCCTCTGTGGGTAGTATGCATACACCAAAAGCACTCTGACTCAAACTTTTCTGCCCAGCAGCCAATATGGAGGTACATGTACTCTGCTGAGTGCATAAGCGGTGGCATGTGCTTGCCGCCCACCTCCTCTTAACAGCAGAGAGACAAAATATCAGGGGCTTGGATGGAGAGGGAAGGAAAATGCAGGACATCGAGTGTCCATCAAACACCTCAAACACTTACTCCTAGCTCGGAACTTCTCTTCCACTTTTCAGCGCACACCTTTATGTACCTTTGCTGTTGTAAGACCTCTACAACAGCATCTAATTCACCTACGGGCAGACCAAGGTAAATAACCATGTGGACCATTTTACCAACTACAATGCTCGTATACATCTCCCCCTCGAAAGTGGCATCACCCCCTGTAGGGATGTGCGTGCAGGTCCACCCGACTGCGTGGAAATGGTCGAGAATACTGGCAAAGTTGTCAGGGCAGTACTGAGCTCTAATCATTGTCAGGAAATTCAACCCTAGCAAGACTAATTCATCCTTTGGTAGTCCAAGACCTGTGAAGCAAGTCTATCTAAGGATATCCCAAGCATTTTATGTCATGACAGCAGAGAGAATGCGCTCTTGTATCAAGTTTGTGTAGCAAAGCCTCAGATTTCAAGGAATGACATTTTGAAGAGGAAGGAAAATCTCATCTGAAATAAAATTCCATCAGTTAACCTTAGATGAGATCTTGGGGTGAGTTTGCCATAAAAGGATAGCTGGATAAGAGCCACTGTAGAGGAGCAATTACTGCTAACACCCAGAAGTTGTCTCACTGCTCACCAGAAGCTATGTATAAGGAATGTATAGCCAACTGCCTAGGTAAAGATGTTAGTCTCCTGAGATGGGATACCATCACCACAAGGATTTTGGTGAAGACTGTTGGGGCTGTTGAGAAGCCAATACAATATCACCATCCTGAGCAGTGAACTGTGGATTTAAATGAAACTTGCAAGGGCTGTTAAAAAAAAAAAAAAGCATGTAATGTGGTGGACTATTTTATAGAAATACCACACATCCCATCTTATGCTGACATGAGATCAGATCTGCGGGTGACCTGTCAAATGTGTTAAGGGTACAAGTAAGCTCAGCTAACAAGGCTTGTATTCAAAGTGCAGTAAGAGTCACCGTGAACATGAGATCAGAAGAAACTACAACAAATGACATGTAGCTATTAAGGAGAGAAGTGAAAAGGATGCAGTGGGGTACCCTATGATGCAGTGGCTTGATGATTTGTAGAACCTGTCGCATTCTTGATTTAATGCAACTCCTTTTGCAGGAGAAAAACCTCTAAAAATAAGAATACCAACAAACATGAGCTGCAGTTGACTCTGCCATCAGACATAACTACAGTACACTAAATGGTGATGAGACTATTTTTTCTATATTTAGATTAAAATACATGATAGAAAAGTAGCTTTTAGACTAAAACTCCAAGTTCTGCCTGACATTCTAGGTAGCTCAGCAAAAGAAACTGTTTTAAAAGCCCCATGAGAACACTTACACTAGTGTTAACCTTTGGCCACGGAGGGAAAAAAAAGAGAGAAAAATGTAATTTGAGAAAATGCTTTCTGAAACCTCATACTTATGGCACGAAAGACCCTCCCGGGTCTGCATACTCTGCACACGGCAGGATAGACAGTGAAGAGTCTGAGTTCCAAATACAGTATCACACCACCTTGTTTTCTGCAGATGCCCTGATGACAGCAAGTGAGAATTTGGAGTTTACACCCAATAGACTATTCTTTTTTACAAGCTAGAAACTTCAAGAGATTATGTCAAGCATCGGTAGAAATGGGTCATAAATGTTTATTAGCAATAAAGCTGCATGTAGCAACTAAATGGAAAAATGCCAAAAATGCAAATTCTGAAGCAGCAAAGATTTGTTCAATTTATTTGGTGTATGGGGAAAAAAGATTGGAAGTGGTGAACTTATTTTTGCAATAAAGTGACTCCAAGGTGAAAGAAAGATGAAAGCAAGTACTCTCCCACTAACTCAGCGTGGCCATTTCCAACAGGCAAAGCTAGACAAAGGACAAACAAAGGTGCCACGGGGAAAACACCTTGGTAGTTGAAGGAAACCCAAGAGGTGGTGGTAGGAAAACAGGGACTTCTTGTTTTGAGAAACTTGCATGGCACAGAGAAGGGGAGCGTCTGGTCTCTCTAAAAGAGGATTACAACAGTGAGAAAATGATGGAGAGGGAGGCAGAATAATACTGAACTCCTGAAGGAAAAGTGTAACGAAAATGCAAGTGGCAGCAGGTCAAAGGCTGCCTGGATCAGACTGCAGAAACAGCCTTGACTGGTTGGACACGGGCATGGGAAGCACAGATGACCCTTCATTTCTTAGCAGAAAGTACACCAGGGGCTGAAAACAGAAGCTGCACAGTTACTGCTTGGGCAAAAAGTCTCCAAACTTTTGAGTGCTTGTTCTAGATGCACACCCACCGGCACACGCGCCCCTGGGAGCACACGGACAGGCAAACACCAGGCAAAGCAATTTCTACTCCACGTTCTGTGTAGTGAGAAACTTGACTATGGGATTTTTTCAAGTTACTTTAGTCAATTCCTTTTTAAAATGATTGTTTAGTTTGAATAATTTTTAAAATTAGTTCTTTCATTTTAGCTATTTTAACCCCAGGAGATTTTTTTTTTCCCCCACAGCTGTGATAATGGTGATTCAGCTCCACTCTCAAACCACCTCTTCTGCGAAAAAGCTTCAAGTTAAGAGTATCAGCAGAAAGCTAACACTGTGCTCTGCACAGTAACAACCAGTTCCTCAAATGTACGTTATACATTGTAGCTTGGTATCTGGTCTCTCAGACATTGTGCTACAGCTTGTTCTTGGATAGTGTCCCGCTGCTTAGTGTGGTACGTATGAATTCCAGCAAGGATACAAAAAAAAAGTTGTATTTTGGGCTACTGGACTGTATGATTATATTTTCCATCTGTTGTCCTACTAACCTATAAAAGGACTGCAATTATCTTGGATTACTTGCATCCTTTGTTTGCTACGTTTTCCATTCAAATATAGTATTGCTTTCTTAACCTCATCCCTTTCTCAACTACTAGACAGAGTTTCCTGGGGAAGGGTTTCCCAGGAGACCAAATCCTAATGAAGAGCTTGGTTCAATCTCCCTCTACAGTCAGTGGAGGACATCTCAGTTAACTTTCAAAAAGCTCTGGGTAGTGACTCAAGGTCACCTCTTCAATTTGTCTCATTTCCAGGAACACGTCTCTACTGACCCCTTTTTTTCTAGTCAGGGACAAACTGTAGGGAAACTTAACTTTAAAAAGGAAGTTTAGGAGAAGCAAATACCTGGTGATAATTTACAGATGCATTTTGGTTCTTTTGGGGGTTTTTTGTTTCTTTTTTTTCCCCTAGGTCTGATTTGGAAGCATTTCTTAATTTACATGGAAAACTGAATAGTTCTAACAATATACTTCCCCATTCTAACTTCAAGCTATTTCAAACAATGGAGTCTACTCAAAAGCAAAATCTTTCCAGCTTGCTAATCCGTAGAGGCAGAAGCAAGTTCACATTCAGTTTCCCTCTACTTCATTGTTTAGGGAAAGCAATTTCCAGAATATTCTAACAAAAAAGACTCAGTCCTCTGCTGTTTGACAGCACATCAACAAGTTTTTTTCTCTTCTTCATCTGCTTCTTTCTCTCCCCTGGCTTTCATCCCCATGAAGTCATAAGTCGCCTCTAAAATCCATATAAAGTATAATTGCTTCCCTCATACGTGTTCACTTCAAGTCCAGTGGATCCTTCTATTATCATCCCCCTAAATCAAACATAACCATACTACTACCGTATTACTTCATCGCAGATACTGCCAGACCTCAGTTTGTCTACTACATAGGGCAATGTGTGTGTTTCGCAGCACCAGCCATGTCCAATGTCCATCCAAGAGCTACTCTGCACTCCGAGCAGCAGGTCTGTGAGAAGGGCTTTACGTGGTTTCGGTACATGCCATGGGCAACGCTGGCCAGGGCTGACCTCAAATCTGGCATTTAGAGAAACTGTTCTGCTCCAGAAAGAGACCTGTGATGCTTTTCCAGCTGTTCAGCTATACTCAAATGCACTTGCTTAATTAAGATTAAAGCATTTTACAGTGACCTTCCTACATGTACAGCTATCTGTTACAGGCTAACACTTTCACTCCCAGTGATGTTAACAGCAATGCTGCAGAAAAGAGATCGTACTAAACCAGTGTAAGGGCAGAGTCTGGTTTTATAATTGCTCTTTTTCCTTTCTTCTATGCAGAGTGTGATAATTGTAAAGACTACTACTCAGCAACTATAGGCTTAAAAACAGTCTTCATTTTGCCAATCATCTCTCCTCTGGTATAGTCCGTTATCTTGTTCAAATCTCTACTTATTCCTTGTTTGACTCCCCCCCCCCCCCCCCCCCATCTGTGATTTTGAATAAATACTGTTTAATTTTCAGTGACACTTGCTTGTCTAAAATGTATGTGAGAGCATAAAAGCTTCACATAGCTCATATAGTCTCATTCCCATAATATGGGAATTTTATGTAGCTCCTTGTACTTTTTTTTTTTTAAATCCATTATTAAAAGAAAATGAGCTTTGTTGCCTGCAAAACTACCGCTGCCAGTAGATGCCCCAGCATGTAGCTAGCAAACATCAGCAAAGTGTCCACCTGCACAAGATATATAGCTTTTAATTTCCTTTGTTGATTCCAGAGCTTACTTTTCTGCTGTCTCAGTGTCACTACTAGAAACAATGACATCAATGTTTTAGAAACAGTCAGCAGCCCATACTGCTGCTTCTCCCCACCCACCACCGAGCCTCAAAAGCACAATACCACAAGGAAGATCTGTCAGTTGGTTAGAGACACACAACATGAAATAACGCTGTAAATTGAACAGCTTCTCGGTAAGCTCACGATCACAATTATCTGTCAGCACAACACACACATTTTACTTAGTGCTGAACATACAAAGCAAGACACTTAAGCAAAGATGAAGCGGCCAGGCAATGATCTGTTACCTTTTCCTCTGCGTAAAGGTATACAGAACTAGAGACATACAGAGCACATACCTATTTGTTATACCAACACACTACACTTGTCAAGTCAACGCCACACTGCTGCAGCCTTCTACAGCTCATGGATAGCTCAAGTGATTCTTGGATCAGTTTGCAACTTTATGGACAGTTTCTAAAATGAAGTGAAAGCGTATGAACTTAGCCGGTGTAAATCAGCATGACTCCCATCATCTTTAAGATGTTCTGCCAGCTGATACCGGCCTAAGTTCTCCCCTCTGCTTAACAGGGGAACTTGCAAAGAGGTGTTGGGTTTTTTCCATGCTAAGGGCAATTGCAAAGTTACATCTTCATCTGCAAACACAGCATCATCATGTAGATTACCGCCCTTTTATGCAGGTGCAGTGGATACTATGAAAACCAAAGATGATGCTAGCATGTATAACTGATGTACGTATCTTAAAAGTCAACTTCCTTACCTTGTTACTATTCCAGTTTACTTTATTATTGCTCATTTACTTTTTTGCATTTCACTTAGGTTAGCCATAGCCAATCTAAACAAAACATTCATTTTATTAGTGTGCACAAAGTTCTTCAGGATGTCATCTATAAAAAAATGCTGGTATGTCCAGACTGGGGACAGTGCAGAAGATGTATTCATTTGAAAAGAAAGCATTTCTAATAAAATGAAAGAGGTAAATATATTAAAAATCTGTTGAGCTTCCCTTGAGAACATGTTCCAAGCCTAAATGAACCAGTGTTGTTTTGGATTATACCCTAAAATTTCACTAAGGGTGCTACTTACTAAAATTTCTGCAGAAAGTAAGGGTCTGTGTGCTGACAAAGGTGGTCTAGGAGTAGCTTAAGTGTGCAGGTGACACTAGGTAACTGCTAACACTGGAATTGTTGGCTGCTTGCTGACTGTGAGGATTAAAGTTACCATTGCCTACAAAACCATCTACTCCCCAACACATGAAAAGAAGTGCAACTACATTAATTGAACTAAAGGGCAATCTTCTCCAGTGACCTCAGGGTGTATTAAAAATAAGTGATGCTCAACAAGAGGATATTAGGTCCACTTCAGTTTGTAACTAAGATTTACGATGGGATTTATAAGATGACATGGCAGTTCAGCCTTGTTTAAAAAATATGGCAGTTGACATATGATTTGTTAAAAGAAAACCCAAACAGAAAAAAGAATTTGGGTGCTGGAAGATACATGGCATGGAGGCGTGCAAACCCCTGCCTGCAGGTGGCCAGCTAGCTTTTACAGGAATGATGCCATCAACAAATAAAGCAGCAACTTCCTTCTGCAGACCAAAAAATGCTCTGGGAAAGTTTGGCTTATATTTACAGTGAAATCCTCTTAGTTTGACTGGGTTTGGGACACTATCCTGTATGACTATACAAACACCCATTTCTTAAGAGTTCCATAAAGAATTAAAAATACCTCTTATTTTCATGCAGAAACTTTATTTCTGCACGGTGCTCAACTGAGAGTGAAAAAGAGCTAGCCTATCCACAGAAAGGGATGTCGTAAAAACAGCAAAACCAATTTCACATGATACTGCTAATGGCATTTTGAGTATTCCAGGTCCTTTGCAAGGGAGGAATAAAAGTAGTCTCCCTGCTGCCAAAGCCACCAGTATCAATACCAAGGCTGTCAGAAGGCTGTTCTGGCACTGTTGTATGTCCATTAAACAGTAAACTGCCACCAGATATTAATAACTTGCAGCCTGTGCAGGATATTAACTAGTAACCTCAGTGGGTAAAGTGAGTATTTATTCCCCCCTTTAAGGTGGGACCTCTTGCTCTTTCTTGTCTGTATGTATCTGAAAGTTAGGCACCTAGGCTCTCCACAGGGCCAGAGTGAAAATCAAATCCTTCGAGAGTGACTCGCCCCTTTCTTCGTGCTAACTGCAAAAGCAGCATAAATCACTCCAACTAGAGGCCCAACTTTCAGACGGATGAAGTGCAGCGAGACAAACCTTACCCTCAGTGTTTAACCTGACTCCAAGGTACCCCAAAACCACACCAGATCCTTTTTGTGAAAAGTGAGCCAAGTTACAGAGTCCAGCTCACGCTCAGGTTTTTGTTCTCATGCTTGCACGTACCTGGTTAGGTGCTTCTGGTGGCATGGGGGATGGCGATTTGGACTGGAAAGCATCCTGGGACATGAATCCAGAATCATGGGAGGACACACTGGACAGCCTCATGGGTGCCTGCTGAGGCAGATTGGAGCTGCGATAGCGATAGTGTGAACTAGGTGAGTGCGAGTGCGAGCCACTGGACCGGGAATCACTACTGTTAACGCTGTTCAGACTGCTGTGAGAGACAAAAGGAACAAAGAAAGGAAAGGGGAGAGGAAAAGACACAAGGGCGGGGTGGGGAGAGACCCATATACAGTACAATTAACATTCCACATGTCTCTAGCAACAGGCAGCATAAACCGGAAAAGAAAAAATGTTGACAGACTAAATTTAAATATATATATATATGCACATATATATCAGTAAAGAACCGTAAGCAGCTGCAGTATCCCTGGCGACCAGAGAGAAAATGGCATTTTACCTTGAATTTCACTCAAATGATCAAATTCTGTAACCACTCAAGAGTTCAAAGTCAGGTTAGGGATGAAGGGATCGCTACATGCCCTCTCTAGCGTTTGCACGGCACTTGCACAAGAAGTTGTGCTGCTGACAGCACTCTCCTATTCCTGGCTTACACCTTGTTGCTCTTGCACTATGGCCCAAATTATCAATGGGACCTCTAGCAGGGGGTCCAAAGGCATCACAGTTCATCTAAAAGTCTGCCTCTAGGCATGCTGGTGCACTCAGTCAGCAGGCCAATGTGTCAGACTTTTGAAAGCATCACCAAACCCCCATGCTTCAGAGCACCTGGGACAAGTTTCGCTCACATGAAGGCTTTCTACCAGAAAAAAGCATGTGATGGCATATTGAGTGAAGTCAAGCCTCTCGGTATGGAGCTTTAGTTAGTTAGAAAGACGTTCAGAGAATTAAATATCCTGAACTAACATCCATGAAAAAAAAAATATCTGATTTTTCAAACAAAGAGATTGATTTTTAATCTCCAGTATCCATGAATGACAGCAACGACATGCCAGCTGCAATGCGGGAGCCTTTGAAGTTTCCTGCTGGGGTGGCTAAGCAGGACCAGCAGGATGCATCAATCTGAAGGCACCTTCGTTGGCAGGAGCCCACTGACGAGCTGAAGGGATGGCTTTAAAAGATACATGGGTGAGGACTGCACCTCCTGCTCGCAAATTCCATACAACACACAAGATAGCAAGTTGGCTTGGAGCTGGGGAGGAGGAGCTCTGCCTTATTTTACTCATACATAAGTCTGTTGCCATACAGGTTTTACCACACAAAAAGATGAGGCTGATTAGGAACAGGTGATGGATTTTTTGGGGGTGTTTTTGCCATTTTCTTTTACAGCTTCAGGATATTGCATCTTTAAGCCTGTGCTCATTGCTCTAAATATGCACGTTTTCACATATATATATAAAAGTACCGAGTTTTTTTTTATATATATCTGCATGCAGAGACAAGTAGGTACATAGAAGAAGTCATGTTCACTTGCTCTGACATGCTATAGGTAACTTTGCTCATACACAGGGAACCTGTAGTACATTATTCATAAAGCAAACTAAAAGGTAATCATTCAAGAGCAGCTAGAAAGGTGTTGAGCAGAATACACAATAGGATATCTTCCTTTTCAGTAAAAGGAAAGAGTAAATGTAGACACTAGGGTATGGGGGCAACATGCTAATAAACTGTTTTATGAGAGAAAACAGTTTTTATGGAGAAAGCATAGACAGAATCCAGTGTTTCAACATATTTCAGGACAGCATTAGACAGCATTAAACAGTCAAAAAAACTTGTATCAAAAAAGCATTTCCATCTACGAGACTGATAGGGCAATTGCCAAGGATGTTTTTCCTTTTCAAATAGTTTAACTTACTGATTAGTAACAGCTACTTAGAATAATCTAAAAAGTCATCACATGAAAAACAGAAAAGGAAATTATGAATGAACAATCTCAGAGCTTAGATCAGTACAGTCTGCTCTTTGATCTGCAATGGATTCAAGAGAACTGAATCAAAAGCATCTTCAAGTTGTCTTGAGTTCAAAAGTTGTTCAGTCATGCCCATCCTTTTTAATATTCCCAGTCGCACACTTAAACGGATAAAGACCATGAGGGATTTATTTCATTAAGAGTTGTTATTTAAGTATGCATACAAATCCATACCACAGTCTGAACTTGCCTCCCTTTGCCCCCAAACAGGTTAAAATAAAATATTACCAGTCTACTTACCTGCAAACACTAGATTTTCTGGACATGGTAGTACTGGGAGAGGATGGAGGAGTCTGGTAAGACCAGCTGTAATCAGAACCTTTCAAATCTAAAATTACCTGATGAAAGATAATCAATAGCATCAAAGACGTGGAAATTTCCCCCCGCTATTAACAGAAAGCATCTGCTTGTCATACAACATTCGTCACCACTACAACCTTTCAGTGCCAATTGACTCAGTCTCAGTTCTCCTCCAGAACTACATTGTCTATATTACACAGGAGAGTCAGCTTCATCCTTGGCTTTCCAGGAACTACCATACTTCAACACTAGGGCTGCTATCACAGAAGGAAAATTCAGATTTGAATGGAAAATATTTAAAAAAGTAAAACTGGAGATTTATTTTATCCATGCTCTAAGCTGTTTTGGTTTGGGTTTTTTCCTTAAAAAACTATTACAGCCTTAGAGTTTAAAAACTGTTGCATTTTAAAAAATTATTTGAAAATCCAATATTCAACCACAGCAGAGTTTCCCTCCTTTACACTTCTAGGTCAATGATAAGGTAATTAACATATGACAAGAAAACTGAGTTCGCAGAGCAGGCTTGGAGAAAAAGGTCCTATTTGGAGTCATTTAGTGGTACACATTTTCCTATGCAATTTAAGGACAGCATGGAAAAATGTTCAAATGTTAGACTCCATCAACCTATCTAATCCCAGCAATCTTGCGACCACATAAAGACAGGGATGCTCAAATGTAGGGCAAGGAGATGACACTAATTGCTCAGGTACCCTCAGCAGAAATTGGGCATCTTCATATACTTCAAAATGTTACTGCTACCACTTCACGCTGGTCTCACCAAATACTTCAGGAGCACTCAGTTGGTACTTCAAAATAAATTTTTTTAAAATTGCTTATGTTAAAAATTACCTTGCTGCAGTGAAGCATCTACAAAACATAACATTAAGCCACTAAATGCTAGTAGTCAATATTTCTTATAACACAAAAGGAAAACCGGTACAAGCTACAAATAAAAATGTCTTCCAGGTAACAAGAGCTAACCTGTTCACTTGAAGATGGCAATTTGTGTGGGTCCATGGTGAGACTTTTCAGGTCATCTGATATGGTTTGTAAATGGGTTATTTCTCCTAGCATTGATATTTCTTCTTCCTGAAGAGACAAAAGAGCAAGGCTAATCACAGCCTTGGTTTTAAAAATCGGGCCCATAACACAATACGCAAGCTTTTTCTTTTTGCTGACAACTGTGGGAATGCTCAGCAGAGCTGTTTTTTCTTTTCCCATTAAGCAATCACTACTTATGAAAGAGGGTTGGAAATATTAATTTAGAGTTTTATAACTACTTTAAGATTGCTGTAAGTTCTGAGGCCAGAAATCTTTTATCTCATCAGTGAGATAAATCTCAGCCTTCTTTTTGTGACATCTTCAGAAAAAGTGTTATTTTTACTGTATTTGGGAAAGATTTAATTCTTCTATGTATACTCACAAATGTGCCCTAAGGATTTTAACCTTGAAGCTAGACAGGTGTTAAACTCATAATTTTGCTAGTTTTTGGAAACTTTGAGATAAAGGTACAAAGCATTAATGCACCTATGATTCATTCTGGCTCAAGCTACATCAACAGCTAACTCAGATGATTCCTGCACCATTAGTTACCTTAGTAATCCCTTAGCTACCGTGGTAATTTCACCCAGGTCCTCAGAGTCTGCAATTCACCTCCTCCTGCTCAGCCATCACCTCCCTACTTCTCTAACCATGGTTTTCTGTTGAGACTGATGCTTTTAGTAAACAAGCATTGGGAACATTTTCCCAGTGCGCTGAAGACCCTTCAGAAATGCATCATGCTTGCACAATGCCACAAACGATTCATCTCTGGGCTTCAGACAACCTGAGATTATGAAAATATACTTAAACCTTTTCAATGAACTGAAAAAGCTGTCATGTAGGAGGAAAAGAGCTGCCAGAAAACTCCATGGAAGCAGCCTGCAATCTGTCAGATAATGTCATTATATACACAGGGGAGGTCTTGAAACATTTATCAGTCCTAGCACTGGAGTAGGAATATTAAAATGTGATTTTAAGAAAAAAAATCAGTGAAAAAAATGCATTAGCAATGTCTCAGGTCGGTATGGTTAGGGAGCTCAAGCCCACTTAAGTCTTCGTGCCCATTGTTTTCCCATTAGTCATCTTGAAAGCATTCCGTGTCTTCGATTGCTGAATTACTCCGGATGCCTAAAAGAAAGAGTCTGACTCTTGCCACTTCCTAGGCAGAGATGCAGCTTGAATTTTGGCTAGTTTCTATGGCTCTAGAAATTCATTCCTAAGACATAACAAGCTACTCTTTTTAGAGGCTTTTGGCCACTTATCCAATTTGTGAATTGTCTGACTTAAAACAGAGAGCTCTTACTATCACGGGTCGCAGCATCGAGATGAAAGTACAGAATCGACCGCGCTCCTCGATCAGAGCTTTTCTGACAGCTTGCTTCTCGGTTTCTTCAAGCAGCAGGTACTTATCATTGACATCTTGTAAAGCACTGTCCAACTGGGGCTGAATGTCACCCCGTCCTGTATGCAGGAAACAATCAAGAGTACATTTTGTCAAAGCTGTGGATCTCCATAGAAGACGACCTTATTTTCAACCAGCACCGCTGCCAGATTGTGCTCTCGCAATTCAAGTCTCAACCAGCATTTTCCCTTAATTCAAATTAGTAAGGCTTTTTTTCCCCAATTAAATCAAGCATTTCATAGCCTTTTTTTCCCTTTTGCATAGAATAGAAATCCATCTCAATTCAAAAAGTTTCAACAAGCCCAAGACAGCATTTTACATAAGGACCTTCTCAAAGTGTAAGCTGTATAAATCCTTCCCATCATCCTTGCTGAAAATCAGTATCTTACTAATTGGGAGGATATTAATTACTAACTCCAGACATATTTCTCTTTCTTCCTACTTCTGTGCTTAGAAAGGTCCTAATGACAACTTTGTAGAGTCATTAAAGGATTGAAGGATCTTCTCTATGAGATATTAAGAACATGTTACTGATCTTTGGACCACTGGATTCAAGTAATCTACACAAGCAATGGCTAAAACAGTTTTCTTTGTTCCAAAGTCCAAAAGAAAAGAAAACACCGAACTATCAACATCTCAAATACATATTAATGTCCAGTATTTGTCTATGGAAATAAAAAAATCCAATGTTTTGCAATCAGAAAGTTGTATTAATTATCACTGTATTAATTATAGTCAACTCATAACACCAAAACTTTCTGTGACAGTTAAGTATCTTATTCTGCACCACCTGCTTACTCTGCATCATGCCAAAAATTTATTCCTCTAGCAATGAAGAGCTGCTGCTTAGCCATAGTATTGCTGAGTCAACAGTGTTGCACTTGCAAGGTGTTTTCATGCAGTTTATACCCATAAATATTCTAAGGAACCTCAGTTGTGTAAATTTGTCTCTAATCTCCCAGAAACACCATCACATGCAAATTAAGTATCCAGATATACATTCATGCCACTGTTGCTAAATACCAGGAAGACAACATTGAAAAATGGTGGGTGAGTTACAAGCAGCTACCCAAAATCAATTTTTATGGACAATAACCATTCTGCATGGAGAATTAAAAGCTACGAGCAAGAGGAAGAAAAAAAGTCTCTTGATGTGTATAGTACAATCAAGGTCAGAGTTACACAGGAAAACCTTTGCCTTATTATCATATGTATTTCTTCAATGCTCCAGAGCGAGATGAAGCCATCAGCTCCGCTGCACTAATACACAGCCCGAGCTGCAGGAAAGAGAGCAGCGATGGAAGCAAAGAGAATCACGCTGGCTTAGCGGCATTACAGACTGGATATATCCAGGTGTCCTCCGTACAGAGTGAGACATAGTCCAGATAAAATTGCACAGATACCCACAAGCACAGCTCTGCGATGGATCCTCAAAGAATCCCGTGCAGTCCAACACCGGCACGGCCACCACCAAGGCCACCTGGGTACCAACTGCCGGCAGGAACACCCAGTGTCTGATTCTATCGATCAGGCTGATCACTGCAATGTGGTCATAAAACTGTTTTGGAAGTAAATAACTTCAAAAATAACTGACACTGAAGTTGCAGTCACCTGCTTCCTCTCAAAATTAGCATCTGCCAGAAACAAGCTATAGAAGAGTTCTGGATAACTCCCTGAAGGTCCTGTGCCTTCTCATCTGTCATCCTTAGAAGACAAACTGGGCCCTTCTGCTTGACGACCATTCTGCACATTTCAGGCC
The DNA here is from genome assembly GCA_008711295.1 of Anarhynchus alexandrinus. Lineage (NCBI taxonomy): Eukaryota > Metazoa > Chordata > Aves > Charadriiformes > Charadriidae > Anarhynchus > Anarhynchus alexandrinus. Next base: position 3,087,619 of record VUYV01000032.1, on the reverse strand, counting down.
CTTCCCTATACTCTACTTTGCTATCAGATGCAGTGATTAAACATTTTATACCTCTCTGGGATCTCTTCCAAATTCCTGAAACTGAGATTTGCATTACTGCTCAGAGTCCTTATTTTGAGAGTTGCCTGGAAATCACAGCAGGTGAAACAATCTGATGTTGTTTAAACCTAGATACCAGTTCACTAGCATGGATGTACCAAATGCAAAATATATTAGCTGTGAACTAAATCACACACTCATTAGTTCAGCTCTACAGAACTGCTGTAAACGTTCAGCTGCTCCACCATATGATCATGCACTTAACACAGTAAATCCTTGTTAAATGTATGCGCCTACACAGTGAGAAGACACACACTTAAGAAAGCAACTGGACACCATTGATAAAGTGGCTTCAATTATAGTGAATTTTGGTAATTTATGCGGACCTCACAGAGCAGCATGTCTTGGACCAGAGCAACAGAGCACCCAAAACACGGGGCAAAAATAAACCTCATTTACACCTCTGTAACTCACTCAATTCAACACAGTCATCAGGATAATGTTCAAGCTGTGTATTTTAACCCTTTGGCAAAAGCGCATGTAAAACTGCACTGCTCTCCAACATCCTCTGTACCTCTATGAAGTTTCCATTTTATTCCTTGAACTGAGTCAGGACATTAACAGACATACCATCTCCTCACTGCTACTTTCACAGACCCATTTTTATGCTATGGCTCTTGGGCACCTATGCAGTTAGTGAAAACACACAAGCTGTCCGGGGTATAATTCAGAGCAGGAAACAAGCTTAGGTGAATCATTTAGATGAGGCACTGAAATCAGATGTTTACACGGCATGAATACAGCTTTCTGCTGATGTTTCCTTGCAACTCATCTTTTAGGAGCAGGAAAGCTTTATTAACATCCTTTGAAAGCTCCACAACGCAGACATCAATCTAGCAAGTCTTTGAAATCATGCATAACTCTTCCCACTCCCTGAATGGCCAGCTGCCTCCCACAGCTCTCAGACAGCTCAGCACTTTGAGGAACAAGATAGATCTCTGCCCAATTTAACCAGTTCCCTTCGCTAAGCAGAGCAGAGCACAGCCTCTCGACAGCAGTCCTACACCCAAAGGACACTGAGGATGTGACAGCCAACTGCTGAACACCTCTGCTCCTCACCCACCTTGGGTCTCCGCTAGTTTGGATCCACTACTTATCTCAGAAGGGAACATTGACCACTGGAGAGCAATGCAGTTCTTTACCCTTTGAATTACAAGAGAAAGGTCACTTGTCTATGGCATCCCTGACAACTGATTGCACTATTTTTACTGTGGACATGAGGCACACTTTCATAAGGAATATCAGCAATTGATTATTCTCTCCAGCCCACATTCTCTGGCCTTTAGGTTACCTGTTCAGAAACATGTCCAAACTAATATAACTATCGTAATGACAGAAAATAGTTCCAGAACAGTCTCATCATGGAGCAGCTGTAAAAGTGCACCTGGAAGGACACTCCTATCCCAGCTGCAGACAGGTTGGAATGACCCACCAAAGCAATCAGCGTTAGAAATAGTCAAAAGCATCAAATGTTGTCACAGGTCTCTGGTCTGGAACCAGCCAGACATGATGTAGGGATGGCTCTGCAGAGCACATCTGGTTGCGCTTGGAAGAACAAGTCAACAATCTGAAAACTAAGGAGAAATTAAAATCCAGCTTTTCTCAAAGTGGAGCTCTGCTGCTGCAGAGAGGAGCAAAAATGCAGGACCAGAAGTTGTAGATTGAGTTCTTCAGCAGCACCATGCTCCAACAGCCCTGGGACATGCAGCTTGATATGGGCAAGTAACAGCTAATGAACTGCAGAGAGCTGGACTGCTTCTCATCAATATTAACACAAATCCACCGCTAGTCCAAGGACAGTCTTAATATGCTACCTTCAGAGAAGGTGCTTTACATCATTATCATGACGTGGAAGAGCTTTAAAGGAGCAACATGCATTAAACCCTCAGTTTTACAGTGTCCTGTGTGAATCCCAGCTGAAAGCCTCGTGCAGCTTCTTAAATAACCATTGTTTGACAAGAACTTCAGTAAAGGAAACATGTTAGGGAGAAGAAAAAAAGTAAATATATTTTTCAACCCAATTTCATACCTATATATTATAAGACAAACTAGCAAAGCTGTCAGCAACAGCGGAGGAGAACAATGCTCTCAATGCAAGTCTGACTGCTGAAGTTAATGCTGTTATTGACAAAGTAATGCAGAGAATATTGGTGAAATTATTATTTACCACATTCTTACCCTCACACTTTTTGCAGGTGTCTGCACAGAAATTGAATGCTCAAGATGGACACTTTGTAAGACAATGCTGAGTACCCATCTCTACCCATCTCTACCCATACAAACCAAAGCAGGCTCCAACTCGTTCATTCCCAAATCACCTTCTTCACAAGAGCTTCAGCTGCCACAGCTGCCAGGATGAACAACCCCTTTAAGTCTTGCACAGTCAAGCCAACAAATAAACTAATACAGATCTAGGCTGAGAACAGGAGAATTCTGCCTCCACTTACAGAAAGGTGGAAAACCTCATTGCTGGGGTTAAATTCCGACCCCTTGAGCAACCAAATCTGCATCTTTCTGGTGGCTACTTGAAACCTGAATCAGCTGCTAACGTTCAAAAATGCTAAGCTGTCCCTTAAAAGAAAAGTTCCAAGTTACCAAAGGAAACTTCCAGATTGAATTACAAACCAGGAAAAACACAAAGTGTGGTTTCAAAAAAGGGGACAAGCAGCATGCACCGCAGTGCCCAGCTCCAGGAGTCCAGCCAAGGCACCTCAGTTACGAGTCTCCCAATCTAATCAATCCAGGCTTTTCCAAAGGGCAACACCTACATCATTACGCCTACAAGTGGAGGTATGATTATTTCCCTCAAATTCAGAAACACCACATTTCATTCACAAAAAGATCTTAGATTTGCAATACAACTGAAACAGCACTCCAATTTAAACAGATTTGAGATGTGAACAGGCAGCAAAAGAGGAGACAGCTGTGATGCTGATTTCCACCCCTTCCCCAGCATGAAGTTAAATATAGTGATTTCTTATCTATCGGTTAAGAAAGGTGCATGCGATTTTCAGAAAAACGGGGGACTTGGATCACAGGTTTACAAAGAACAACATTAAGGACTTTAAGCTCTAGACTTTAAAAGTCATATTAACAATAAGATATTCAGTTATTTGAACACCACCTTGATGACATGTCTATTCCATTTAACTTCTCTCCCAACTGTGACATGATTTATCAGTCCATGTTAATCCCTTTCTAAAATAAACCAGAGGTTTATCTGCAATACTGGTTTTCTTCTTTTACAGTGTTCCAATTAGATGCCAAAAGAAAATAAATCAAAAGATGGTTTGTTCATTAAGATTAGGCGATATTTTAGTTTCATTAGAAATTAAAGTCTAGGCAGTTAGTGGAGACCAGACACCATAAAGAGGCCACAGCAAGGGCTACAATAAACCAGCCACCAGGGTTACAGCATGGCACAGACTTACCCAGAGCCTCAGCTGTCAGGCAGGTGCGCATGGTGAGAAATTGCAGGACACAAAATTGACACAGAAAGGAAAATAAAAAAAGTCAAACTGGTATTCCAGCATTCCTAGAGTTTAGACATTATCATCAGTGCCAAGACAAGAGAGCGAGCAGTTTGGACTTGACTATTTTCACTTCTTCCGTTGCTGATAAAGACAAACGCGTTAGCTTTGCTTCCTGATGAGCTGTTGCAAATGAAACTCTCGGTTATTTACCACACAGTTTTATTTTAAGGGACTTAAACCAGTTTAGGAACTTTGTTTAGCTTGCAGATTCTTAGGTGAGAACATGTTAACCCGTGCTTCAGAGGAGGTGCACAACACAGACATCTGTCAAACTCTGGTCAAGCTGATGAAGTGGCACAAAGCTCATCCCCTCACATGGAAGAAGGAACTTGGGAACTTGCAAAACGCTAGGCGGGTGCTGCGTTAGTAACCACAGCACTTTTTGATGTTCTCTACTGCAATTACTGCAACAGATTGTTAATTAAATGAAAAACTAATTGCTGATGCAATGTGGAAGAACATCAAAAAGATTAACCATGATATGTGTATTTTAATTAAAAACCTTTATATATAAAGTGATATATAAAGTTTATATCTAAAGTTTTGCAATAAACCTGGCTTACTGTCAAAAAGAGGGGAACTATCAAGAGGCATTCAAAACTCAAGGAATGAAAAGAAATCAAAGAAATATCTCCAGTCACTGATTTTGCAACATGTCTTCATTGAATTTTTATGAAGTGGAGCTTACATTATAAGCTTGCAGGGGGAAACAAAAGAAAAAAAAACAATAAAAATCCCCCGTGGGCACCATGGCCTCATCCACACAGGATTTCTTCCCTGCAACAGATAAGGATAATTTGCTCATTAGCTTCCCTCCTTCTGAGCTGTATCATACTGACTCCATAGTGAGTTCTGGCTCTCGCTTCAGTCATCATGCCGCACTTGATCAATTTAGAGGAATAAGGCTATCCCCTAGCAGTGACAGGGTCCGGCCAGGGGTCCTCCCTCCCCAGCCTGCCACTCCAGACAGGGCAAGCGCCAAGTACAGAAAAAGTGCAAGGCACTTGAATGAGAAGGTCAGCATTTGCTTTAAGAACTGAGATGTTCCTTGGTTATAATTATGTTGAAGAGCTTCATGTTTTTCAGTTAAGAGTCATGGGGTTTGCACAATCATCCTTGAGAGGAATATAACAATACTACAGTTTCAAAGACCAGAGTGTAACACAAAAACAGCTGCAAAGGCTCTAAAAGACGAACAGGTCATCTTTGCTAACCGGGAGGAAAGGAAGAAAAAGCACTTTTGGCAGTATTACAGTAAATTAATAATCATGTTCTACTCAACTTCATTAAAAGTAAGAAAACTTTCCAAAACTGTTGCATACTCAAAAGTAGAGGCTGCGAGTTTGGATACTCAATGCTGATGGGACACAAGATGAAATGTTGTACTGCCTGTGAAGAGCACTCTGCAGAATCTTCTACAAATGGCTTAGAGATAAAACTCAGTTTTCACATTAATATTATTATATTATTGGGAGTGTTACAGAAAACTTTTTTTCACAAATCTGTTTGGATTTAAACATTTTCCTCAAAGCTCACACACAGTTCCACATGAAGAACCTGAAAATTAAACCTACCAGTCAAGTTATAGGCAGAAGGGAAACCTGTCTAGTTAATCATTAATAGCCAAGCTGAAATACAGAAAATAAAGCCAACATGCACTCCAGATTTCACATATACATTCAGCTATATTTTAAGTTAGTCACTTGACACTTTTTTTTAAACTAAGAATCATGCATTTTGTTAACCTTCCAAAATGGTTACATGCAGAGCCACAGCTGCTGTCTCTGCTCTGAATTCAATATAGCATCAACAGCTTCTAGCAGCTATGGATCCACTTATGAGGCCTTGACTCAGCAGAAACCTAAACATGGAATTTATTTTAAACATATGCATAATTATTCTGCTGACTCAGGTTAGCTGGGCTAACTTCTGATGTCCAATGTTTGTCTGAAAACAACGAGCAATTTAGAAGATGTATGCAGTTCCACGCACTATGTTGCTTAATCTGTTCAGACAAGAGCTAAGTTTCAACACTGGGGAGGGCAACATGCCCTGTTCCCCTTGGGACCGAGGGGGTAAGGAAAAGGATGCACCTTGAGGATCACCATGACACCCCCAAGGACTGCATGGATCTGGGAAGTGCACCAGGATCCTATTTAGACCACATATATTTAGACTTCATAAGGATTTTAATTTTTTTTACAGTCAAAGACAACGAAAAGAATGAAAATTATCCCTGTAAGGTCTTTGAAATGCTAGACCTTCATTTACACACAGGCGTGTCATTTTACCAGATATAGATATACTCTAGCAAACTTCCAAAAAGGAGCCCTAACAGCTTTTTGTTTTGTTTGGAAACCTTGGAGTTTTCCCTGTTACTTTAAGCTGTGGAAACACCTTTATTGTAATTAACACACCTACTCTGCAAACATACTTTCTAATAAATGATCTTAAATGCCCGGCCTGAACTTTCAACTTGGCCGCATGGAACCAGAACAAACAGAGACCATGCACAAGGCAGAGAACAGGCAAACCCCGATGTATTCAGCCCCTTAGCGCTAAGGTGGGGTGCCCAACCTGTAGCGCTCCTGCCAGGACAAGCCACGCAGGCCACGGCCCTCTCTCCCAAACGTCCTCGAGATGCAGGCAAGGAGCAAGGAGCTGCTACGCATGCTGCAGCTGTCGGCTACGAGAGGGAAAGAGGACACCACCGCCATGATGTGAATGAGAAAAGTAGAGAGTTATATTTGCGTTCCTAGATCTAGAGCTGCCCAGAGCAGAAGAAAACCACTTTCCCATCCAGTCACAGCAGAGAAAGCTTGAAGGACGTTTTTAGTAGCATGCACAGTATTTAAGCAAATCCAGAATTCAGCAAGCATCTCACTTGCCCACGGATGATCATAAGGTTAATTTAAAAATATTCTTACAAGCGCTAGGAAGGGAATGAATTGGTTGTTTTAGAGTTCCCATAGGTGAGTCAGTAACTTTAGAGAAAAATCAAAGGGACAGGTTCTGCTTGAGGAAGAATAGAACAAAAAAAGTAAGTCTGAACAACAGGGGAACAGAAGAGTCGAAGACACAGTGGACTCAGCCATACGCCTGACAGGACAGTTTCACCCAAGAGTTTCCCTGCCAATAGTTCAAACCTCATTTGTGACCTAAAGCAGAATAAATTCTGCAGCTTTATTATTTTACAAATAAACCCCTTCTTGATTTTTTTCATCCCTCACTGACAGCAAGAGCAACATACTTCACCACGTAGCACATTGAACACATCTATCAAGGTGGGTACATACAAAAAAGTTTTCACAACAACATTTGACATTGCACTCAGACCAATGCTTTATTCCTTCAATGTAGGGATCAAAAAGGCAAAGAGGGCAATAAGCATCTGCTACTTTTTTTTTTTCTTCTCTATTTAAGCATTGTAGATAACTTGCAAGAAGACAGGGTGAACTTCTTCCCACCTTGCGCCCACTTGTGCTGGGAAACCACAGGGCCAGCAGCTTTGGGCGTTCATTCTCACATCCATATGAGCCTCAACACCTCACTGCATCTCTCCTCCCCAGGGGCCATGAGAATAACTCTCACCTCTTCAAAAATATTGCAGCTCCTCCTTTCCCCTGTACTGACTACGTGGGTGTCTTCATTGCTTCTACCTTCCCCGTACACATCCCTCTGCGGCCAGCTTTAACCCCACTTCAGTCCCATTGGGTTTGTGCTCTGGACCCAAACACCACATGTGTGACAGCAGTTCCGAGGTTCATGGACAACTCCAAAAGCATGTCATAACAGCAAAATTAATCAAGGGAATGACAAAAAAAAAATAAAAAAATACTTAAATCATAGCATGGCTGCTATAAAAATGACAGCAAAATGAGGCCTGCTCCACTCCCCACTCAAAGATATTTAATCCTGAAGGAGGACAAGACACGAGTATGGTGACCCTCCTCACTAGACATGGCCCACATTTGGGGAGGGAGATAGGAACCGAGAAAATCCAGGGAGAAAGTTCACTTGCTTTAAGCACTGCTGACAGACACCTACAGTGGCATCTGCAGTACAAGAACAGTGGGATTTTTTTCCAGATGGCTTTAAGTGCTTCTCTCTCCTCTTCCCACCTTACAGAAAATGCTGTCTCCTCCTCCAAGATTGCAGTTTGATTTATTCAATACTCAGAAGCAGGATAAAAGGGAGATGGAGCCAGATAGCTGTCAATTCATTGAAACAGGTTCAAAGAATAGTTCCTTCTTTCCAGATCACGGACATGCTTTTCTCAGCTCTCACCTACCATGCATTGAGTTTGTATCACCAGGGACAACAAGCTATGAGACCAGAAAGAGGGGGAAGAAAGGAAAAGAAACAGAGGGAATATCACAGACTTTATAAAGCTGTTGTTCTGCAGTCAAACAATTTGTCACACAAAATAAGAAACATGTTTACGCATCACCCAAAAATAAAATCTTAGCTCAAAAAATCATGTCCCCCTAAAGATGACCATTCTGATTTAAAACACTAAACTTTTCCACGGACAGACAGACACACAGAGCCTACTGAGCTAAGCTCCCTCTTGCTGGCTTCCATCTCTCCCTCCCTCATCCCTCATCTAAAGTCAGCTAAAACTCAGGAGCAGTTTTCCAGTCATGTGGCTTTCCACCAGCGTAATTATTGACTCACCTATTAGGAGGGACAGTTAGAGACAGCTCATCTGTTCTGGATAACACACAATTTTAGAAGTTCAAGAAACTCCCCGCCCCAGCATTTATTTTGCTTGTCCCTGGGCTCACGGTTTTTAGGCAGGAGGGGAAGCACAAGTTGCAACCTGCAGGCTGAGAGCTGCTCAAAGCACACTTCCTACCCGGCTGGGAAGAGCCCAGTGCCAGGAAAGGGAACCAGAAAGTCTGCTTCTGCACAAGCTCCGTATCATTTTTCCACTGCAGTCAAAGGTTTGCACTTGGCCAAGCAAAACCCTTAGTGATGGCAATGCTGCAGCTATCAGTGATGCACGTTTCCATTACCATGATGATGAAACTCCTGCGACAAGATGGTGGTGGGAGAGCAACAGGAGCATGAGATTCAGCTGCTAAAAAAGACAGATTGCCTTTGTGGAGAGCTCCCTTTCTTTTCTTACTAATCTTTAGTTTTTTATGGTTGCCAAGTGCCCTCCCCCTGACAACAACCCATGCCACCTTCTCACACTCTGAGGAATAATGTAAGGTTTAGGAGATTACAGGCTGTGAAGAAAAAAAAAAAAAAAGAAGAAAGGTGGGAGAAAAGGAGAACAGCGAGAAATGTTAATAGTTACAGAACATTTACATAATGGCTTTTTTTATATTATTCCAAAAGATTCTAGAAAATTTTACAGGTATCTGCACAAGTCATGTTACAGTGTCAACGTTTCTAACAGGAATAAGTTAGCAGCAAGCGCTCTATTTTAAAACATGATTGACTTTGTACAAACAGTTTTAAGGCTTTTGTATAAGAACATTAGACAGCAGCTTCAGAATATGATTTAAATGACACATAGTAATTGTACCCTGGTACGTACCAGGAATACATTACAGAGGACTGAATTATGACAATAGAAAAGTCCTATCACTGTTCAATCTTTGTCAATGAGCAGAGCACAAAAGCTTTTTAACAGTAAAAGTATGGAGCAAGTTACCTTTCTTTGCTTTCTTCTGTAGCTTCAGTGTATCAGATGATTTCTTTTTTATCTCTTGGCGGGCTTTTTTGTATTCTAAAAAAACACACAGTCTCTATTATCAACATACTTGACGTTAAAACGGATGTTTTTCACAGAAAAGGCTATGTTTAAAGACATTAGACTACAAATTTTAAGAGGACAGCTACTATTAATCAAAGCAGCTTAAAACTCGCATTTTGTAGTGCCTATATGTTTGGCTTAATATAACATTTTAGGGTGTGAGCACATTCACATACCAAAATCTTTCCCAAATAAACAAAGCCTTTACAGAAATAACAACTGAGAACACAGTACAAAATTAGAGTGCTTTTCATTTCAGAGACTCATCCACTCTCAGGAATGGAAAACAGAAATGACAGGTTTCTCGAAACATCTGTGCTCAAAAACAAGTACCCAGAAATGGCAAGGCAGAGAATATCCTGTGATCCCTCTCCAGCATGAGAGTCAGGCAGAGGGAGAGGATGCTAAAACTTTGCCCAAGGAAGGGTCACATTGCCAGCTCTTTCTGATGAAGTGGAGCACACTGCAGTTGTCCTCATTTTCAGATGAGCTGCAAATCCCGGGAGAATTAAAATCCCAGAACAAAATATTCCACCTCTAGTCCAGGCACACTAAAGGTACCAGATATGAAAACCGATACTTTTAAAAAAAAAAGATAAAAGGCATGTATGCATGTATATACATATACACGTACACTTTAACAAAGGAGGTCAATGTTACTACTCTTCTGTAGATGGAAAAACAGAAGCAGGCTGGTGGTGGGCACAGGAACTGTACTGGGGCCAACTGCACCCCCCACACCCAAGTCTACCCACTAAACCCTAAACCTTACTGCCACTTTGGCCAGGGTCACCCCTACCTGCAGGAACCCAGGTGATTCCTCCCTCCTGCTCACTACCTGCTTAACACTCTCTGGAGCACAAAGTGGAAATTTTTTCAAGAGCTGCTGATTTAGCTGCTTCTATTTGACCACAGTAAGAGTGGGGCAAGAAGCAAATCCTCTTCTGGAGGCCAGCACGCTCCTTCCCATTAGTTCTCACCCTCCCCAAGATAAACTATGGTGATGTTGCTCCTTTCAGACATAGCAAAAGTCGAGGGTCAGTATGGAACTGTAACTTGCTTTCAGCAGCCATACTAGCGGGCCATCACCCCCAGTACAAGTTTGAAAAGCCAAAGGCATCTACCAACATGCTTTTGCTGTGCAAGACTTTTCTGCCTCCTGCACATTCCCCCAGGAAAGCCTCTAGAGCAGTCATCAGCAATGCAGCTCTGAGCATCCTGTGTCCAACGACACAGCTTTCCCATTCCCCAGGTGCACATTTCTGTATCGCATCAGATATAAAATAACGATGCTGAATGTTTTACAGGGCTGTGCATTCTCTAGAGAATGCTATGGCTGAGACATCACACGATCTTAGTGAGCTTTTAACTACACCCCAGGGCTTTGCAGCGATAGATGCAGCATCCCCAATCCTCTGCGCTATTGGAGATCATACAGTGAGAGTGGGCTAACAGAGTTAAAACTAGTCACCGTTTACCAGTCTAGAAAAACAACCCATCCCCTGGGGTCCTGCAAACTAAACCTTCAAAATGTATATGCAAGGGTTAAAAATTTGTTAGGCACTTTGGGAGGGGAGTGTTTTAGAAGAGTTGTGTCCTGGTTTGAGGCACAAACCACGACAAGTTGCTATACATATTTAAGCACGTCACTCAGTTCCCCAGTACAAACATGAAAAGAGGAAGAAAAGCTGATATTACAATCTTACTCCTATTAAAGAATTCTTCCTCTGTAACTACCTTTTGCATGGTCTTTATCCAGTTGATTGGCCACTTTCTTCCACTCTTCCATCTGTTCTTGAAGTGGGTTTATCAGACAGTCAATTAAAGCACTAATTTTGTTGAAAAAACACAAAGAGCAATCAAATCCTGCAGATGCCCCTATTCTTATATAGAGAGCCAAGGTCAATATTGGAGTATTTTTACTTTTTGCTGCGACAGCTACCAGTGTCACAATGTAAATATCAGAACATAAAAATGTTTATGCTGGAGAAAGCAAAAGAAAGGACTGGATCAAATAAGAAATCCACATCACAAGATAACCAGAATTACTGTGCAGAAGTTCAGGACAGTGAGAAACAGAGCATAAACCAGAGGACTGACCCAAACCAGGGCCAATGTAAACAGTTAGATCGTACTCATCTGTAACACAAAGAGCAGTTTAAATGGATACTCTGGAGACCGGAAAGGTTCATGCAGCCATGAAGATTATAAACGTAAATAACACATGTATACGCACAAGAAGACAGAGCAGTTGTACAAGTGGATAACATCCTGCCCACCGATGCGCCTCACCTCTCACCAGTAGAGTCCATGATACACCACTAGTAACGCTCCACTAATTAATGAGATTGGGATCAAACCATTTAAACAGCTAACTCTGGGGTATCTAGAGACTAAAGTTGTCTCCTCGGTGCCAATTTCACAAATATTTTTATTTTAAAAGGGAAAAATCATCCCAGGTCATCAGGCAAATGGGGAAGCATCATTTTGGTTCACCTCAGGTCAAGCATAACTTTTAAGTCTGGTTAAAAAAAGGCACATGTGCAAACTACTACTTACTTCAGAAGTAGGTTGTTTATGTATAGTCTAGCTTACACATGAATTAATTCTCTCCCATTACCTCTCCAGTCTGACTTTAACTGCAAAAAACAGATGAGAGAATTTGCCTTTTCCATACTGGTTTGCTGAAAGTTTCTCTCTTGGCCGCAAGCTATTTGGGCTCTCCAGTAAGCTGAGGAAGCAGCACAACACTTGCTGCTGCTTTAAAACTTAGTGACAAAGCTTAAAGTCCTGAAACAAAGACAGGTCGGTCACATCAGCAGCCGCCTGCTCAGAACTGAGCAACAGGAACCGACAGTGGGAATCTGCAGCGTTTAGAGTGATTTGAGGTGACAAGCCCAGTCCCCAGAACATGCAGTGAAATCCTGCTTGTTCACAACACCTAGTGTGCTGCGGGGGAGAAAACTGCTGTTCTCAGAAATCAGCTGGAAAGCCAATGCTGGTGAACAGCTCTAGGTGTTCCCCAGAAGCAAATGAAAGACAAACCTCAAGCTCCAGGCCAGGCACAGAGCCACTCACCTTGAGAACTGCCGGAGTTTGGACTCTATACTTCTGTGCCTCATACACATCCTGGTGAGAGCAGACCCAATCTCTCGGGTACCACCTGAAAAACGAAACACAACGCAGGTAAGACCCCTGATGAGATACCTGCCTGTGGTGTAGGCATGTCAACCAGAAGGCAGGTGCCAAGTCTTCCAAAGCAACTGTAAAGCAGATTCATAATAACTGTAGAATCGAACAGACTATTAACCAGGCAGACCTCAGGGATATCTGCCACCTTGGGAATAGATTCTTGTTCATCCAGAGACCAGAACTGAACAATTAAACATGATTAAAACGCAATTCTTCCCAGCAGCTTTATGTGCCATGAGGCCCAACTCCTTGACAGAAGAGTTAAAGAAAAGGTTTTGCGATGTCAAAAGACAAGAAGCAAAGCTAGCAAGTGAGTGGGCATCTACGGACAGTTTATTTCCACATTTTGGAAACCAACCTAGGGGATTCGATCCACTTTGCCCATTTCTAGATTCTTTAGACCCAATGCCTCAAAAGGATTTTGGTTCTCCAGAATATGTAACTAATCTTACATATTGCCTCATACATCACTGACACATACCATCACCAAGTCTATCGCACTTACGTGCCATCTCAGACCACGCATATATTTTCATTACATTGCCAGAAGGTGGCACTATTTGCTCTATACCCTCACTCATCTCTCTCTCTGACAACTGCCTGACAGCAACAATAATTTTTTGCAAGTGTTCCTCCTCCAAAGTTTTCCCTTTAAAAAGCACACATTCCTCCATTTCCCACTTTCATCAGCATTGCCTACTTTTATCAGCCTATCAAATTTCAATATAATTTTGTTTTGGTTAGCATTAGTTTTGATAATTGCTTAGTCCCTATTTGCAAATCAAATCTATTCTCAGGGTACAAACATCAACCTCGGTACAAAGCTCTTCCAAACTGTAGTATTCTCTGGAACAGCAAAGATACCAGCATCTATTTAAAAGTCTCATTTGATTATTAAGGTAACCTTAGACTTGTAATATACAGTAAAATATCTTCCTTAGGTTGTAAAAATGGTATTACGCAAGTAAAAAATAAAATTCCTAGTAAAGAAACATTAAAATTTTAATAATTTTATTTATTTTTTAAGCACAAAAACAAGTCACTATCTTCCTGCATTCTTGCAGAATTAAATCCTGTGCCCACAAAATGGCTCTGGAACAAAGACACTAAATAACTGGAACAAATTGTGGCTCTTTGGTATTTTCCATTGTTCAAAAAGATAAACAGAAAGTCCTTTGTCACTTGCCCAATTACTCATGTTTTTATAAGGAGCTTTTGAAATAATATTATTTGGTAACACTGAAGAGCTGTAGCCTCACTGCATACGGGTGGCTGGGAAAAGCATATGGATTCCAGCCTGAATCCGGACCCATCGCTTCCCGCAATGCTGCACTTGCACAAGCTGTGATAGACTCTGGTAACTTGAACAGCAATACAGAAGATGGGGAACAGCATATGGAGGAAGCAACTGGAGGAAGGGGACAATGTCTGCAACAAAAAGTGGATTTCCATCCCAAAACATGGGCATTTTTCTATGGAGCCACTGCCAAATAGAAGTAACTTGGAGCTTAATGTGGTGCTGCTCCAACAGCAGAGATGAAGAAAGGAACCAAACGCTTCCACGGTCGTCACCAGCAAAATTCCCAATCAAGTTTAAGCAAAAGGCAGGTTTTTCAGGTTGAAAACTCACTGAAACACTGGAATATTAAGGACTTTCAATGGTTAAGTGACATTGCTTTCCTAAACTCATGATATGAAAAAAGGAAGAGTTGTTTCAGAACAATAAATAGGAAATAAGGCACCATGTGGTTTGGAGACAAGGAAACAAGGGTCAGTCACTATTAATATTAAATTGCAAGGTAACAAAATTTTAACTGAAAACCCAATAGCCAAAGTATAAATATATCCTCTCAACACATAATACAGATGGATGGGCAAAGTCAGCAAAACAGCTATACAAAGTTAGGTCTATACATAAGTAGTTGTGCTTGTTTAAAAAACAAATAAAAAAAAAAACATAACAAAATAATAAAGCCTAGAATGAAAAGGTTATTTCACAGAAAAAAAAGCAAACCCAACTGGTTGGGGATGAGAGGGGTTACTGGTCCTTCCCACCTTTTGAAACTTCATGTTATCCATAAGTGCTTACAAGAACATGGAAGCATGAGGTGTTAATTTTATTGTGTGAATAAAGCCTACTCCAACCAAGTAAAGGAAAAGGGAGAAAAAAACAGTTTTAAGAAGTTCTTAATGCCCCTTCTGGAAACAAGGTGTTGCAGAAGATGGCCTGCTCAGGAACTCCTGAAGCAGCAGCTCTTGCCAACCATTTGCTGAGAAAGGCGCTGCTCAGCCCTCCCTAAAGAGTGTAAATCCCTCCCAAACAGCACTTAAATTAAAACTCAACCTGCCTAAAAATGAAGCGCTGGGGAACACAATCACTCCAAGTGGCTACGACAAGAAAGGATTCCTGTTTCTCTGTAAAATCGTAACTCACTGCAATCAATAAACAGAGTTTATAGATAAATAAACTCAGTTTACAATAAACTGAATTCAGAATAAACCAAGTTTAACCACCTTGGAAATGAGATTTCTGCAGTACCGCAAAATATCAACATAATGCTTGCAGCAAACGCCTGTCCCCTGTACAGCCTTTCCAGCTGCCCTCTCTGCTCCTCTTGCTACGGGACCATTTAAAGAGTTCCCCGCAGCCTCTTGCACGAGGCTTACCATGCTGTTGGACGCAGAGAGGAGCGAGCTTTGTTTTTATTCCTCAAAGCTTTCTCATTCGCAGCCCGCTGCCATCTCACCACGCACCCGGCAGCGCATGGGACATGTGGTGCATCCAGCACCGAGGGGGGCAGGTGGCAGGCGCCCACTGAAAAGCTGTTGTGTGCCCACAGCTGCTGCCCCAGCCAAGGGGAACCGGGCTCCGTTCAACGCACGCTGCTACAATAAAGTCACTATGCATTTCCAATTCCTGTTTAAAAGCTAATGTTACTGGTATCCAATTAAGTGTAGGAGAGAGAACCTTTGCAGGAGACAAAGGGCTTTTTAATTTTGGCACTTACTCGATTAGCAGAGGCAGGAACCGTGTCCAAGTGTCCCTACATACCTATCCAGGTGAGACATCCCACGGAGGTACGGATACACCTCCTGCAGAGTTTCTGGATGCTGAAACAGCACCAGCAGCATTTCAGAAAGGATCACCTCCTCAGATATGCCTGAATAATTTGCATTTTGGAGGTGCCTCAGAATTCCCTTGTTAAAAATCAGCCACCAGGCTGATGGAAGGACAATACCAGCCCATCTCCTCCCACGTCTGAATCCCATCACTCCTCCCTCAATGTATTAAATGCTCCAACAGGATGGGAGCTAAACAAAGCTTTACCTCCCTGTTCCCAACCATACTACCTGTGAAGAATCAAAATGCTTCCTGAAAATGCAAAAAAAAAAAAAAATACAGACCTCTTACCACCCCTTCATTTTTTGAGTTGGAGCACCATGGCCATTACCGATGCATTCAGCAGTCCTTCCAGGAACACGTGCGGTTCAAAGGGTTTACCTCAACTGCTAGCAGGTTTCTGCAAAGGCTGGTTCCCACCAGCAGAACTGCCTTGATGCTCCTGTTTCCAAAGGGCTGGGATCAGCTAGCTACACAAACTGGCACAGGGAACCATTTTGTACCACTGCAGTGGTTTGAAAATGTCCAAACATAACAAGGGACGGTAGTTTAGATTTGCTTCTTTTACCCAATCTCAGCTAGACAGCTTTCATGAACAAGAGTAACACACACTTTAGATAAATTATTGTTTGATGTTATAGTAGTAGTTTACTCACAGAAGGAGTGGGTGGCCAACATGCATATTCGCAGAGATGGACCTTACAAGCAACATGAACGTGTGTGCAAGTCCTGGTACAGGCTATGCAGCTGAGTATTCAAAATCTGGTAAGAAGTTTATTGCACTGGGCTATGCCACAGTCACACAAAACCTGCTTCAGCCTCTCTATTAATTTATGGTTTATCTTTTCAAAAAGACCAGCTCAATAAGTGATTGCCTGCTTACTCAAGGACAGAGCCATGAGCCAGGCAGTCAGAAGACCAAGTGGAGATAACTCCTTTTTCAGTGCTATCAACACTCAGACTTAGTGGCAAAAGAGAGCATCTGCAACAGAAGTGCGTCAGGAGTACGCCAAAAGCACTGCCAGTCTCCACTTCACTTACAGGCAGGTCCCTGGCAAGAAGTCATGACATTCTCCAGTAGCTGTAATTTCCTGAAGAGAAATATTGAGGCCACATTAACAAACTTCTCATCAAACCAAGAGTATGTTGGGTGGGTGACCTGGGCTCCCATTTGCTGCTCTGCAGCTGTGCAAGTTAAACTACTGTGCCTTGGGCTCTCAGTTTATAAAATGAGGCTGTGAATTATCTGCTTCTCTGACATACTACAATTATTAATCCATTAAGGCAAACAATGCTTGGGAACGGTGTAAAGTAATACTTCGAAACCAGAGACGAGAACCATATTCATCAGAATTCCCACTCAGAGAAAGTGGCTTAACAAAATGCTCTTGTCAAATTTGATTAGAAAGTGGGTGATAACATCAGCCTTATTTCTCATAAGTAAAAGGCAACTCTGCAAGGCAAAACGTGCTTTTGCTCTCACCTTCTCTGCTTCTCCCTGCTGCTGCCTAAGCCTGCAAAAGACCAAAAACCTTTCTCATGTAAGATAATTAAACGAAAGCCTGTGGACCACGATACTACAATGAGTCCACTATAAAGGCATAAATGATTTTCTTTCGATGCTTGCTTGTCATTCAACATTGCAGGGAGACAACAGGGAGAGATTGTAGGAAAGAGACTCAATTGTTTTATTGGAGTCATTATGTTTGTATTTAATAATGATCATATATCAAGAAAATGATTATTTGATGAAATGTGCAGCTGTACAACTGCACGGCCTCTGTATACTCCAAACAACCCATTACAATCAACCTCTTATCTTCCTCCTCTGGCTTCACTGTTGTTGAGCAACCCCAGAAGGCTCAGAAGATGACTGCCTTTCAGGAAGTGCCTTTAAGGCTCCAACTTATTAACGAGCTCATCTTTATCTTCAAGGGCAGAGTCCAAACGTGCCAGCTACTTCCCTCTTTCCCAAAAGGGAGAGAATGATGAAAAATGGGTGTAATACTTTTGTAATTTCAAAGTTATCAGAAGAGGCTTCCATTTTCTAGCAAAGATTAAAGCAGGAGCAGAACAGAGGCTAGATTATTAAATACAACTCTGAGCACGGAGGCTATGACAGGATGACTAACAGTAGGACACTTTAAGTTAATGGTCATTACTCAACCCTTATCCAAACTCACACTGTTAGAAGAACAGGCAGTTTCCATCACTGATTACATGGGGCATGGACCTTGATCTTGCAAAACTGTTTATGTGGATGCCTCCATGAAACTCAAGGATGATGGGATCAGTGCCAGGGTGTTACAGCAGACAGGGAACAAAGGAGGGCTTTTGCCTAAAAGTGACCAGCACAGGGGCTGTAAGCATTACCACTGGGACAGAAATCTGAAAATGGAGCTATGGTAGCACTTGACGTTTCAGGGTGTCAACAGCCTCCAAGTAAGGCTTGTAGGTTGGAAAAACACATCAAGAACTGCAGACAACAGAGGGATGTTGTTCAACATCTACCAGCCAGGAAAAGAAAACAGAACACCCTTATTTCTGCAGCTACTAAGAGCCTTTCTGAGCAGCACTTGGCAAAGTCTCTGAAAGCTGTTGCTCAAAACCAGCTACAAATCATTTCCTGAAGTATTTTTTAAAAAATTTTCAATTTAGACATTTTTTCAGCGAAGACTGGATCAACAAATGCAGATTCAAGGTCAAAGACCTAAGGATTTTAGATTCACCACATTTAATAAAACAACTGTGTCAGACCATTGTCATGTACCACATCTCTGCGGTTGTCATTGCAAAGGAACAGCTTGCTTGCAATGTTCAGTCGAGCACCCTTTTGGGCAAATTACTTGGAAAACATATTCATAGAGGCCTGACACGAAGTTGTCACATTTCCTAGAGCCCCATGAAGTCTGGATGGTCCTGAGAAAAAAATGCAGTAGGTGGTTTATTTTCTGTTTTGCAGAAGAAACTAGCATTTGTTCATGGATGGGACTAACAGGATCTCAAATTGCGTTTGCATTGATTTTAAAAGAGGAAGAAAAGTTAAGGAGAAGAGTGGCAGCTACTTAAAGCAGTAAAGAAGCAAAAGGAACAGGAAACCTGAGCCATCCCTAGCCTATAGCCTGCCCTGGCAACTGCCAGCTTTAGGAAGTCCTTAAAACAGACTGTGACTGTGTTCCAGTCAGTATGTTAAAGAACATGCAAGAAAGCTCTTATGACTCCTTCTGATTTAGCTTATTCCTCTGCTCAGCAGCATTTCTGCTTACCCTAGCTGTTCTCGGAGCAGAGCACTGGGCAAAATCCTCACCCCATGGGAGTGAACACGAGCATTGCCATGAAACAAGCAGGGTCAGAATTTCACCCGTGCACACAGGGGTTATGATACGGTCTGTCAGACACATTAAATATGGTCATGAACCAGCTGTGCTATGATCTTTGGACAAATTTGGTTTGGTCAGCCTTCAGGGCATGCTGAAAAGCTCACCTATGGCCCTCTGCTTTTAAAGAGGGTGTCACACAGACAGGCGGCTGGAAAGGCTTTGGGAATGTTAAAGTTAAGTTATCGGAGGATGCATCAATTCCATTTTGGAGAAACTAACAAGTCTGTCATTGATTCACAAACTTGTAAGAGACACAAAATGCATCACTGAACCATGACATCCTGTTAGAGAGCAGTCAAAGTCCAGGCAGAAGTGCTTCTCAGTAACAAAAGCCTCAAGTTCGAGCATGTTCATATCAGGAGCGCAAGTTGGCTTCATCCTCTTCCTTTCATAAGTGGTGTTGCCAGCACAGACAGCAGCGTCTTACTTTTGGAGATTTCTTTCAAGAATTAATATCCATCCCTCCTCGCAGGTGCTTGTTGCTCGTTTTTATGAACCTAGAGTTCCACACCGAGGTTTTAATGCCACAAAAATAAAGCATGATTAGAAACAGATTTGCTTAGAAGGGCAAATACCATACTTGTGTTTTCCAAGGGCCGTTATTTACATTTTATTCTTTGGAATACAAATAATTTCTATTACTGAAAACATACAGGGTCTGCTGAACATCTGTACTTGCCATGAAGCTGTGCCCACTAATATTGTCCATATCTTTTCCCCATTTCTTTTCAAATTTGTAGTCAAAGGTATTTCCGAAATCATTCTATGAATAGCTATGTAAACCTAACGGTCTTAATCTGAGCAGATCCAACTGCTTTGCTCCAAATACTACACCCACTAACAGCTTAAGGAAGACAGGCAACGTGAGTC
The DNA here is from genome assembly GCA_008711295.1 of Anarhynchus alexandrinus. Lineage (NCBI taxonomy): Eukaryota > Metazoa > Chordata > Aves > Charadriiformes > Charadriidae > Anarhynchus > Anarhynchus alexandrinus. Next base: position 3,067,657 of record VUYV01000032.1, on the reverse strand, counting down.
ATCAAGCTTCCTCTCCAAAAAAAAAAAAAAAAAGAGTACGCTAATAAAAAGAACTCTTTATCGTGAAAAGGGTATTCCTGAAGAACACAAGGCCAAGCCTGCGCGCTATTTCAGAGTAACCCCTCACCTGTGAAGCATCCCAGAGCTGAGCCACCAGCTGATGGGTATCTAACGGCCGGCTCCATCAGCCAGGGATACTTGCTGCACCCAGGACCACACTCCACCGTGTGCTCCAGATGGTGAAAAGACGGAGATCTGGTTCAGACCTATTTAGATAGCCAGACTCATTGATCTCCGTACCTTCATGAATCTGGCTCTAAATGAACACTTAACATCAGCCCGATGTGTGAAGAAGGCAGTAACTCAAGATCCTTATGTTCTTCTGAAGTACAGCTCTTTATTTCATCTGGGCACAGCTATGAACTGCGATGTAATCTGATTAGACGCCAGCAATATTCAATGAGGGGAAGGGATAATACACTTACAGCAAATGGCTTGGAACACCAAGAGCAATTCTACCGCGCGCTCGGCAGCACACGCACTGCTTATTTTGAACTGGCAACTTCCACAGAGGCTGTGAAAAGCCTACAGGTATCTCTCCTCTTTGTGTTCAGCTGTCGGCCTTGCAAACGCTTCTGGGCCCACAAGTCAAAAGCTCCTTAACTCAGGTCTCCCAGCCACCTGTGCTGCCGATCCCAATCCAGCAAGGATTTCAGCTACGACCAAATGGCTGCTGCCTCCAAAGCACAAAATCAAGCACGACTGGGACAAGCAGGTGCAAAAAGCAGAAGAAAAAGATTTTATTTTTTTTTTAAATCCAAGTCAGCAGATCTAACTGAAACCCCACAGCAAGCAGATCTGCAGAATAAGGCAGTGCTATTTTTACATGCTGTCACTTCTTCCAACAGAGCATGCTTCCTTAGTGAACAGAGGGGAAGATCATGGAGGGACAAAGGAAGGTAAAAATTATTCAAACTATTTTAAGAAAATTACCAGTTCAAGAAATTTTAGAGAAAGTCCACTATGTTTCAGTTAGTTGTACGGAGATACAGCATCATCAACCCATCAAAAGTCTCAACACACACTGAAGCATTGAGTGCAGCATCTTGGTCCCTGGGTGCAAGGGGAAGCTCTGCCGCTGCCTCAGGTATTCAGGGCCATGTTTCCCTTTCACTGGGACAGCCTCATGCCTTTGCTCAACGTTAATGATCTCCAGCTGCAACTGGCATGTATGAGGGGAATGCTGGTGGGGATGCTTCAAAAGGCAATACATCCTCCCTCTGGTACTTTCTCAAGGCAGCTGCTCTGTGTGCTCCGAAGGCCATTTAGAAATTGTCTCGAATATGTATTGAAATACCCATGGCTCAACTTCATCCGCCCCGATTTACTCAGTGCTCATTTCAACTTGGCTTGGTAGAAGCCTAGAGATTAAAAACGCAATGACTTTGCAGACTTATCCTCTAATACTCAGGAGACTCGTCAGCAGACACACAGAGAACCTGCACACCTCTTTAATCGAGTGGCAGATAACGAAAGGGTAACAAGAATCCAGGGCACTAGTGTTTACAGTTATCCACACTGCCCCAAAGCTCATTTTGCCTAGTACTATATATATAGACAGTTGTGCTGTTCACCAGGTCAGCTCTCAAACAGTTAACTAGTTTTGTCCTCACTGATAGGCTTTTTTTTTTTTTCGCAGCATCCCACTTATTTTCAACTTCAGCTTCCTCAGCCTTACTACAATATAATGAATTTTCACAAAAGCAAAGGAGAATGTCACCGCATGGGTTTGACACCAGCTGGCTGCTTAAGCCCGCAGTATGAAGGAATTTGATACACAACACTGAACTCAGCTTAAAAAAAAAAAAAAGTAATATTCCACCTGTTACAGAAAGTGAAATGAGGACAGTCACCTCCAAGCAGAGAAACCAGGGTCTTTGTGCTTTTGGCCACAAACTCCGTAAACACACGCTCCAAAAGACACAAACTCTGAATTCACATTTTTGAATTTGGAAAAGGTACAGGCATTTTTTCCTTTACTTGTAAGCACCGAGTGAAGCAAGCTTCACACCAGAACAAGGCTGCGTGCAGATCAGGTGAGACAGCTTACAAGCACAGGACCGTGCTCCCCAGATCCTTGGCTGCTTTGAATGCACAGATTCACATGCTCCGCAGGCAAACTCCTGTTTATCCCACAAATCCTTCCAAACAATCTACGCTGTCAGGCTGCATTTAAAGGTGCCTGCTTAAACCATGAAGAGTGCAGCAGGAGAAAAGCTTCAAGAGTTCTTTGATTCACAAAAAGAAAAAAAGCACATCTTGTAGAAAAGATCAAATGAAGCTGCAGAGGTGTACGGCATTACAAACATGGCATACAGCAACACACTTAGCAGCGCTGATTGGCATGCAAACCCCAAGGACACACTTATCTCTTTCTGTGAGGACAGAGCAACTGGATTTTTTCTTCCAAACAAGTTCCACTGGACTGTAGCAAACATGTCTCTGACCACTGGAACAGCAGACGCATGTAATTCTGCTGGACTTGCCTGCTGTGACGCACACACGTGCAATGCACACCAGATTTGTAAGATCCACGCGAGAAGGCTAAGTTTTAAAATACCTCTCAATCACCCTTAGAAAGAACAACTGCAAGAAGCTTCAGGAAATCAGGATTTGAATCAATGAAAAAGACTAGAAACCAAAAAGACAGAAGGAAAACAAAGACGAATGAAGACCAGGACTTTGCAAATCCTGAAAATTGGCAGCAAAGGCCATCCTGTGCCCACAGAAGTTGCTTTACAGCACTGCTTCTCCGTCTTTTTAGCCATTCCCTCACTGCAGTACGGAACACCTTTAGTGCCTCCTCCTGTTGAACAGCCCCTAGGAGAGGAGCAGGAGGGGATTTGCACCTTACACTGCATGCAGGACAAACCTTCAGAGTAATATTACCATTCTAGCCATGTCCTGCTCATCTTATAGTCCTTAATCATCAAATCAGCTGGGGTTGGGCAGTTTTAAATAAGGCTGCCATCCATACATAGAGTGCTGCTAAGGCTTTCTTAGCGATAGCATGCAAAACTACATTAATACCCTTCTTAGGGGATGCCCTTCCTTCTGCTGTAGGAAAGTGCAGATGCCTGTATGCTCCCCTCTCAATACTGGTGTAATGTGTTTGGTTAGTGATCCTTCCTTTCAGCATCTCATGCAAAAAACAGGGAGACAAAACTGGAAGGGACCTCAGGAGGCCGTGTTCCCCCACTAAAAGCAGGGACAACTTTCATGAGGCTCCTGGGGGACTGTCCAGTCCAGCTCTGAGTGTCTCGAGGGGTGGAGATTCCTGCGCTCCTTTTCCAGTTGCTGACTAGTGCCACTGTGAAAATTGTTTTCCTTACTTAAAATCCAGAGTCCATTGTCACAGCAGTTCAAATCCACAGTTTTCCAAGTGCCTCTTGGGAGGCTGTGCTCCCCTGACACTGCTTCCTCAACATAACACAGTAAATGCATGTGGAAAGTGTTTATTGGTTTCATCCAAGCAAAAAAGCTTTGGCGTCAAAGGAATTCAAACATCCACCTTATGCACACCAAACAGCATTGTCACAACCCAATCTGGGAAAAAATGACATCTGTGGTATTTTCAAAATGACACAAAACCAATTAAAGTTCACCTACAAAAAGCAGACAGCCCAAGCACTAACTCGTTCAAATGCATCCATGTACATTTACTTTTGCTGCATTTCTTAAGGTTTCTCAAAAAATGAATTCACAGTACTTTACAGTGTAAGCTGATTTTAGTTCAGAAACATTCATCTGGTCATTTGACATCTTTGGTAATGCAGGAAATCCATCTAAACCTCACAGCTCCTCACACGCTCCGATGCTCCCTTGTTCTTCTAACAGACCTCATCAACCTGCACCTACTATACGCAGTTGGCTGTGACCTATTGCTATTCATTTGTCTATTAAAGACAAAAGGAAGTGTCAAAGTTGGATGGAGGATTTCTGACCTAGGCTTTAAGCACCATAATGCACAGGACTAGCATATAAATCACAAGTTTAGAGGAAAGTGCTCAGAAAGGGTCACCTCCTATTTAGAATTTATTAACTACACCCCCAGAGACCACCTTGATTTAGTACCATGTAACCTAGATTCCCACATTTCACAGTGATATTGTTACACGAAAGGTTTCTTTTCCTTCCATCCTGCTCAGCCATGTGAAGCAGGAACGATCAATTCACACAGCTCTTCTCCCAAAGACGGTCAACTTGAGGGACGAGGTCGATCAGATATTACACGCACACAAACATGCACACAGTTAAACAGAGTTGGAGGAAACCCACATTTGTAACACTCTGCTGGACATGCTGGGGAAGAAAAGCCTTGGATCACTCAACAGAAAGTCATCTTGCTATGTGGTCTCAAAACCAGTTTGTAACACACAGGGCCAACAGAGATGATGAGATTTTATTTTGCTAACCGAAGAGAGAGCCCCCAGGTTTTGGAAGCGTTAAGACTTGGGCTCTAGTCCCAAATCCCCAAGCGTAAGCTTGACTCAAATCCATCTGCTGCTCACCAGCATGTTCATCTCTGTCCTAGACTGAAAGGCAAAGATCTTGCAAGACAGTGAAAAAAAACAATCTGCAGAACAAGGATGCAGCCGCTCTGAAAAGATATGCAGGAAAGAGGCAGTTGCTGAATTGCCCACCTTCCCCTGATGGGCAGTAATGCTTTAAGGCACTGTGGTTTTTGAGCCAATGGTGTGTACCCTACTGCAAGTCCACAGGCAGTGCAAAGCCCAGGCTGCAATACAACTGCGCCAAGACAGAGCAAAGCATCGTCTCACCGTGTACCCATGAATGAGCAACCCCCACGTGAGCTGCTCAACAACGCTCGCATGCTTATATTTCATGTCTGCATTGAGAAGTAACTTATGGTTTTATTTAAGGGGAGCTTCTCAAAAGAGGGCAAAGGTGCCTCAAATTGTTTTCCCCAGAGTAAATGGCATCTGCAGACAGTTCTTGAGGAGCAGCTAACACATGGGAGTTTAATAACATGATACCATTCTTGTTCCTTGACATTCTCCTGGGCCTTGCAGGGTCAACGCAGGCCAAAACTTTTGCAAATATGAAGTTACAGTTAAAAAGAAAAACACACGCACTTTTCACATCATTTATATACCAGACACAACTTGTTACTGAAAGAATCAATCCACTTCTCCCGCTTGTACAAATACCCACCCACCAACTTAACCACATTAAACAGCCAAACACTGGTACTGGTAACTAGTTTTGTTACCACAACACGCCAAAGTGAAAATGAACCTAACTAATGTGATACAAGCACATAAAATACATATTTTTTAATGCGCTCATTTTTAATGTGGTCAACTTCTGCAGTTACGCTCTGGTAAGCGTGACGTATCATCAGTCTTAATAGACTTCCAATGCAACAGCAGCTTCTGATTTATTTCCCCCCATCCCACATCCTCTTCAGAGTCCATTTCTATTTCAAGCATCAGTACCCAATGCTTGCAACATCTGCAGGTTGCCAAGCCAGTTTATCTGTGGAAAAATGGATACGAACTACTTGCCAACAGAAGAAAATACACCCTGCACTGAAAACTATGGCTAGCTTGTGCTTTTTCCATCTATCTATAAATATGGCGATGCCAACTGCTAATTAAAGCAGACAGGTTCAAATGGTGTAAAAGCTGTAATCACAATATGACACGTGTAAGTCTCTAAATATATATATTAAAAAACTGAGGCTAAAAAGCCCTCCAACCAAAACCCTGTAAAGGGATAAGCACTCTCAGCTTTTTACACTGCGTTAAGGAGAACAGAGAGCTGCTGATAAAGTCTGCCCTGTGCAGAAAGCATGAGGTATGCAGTAAGAAGCACAGAAAACGCAGACCGTGAGATCTGTCGTTACGTGGTACTAAAGCCACGCTCTCCTCAGGCTCCCGAGGAGCCCTTCGGCTGCCGGAATATCTGCCCGTGACGTAAGCTGAGAGTAACTGCAATGCAGCACTCGCGCGGGCGCCGATTATCTCTGAATTTGTCTTCCGAGGCAGCAGCCTGAGTGAACTCAAGGGCATGCCTTCAACAGAAATAATTGCCACATTTAATCTGTCCAGCTGCAATCCATTTCAGATACAACCGCCTGCAATAGACTTTAGCCTAGATTTTTCTAACAGTTTGTTTAAAGTAGGTAAAATAAATGATTCAATTAAAAAGATAGCCCCCAAAGAACTGGTTTTTGGTACGGGAGTAAGGACGGCATAATTGGGTCTTGATGTAAGCAGTATTTCTTTGGTAAAGAAAAAAATCTGTCCAAAGAAAGTAGTTAGTCTCATTAATCTGCCATTCCCAACAGGATCAAAAGGCCGTGAAAGGCACGGCTTGCAGGTCAGACTCTAATAAAACAAGAACCAGGTACCTCAGTTGGCAGCCCAGGATAAACCAGCAATACACGTGGGACCTACTCTGTGCCATGCATTGTTTTCCTATCTGGGAGATGTGGCAAAACCCTACAGCAGCAGAGGTGGGAAGTGCTAAAAAATCCTGCAGAGACTGATGAATTGTAAACATTAAGAAAAACAGAATCACACTCAAGGAGCTCTGGTTTACCTACTAACAAAGCTTTACACCAGGTTTGCTAAAACATAGGCGAGCTAGGGGCAAATGTAGGCATGAAACAATTAAAAAATGTATTGAGCTCCAAAGAGACATGGCAAGTTATCTGCTATGAAAACAAAATTAAACCTAACACTATTTTAAAGCACTTAAGAAGGTGATTGAAGACAAAATAGCTACAAATCAGCATCAGCAATTACCCATCCAGTGTCTCCCCCTCTCTCTCCCCTTACTAGAGGCATCTCTTGCAAGTCAAGTCAGCAGTTGCGATGGGCAGGAGGAGGGAGAGGATCCCCAGGGACATTTTTTCTACCAAGAACAGAATGTAAGAAGACTCCGCTTTAAAACTAAAGCGCATATAGAAGGTGGTACGATATGGCTTCCTTTGAAGTTTGACTGCCTTTTGCAAAAGGAAGAAAAAATAATATCAAAAGAAATGAGCTTGCAAAAAAAGGTGAAGAGATCTTTTCAGCAGAAGCTATTTTCCAAGACGGCACCACCTTCCTTCAGCCCGACCCCTGCATGGAGCAGCCTTCAGGGAGTCACTCGGACAGGGTGTTCCTTATCTGAATGTAGCTGCTGGCTACTAAAAATGCACCTTTGCTTTAAGGTTTTGTTACCAGCGTTGCACTGGACACATTTCAAACAACTTTGATGCTGCCAGGCTTTGCAGGCAATAGTGTGAAACACCGATCTATCTCTAACCTGGAGAAGTCAAATTGGGGCGGACGACAACCGCTTGGAGCAGGATGAGAGATGACTTTAGTCATCTCTCTGCCAAGGCGCTCTCCAGGCAAAACGGTTCCGACAAGCAGGCAGAGACCAGAAGTAAAAGTCCCATGCAATTTACTCTTTTAAAAATATATCCCCCATCAATTTATTCTGCAATCTGTAAGCAAGGTCAAAGGTCAATCCAAAATCTAGGCACGCCACCAGCCCTCATGGGCGATACACCCTACTTTCTGCAGCCAGCAGCGCACAAGTGTTTGATGGACTCAGGATCTCAGCCAGCTTCCTTTGGCTCTCCAGCCAAAGTGGCGTAGTGCATTTGGAGCACGGCGGACCAGGGACAGCCTTAGGCACAGTGCAAACCCAGGCACAAACATGGATCTCTGGATATACAGCAGGATGCTGTTATGCACCCTATTCCTTTCGAGGTTTTGGACCCTTCTGTCTCTACATGACTGGCATCAACACCACCCTAACACCAGTTCTGTAGCCCTGGAAAAGGCCACTAGAGCATCCAAGGATCCCTCCAAAAAATAAGAACCACTAGAGATGAGAACACCCACCAGAAAGATGGGCATAAAGCCAGAAATCAACACAAAGCATCTCCCAACACCTCATCAGATGTCAGACCAAGGTCCATCCTTCCTCAGATCACAAAATAGTTATAGCCCAGACCTCTCCTCTAAATAAAGTGTTGCTCAGCTTCACGTGCTTGTTGGCCACCAAGGTATGAGAACTTGGCAGCCAACAGGAAACACGTTGTTCCGGCACCGTGCTCTCTTCAACCCATCCCAAAGTAAGGAAACAGTCAAGCTCAAAACATGCCAGTGGTCTATCGATTTAGTACAGACAACACTTCCGAAAGGAAAAACTTCCAGGCTTAAATCACACACAGTCTTTATCCCAGCTTCTCAAACAGGCTAATTCATTTATAGCAGGATATGCTTCCTGCCATAAAATATCCATATGCAGAAAATATTACAAACTTCCTTCAAAATCTATATTTAAATTGGAGAGATAACGCACTGCTGATATCACTGCTGATACTTCACTGCTCATCATTGATGTTTTAAGCAAGCTAGAGGTTTAGATGCTTTAGCATGGCTTTTTGTTATTTTATCTGCAAGTTTTCCTCCATCACCATCTGAATGCTCCTCCAGGAGAGCCGCCAAGACAGACACCACCTGTCCTGGTGACTCACGGCTGTAAACTGGATGCGATCTAAGAAGTATGAATCATCAAGAAGAGCTATTTAAACCAAGTCCAGCATTTTGATAAGAAAAGAGTATCACCTTCATCAACCTGGAAGGCTCTTTTAGAGCAGAGAGCATGGGAGGATCCACCAGGCAAAGAGCCAAGTCCTCTCTCTTACAAAACCTTCCTGACAATTGCTTTGGTGACCGCAGAGACAACCGCAGGGACAAGAATGACAGTCCTGTCCAAGTGACACAGTTCCCCACTCACCCCACATGGACAAGCTAACTCCGGAAAGAAAGAGTCTGTTCTTTTCTCAGCCAACGCAGGAAAACTAGAGAGATCTACAGCCTCTTTAGGCAGAACTAGGAAAACCCCATTTTCTATAAGATGCTCTTGGCCCAGTGAACAATAAAGCACTATTAAATTGAAAATACTGAACCCGCCTGGCTGTGGGAATAGGGACCTGAGCTTCAGTTTTACTCCTGGAATTTCCTGTGATGAACAAGAATGAATCCCCCAAATATCTGTGACTCAAATTTTAAGATAACTTGATTCTCCACAGAACACCAATGTCATACTGGTGGTGTTTTGGGGAAATTTGCGCAAAGCCAATACAACATTTTTCAGCATGGCCTCTCTCATAAATGAACGCATTGAGGTCCACAGTGTGAGCCTGAAAGATAAGCGTGCTGATCTTCATCTTCAGGATCAGATCTCCAAAGAGCATGTTCTCAATTTCCCCTAGTAACTTCAGACATAACACTCAGAGGGGCAGGGAAAAAAGGCAACACCTTCTATGTTGCCACTAACAATTTCTATGACTATGACCTTTAAATGTTTAACTAGCTATCTATTCTTTGCAGTCAAGATAAAGCAGCAGGTGATTAGCTTCACTATGAGTCACTATGCCCCTGTAGTGCAATAATTCAATTAGACACTTTAACAGCCTTCAATTTCATTTGGGGTCTGCTTGCTCGAGCCATTGTCCCCCAGCTACAATTTTGTTTTGCCTCACAAGCCAAGCAGGGTCAGTCCAGGTCAGTGCTAGATGGAAGGAGAGGTCTCATAGGAAATCCCAGATGCTCCAAGAAACGGGGCTGATGTTTCCGGAGGAGGCAATGTGAACAAGAGCTCTGGGTGAAGGTCTGGAGCTTGTGCCTGGATACAAGCCGCAAACTTTCAGTGAGCTACAGCCGAGACCCTACTCGCCGATCTCAGGATACATGTATTTCACTTGCTCAGGCTATCCGCTACCTTCCAGCTAAATCGGATGCACTATTCTTCATTTTCTGTTGTAGCTGCTGCAAATACACCCTTGAGGGACTGTCTCATATTTCCAGAAATGGCTTCAACATGGTGGTGTGTGAACACTCACCCACCTTCACCTTCTGCCTGATCCATTCCTCAGCTGGTGTTATGGGATCAGGAAATTGCTGGAGCAGCTGAATGAAGTTTCCTGTGTAATATGTAACGCACAACTTCATCATCATTCAACCACACCTGGATTTTAGAAGTTATACAGGAAAGTATCTGCAAGCTGGAACTGCATTCTTAACAGCCAAGGCTCTTCCCCCTCCTCCAGAGTAATATCTTTTTCCCCAACAGCTTGATAAGCAATTCTGAAAAGCAAAAACATATTTCCCTCCTCCCCATCACTGAGTCAGCGAAGGCAAAAGCAAACTCCCAGAGCGTGCATGTACCCTGCTGACCTCTGGACCTCTAAAATTGTTTCACTTTCCCTCAGCACTTGACTTCTCCAAGCCCAGGCACAGGCAACCATGTACTCGAGTTGCACTCGCAGGACCAGCCCCTGGTTTCTGCTCACAGTCCAGAGGGTTACCAAAACACAAAGACAGGTTAGAAGGAAGGGTGAATGTTCTTTCCATCAACCCATGGCCAAACCCGCTTACCGAGACTCAAACCACACACAATATCTCCTGTTCTAAGTCTGCACCGTGGGGCACACAGGTTAAGTTTAAAAATTTACTTTTGTAAGTTTTAGCTTAAAAATTACCTTTCTCCTCCCTTCACTGACTATTTCATAAAGCTTAGGAATCTGCTACTGGCTGCAAGCTAATAGATAAGCGCTCTACCTCAGACAACATCCGCTCGTGGGTTTTGATCCAGAGATCCTGGGTTCAAACTCCACTACCATGGTCCGTCCACTAGGGTTGTACAGTCGTGACAATTAAGAAAAAACAAATGACAAGCTTTCACAGAGAACAATGACGCATTTTTGTTTTACAGAAGGTAGTTTGAGCAAAGCCTTTTATTGAATATTCTTCCACTTCTTAAACCAAATGTTCTGTACTATGGAAAGGGTTATTTTTACCTCATACCTACCCTGGTTGTATTTATAAGGCCACGTTTAGTATGATATGTTTTTTTTAATCCAGGATTAGACTCGCCAAGAGTCTTATCAACACATCAGTCAGGGGTTTGCAAGGAAAATATTTGTACCGTAAGCCCCAGCATGTATGCACATAGCTTCATTAACATAAACACATTCACCCCAGTAAAAACCGCATTTTCATTAGGCGTTGCACTGCTATACACAGAAGTGTTAAAGCAGGGTTACTGCTTAATGAGTCTAACATTACCTTGACACAGTGAAGCCCTAATGAGACTTTTGCAACACTGTATTGAAAAAGGGCTCCAGGATCAGTTACAGCAGGAAGATTTATGTCAAAGACATCTGTACCTATATGAATGGGAGATGTTTAGTTTTACAGGGGTAAAAAACTAAAACTGTGGCCTCGAAATATGAAGCAAATCAAGACAAAGTGAATCAAGACAAAAGAAATTCATCTTACACAGCAAGAAGATAAGCTGGCAAAAAATAAAAGCAGGTAAAGTCATGTATCAACCTCGTGACTAGAGAGCAAGAAAGATGCAATCTATTTGGCTTCCACTTAAGTCCAAAATCTCATATTTCTTTCTAAGAAGGCCTTAAACTGAGACTCTTATCTGTCATTATAATCTTGTAATTTGGTTCGCACAATAACAGCAAAGGCGCAGCATGTAGGCACCACGATTCTTTCTCTTTCCAACTCTTCTAAAATCACTTTCAGTGCTTCAACCTCTCAGCACTCCTACAAGAAAAAACTGGTGAGTCACCACAAGCAACCTAAAGCCCAAATACCTGTGATCTATGCAGAGCTGAGAAGCTCTTCTACCTACAAGATTTCATCTCTCTAACAGACACCAGCCAATTTTGAGATGGCATTAATACCTTCAAAACTTGAACTGATGAATTCTGGAGTTTTCTGCTGAAACAAGGTATGCCACAGGCATCACAAGCGGAGGTTTATGGCGGGGAAAAGTCCGAATAAAGCATATGTTTAACAACAGCTGGGCTAGGAGAGGCCATAAACCTTTCCTTTTTAAAAGCAATGCAATCTCTATACTGCATCCCACGTCCCAGGAGCGTGGGAGCAGATACGTCCCTGGCACGGCAGTCTGGGCTTGGTACGCTGTAACTCGAGCAGCTCCTGCCTCTGGTGGATAAAACGTAAAAAATACTGTCAGCCTGGAAAAGACATGGGTTGTGCTCTTGTACACTCAGCACATGGGAGATGGTCCTTTCCTTCAAGGCGTGCAAGTGACTGACGTTTGGTCAATTAGTTCTCTATTAACATGCAGCCAGGGACCTGGTAACAAGAACATTTTTTTTTTCTTCCTGATTTGATAGAAGAAACATTGAAACATGTTTTAATCTGCAACACAGACTGATACAACCAGCTGCCCAACAGACAGTCTCTTTCACGAAGGCTTAATTCTCCTCGGAGAGCTCGAGAGCAGCTTTACTGCCTGCCGGATAAGTCATGTTTACAGCAGATCCTCAGAGCTGCTCAGCCTCCTGGATGAATTTAGAAATCAGACCAGAGGGTAGATTTGCAGAGCAGTAATTAGCACAGGAGCCGATGGAGAAGCAATGGAGAAGAATAATTTAGTCTGTGTCAACATAAGGTCAAGGTCCAGGGGGCTCATCTGAACTTCTGGGCAGCTCATGGGGAGGAGAAAGGCAGGGAAAGATGAAACGAGGGGGATCTGCACTCCGAAAACCCAACTACTCCCCACAGACCTGCTTGAACAGCCTTAATCAGCTTTGCAACTCGTCTTCCTTCCCATTTCAGGGCTTTTTTTATTTTGTGTTTAAAAAAAGGCAGGTAGTGAGCACCCCTGACAGGCAGCACTGCCGTGTTGCCACAGTGACTGTAACAGTACACGGTCCGTTGGCAGGCAGAGTATTTCCCCACTACTGCCTTTCTGCTAATGAGTCAGCAAGTGCCTTAACTTAAATAACACGCCACCAGCTCAATCGGGCTTGTTACTGTGCAACTGCACCCCAGAGCAGAGCAGATGGGAGAGCTCCTGGTGAACCAGCTGGATTCAACCCGCTACCCTCTAAAGCCACTTCCAGAAAAAGCCAACGTGGGTAACTCCTGCCACCATTTGCGCAGAGCTCAGCATCACCGTTTCCATCTCAAATGGACTGTGTCAGCATTGAAACAAAATAGAGAAATCGTTAGACAAAGACACAAAGATACAAATATGAGATAGAGAGATAGGCAGACTTGCTTAAAAACAAAACTCAGGTCAGAGGGAGGCCAGAAACCATCAGGCAGTACAGGTCCCTCTGGGTTCTCCTGATCCAAAACAGCTACGGCACCGAAACTCATATATTCCCTCTCATGTGCAAAGAGACTTGAGAATTTGTCAAACAGGTTTCTGTAGGGCTGGTTTATTTGTGCTTCTCTCCATTCCCAGGAACTAAGCATCTTTTTCTTTTTAAGTCAGTAAGAACCTGTTAGTGGCATTCTGGCTACACACAGAAAGCAGTACCAATAGTGTCAATACTGACATATACTCCTTCAGTTACTCCTAGTACGTTCCTACTCTGGAATTAAATTCGTGAACACAAGTCCCAGAGTATACAAAATAATTGCACACTCGAGCACAGAAACTAGCAAAAAGATTCATTTACTTTATGTAAACAGACAGTTGAAGTACTCATATTCCTTAGACCCTAATATGTAAAACAACATATGCAGACTCCCAGAAGAGCTAAACACAGAGTCACAGACAGATCAGCTAAAAGGTGGACAGGTCTTCTTGCCATGAGCATTTATTGACTTTCTGAAAATGGAGAATGTGCATTACTTCAGGAAGTAAAAAGTGGTTCAAGAAGAGAAATAACAACACAAGTAAAAGGAGGAGGCTAGACCCAACCCTTTGCAACGTCCAACCTGTCCCTGCCCTCTCTCCTATTTTCCAAGGCATTTCCCACCCCTGTCTGTGCCTGGTTGAGACAAGCTACTGCAGATCGGACCCAGGAGACAGTCTGGGTACTGCTCCCATTTCACGGAGGCACAGCAATTCCTGAAAAAAAAAGCAGGGCTAAGAATAAATCCCAGTGGCCAGAATAAGTACATGAACTAAGTACAAGGCACACATAAGAAGATTTATTAGGTCTCACGCTGTAACAGCACCGTGAATCATAATGATGCCCTATTTGCTATCCACATACACCTTTAAGTCAATGATAAAAGTTCACTTGGCACAGAAACATACCATGCAGGGTTTCACCTGCAGGGTTTTACTTCTAGCCCTTCCTAATTCACTTGTGTTAATCCAAAAAATTGACTACTTTGGTGGAAAAAGGTGGAGAAGTCCTGCAGTGTCTCCAAGCTGGTGAACACACGGGGTTGACAAGCAACAAACCAGGCTGGGACTGCCCCACTATGTCCAGTAGGTTCAGGATACGCATTCGACACGTGAGCGAGTCAGTGATCACAGGAACACTAACAGCAGGTAATCTTATCTCCAAGAACTCCTTTTTATTGGGAACTTGTGATCTGAACCCTCAAAAATCAAGGCAAGCGTTACAGGAATTGATGCTGCTGTTGCTGTTAGAGCCAGTCTGCAAACACTGCTGGACAAGGTGCACTGGAGGGGAAGATGGGCTGTTCCAGTGAGTCCTGTTTGCAGGTGTACCAAAAGGGCCACCAAAGGACTCCACAGAGACGATGCCATGAAGGGCAGGACTTTTACTACCAGTGGTAAATGGCCAAAGAAAACTACAAGGAGCAACAGGAGGAAGTGGGAGGGAAAGGAAGAGTGCCTTCAGAGCACAAAGCCACCGATGATAGGTCTGTTTTTAACTCCTGTTTTCCACACAAAATGACTACACATCTGCCATCAAAACCAGACTCCTCTGCGTGGCAGGTTCGCCATCTCTCCTCTTGAGGCTATAGAAGATTTAGCAATAGATTTTCATAACTTAGACCACAAAGCACATATGAGCCCTCTGGTGCTAGGCATATTCTGTACAGGCAACAGTCACCTTCTAGTGAGTCCCATACTATGGCCCTCACCACACCTTTTTCTACAACCTGGCTTTCAAGACTAAATACAGGCAGTAGCACAAGCTTTTTTGCTGCACTCCATATGCCTCCGTCTTGCTCCTGTTGGAAGCAACACCACCATATCATTTGATCTAAAGGGATATCCATATTTTCAGTTCACAAGCAGACACTTCCACTTAATGCTAACTTTGGTGCTAGCTTCTCTGCTGGGACCGCGTCTCTGGTGCAAAAAGGATGGTAACCAAATTTATTTGCACAAGCCTTTGGAGAGCTTTGAAGGTGGAGCAATACTCAGTCACTACCAGTGTGGTCCCAGTTAAACTACGAAGTACAGCTAAGGACCCTGCAGCCATACTTCATCTCCTAAATCACTAATTTCCTGATAAATCATTAATGTGTGTAAAACAAAAGAAAAGATAGCGAAGCCATAATTGTCCTTCCCATCCAAACACACCTTGTATTTGCTGGTCCTGTGTCCCAGTTGTGAGAATTCATCTGGGATCACTGGGGAAACAAATAGATGGAAACGCTAGTTCTGAGGCCTACATATTTTTTCCATGATGAAAAGGGTCCCTCCAGGGCTGGTTAAGACACAAACTACAGGAGGTGAGGAACGTCCTGGCTACTGCCCAGGGATCTGTTCACATTCACTGCACGTTCCTTAGTACATTTGCCTACAGTATCTCTTATTTCACAACAGGTCCTCCTATTCGTACAAACCTCATTCAACCTTCGTTTGCAAAGGACAAACAAAACTGAACAGAACACCACAGTGCTCCCAACCAGCTGCAGCACAGCTCTGCCTTTATTTCTCTTGTTGTGGAAAAGACATAAGGCAACCAGCTCACACAAGCAGCTGGGGAAAACAGTCTTCCCCTCTAGCATACAGTACAGGCTGCAGGTCTTGGAGGGACCATTTCAGCTGGAAATCTCCAGATGCTGAACGGGGAGACAGGCCTGAGAGCAAGAGGCTGGAAGAAGATGAGAGGGTTTCACAACAGCCCTGTGTGGCCTGAGAGCACCAGGGCTCACCACCAAGAGCGGCTGTGTTGCGCATTCCGGATTATTGATTATCCTCTCCTAATCCCATGATTGACTGCCCAGGGCAAAAGAAAAAAAAAAGTTTCATATTATATACAGATAGATAGCTATTTAAAATCATTAACAGAGATTTATATCTCAGTGCTAGTCTTCTGTTCTCTGGGGAAACCAGACAGCTACATAGCAAGAGACTGAAAGCTACAATAAAATGAAGAAACGAGCTTCAATAAATCATTAAGCTGAGGCTCATAATGTTTATCTGCAATGTCACGTCCCCACAATCTACAAAAGCAGATGTGTAACTTTTTGTTTTTCTTTTATCAACTATTAAACTGTCATGTAGCTATTAAAGAAGATTGAAACTTCTTTTTAAAAGCACTGAACATCAGGGATTGCAGTTTCTTGTCATGGAAGGGATACTTGCATGCCAATCCATATTGTCCAAGAGGAACTGGAGATAAAATATACGGTAATAAACCTTTGAAGGACAGGCTGTTCACCTTCTGCCGATGTTCTGGCAACTAGACATGCCCAAAACTTCATTAACAAGGCAGCTTTGTGGGATTATTTTTACCAGTTCTGACCATTTTCCCTCATTTAATTTTCTCCCAGTACACTCCATCCCTACATTTCCAAGTGTCTTATATATGTGACGAGGCTCAGGAAGCACCAGAGCTGGTCCAAGGCCCCCCAGCAATACAGGCACAATCCTGTGCAGCCGTGGCACTTCTGCCCAGGGGAGGCGGAAGGGAAGGTCAGATGAAGGCACACCCATTTCAAGAGCAGAAGGAGGTTTCAGGGTCAGCAGTCGCTTTCCCACATCCTCCCTTGCAAGCGGCTCTGCTCCCTCCCCAGCCAGCGCTGCTCTCCCTCCCAAGCCCTGGAATTGCCAGGGGGATGAGAAGCGCCAGGGCTGGAGCACTGTTTCGTGGGAGCAAGGGTGGAGAAGGGAAAGGACGGCCCTGGAGGCATCCCGCCAGGGCAGCCACCACAGGGATAAGCTGATGGCAGATGCAGATAGCTGTGCCCTCGACGTCGTCCCTGAGCGGCTGGGGCGGGTGGCGTAGAGAGAGGCAGCTGCAGCCCGAGGAGACACGTTGCCGTTTCCCCAAGACTCAGCTGTGACCAAGAAAGGGGGCAGCCAGCATCGCATCGAGAGCAATGTGTCTGCACGACCTCTGCTGAAAGCTCAGAGCTCTTCCCGCTCCGGGCAGCTCCATAAACACCGCTGACATTTTCCAGCCTCACACTGTAACACACTACGGACACAGACCCTTCACCTCTTTCTCTGGAGCTCTACTACAGCCATCAGCATAGAGAAAGGAGAAATCAACCTTACAGGTATTTCAGGGAGCCAAATATTTTTTTTTAAAACCTTGTTTCCTTTTTTTAGAAGAAGAATAGAGCATGAAAGCTCTCTGCTCCCTCAGGCTTGACATCCAAAAATTAGCATTTGTTTGTTTTACAGAACAAGACTTGCTCTATCCAATTTAGACCCAATCTGTTAATATACAAACAAAAGCAAATAAATACTGAAATTATGACTTAGGGGAATTTCAAGAGGCCTACACCTTGCTGTGTTTTTTTGAGGTATTACAAATAGAGTCTTGCGTTTATTCTACTGTATTTCCTGCTGGCACAAATGCAAAATTCGAAGCTGCTGCGCTGCTTTTGTCTGCTGCTGCTGATGTAAAGCGTATATACACATCCAATCCAGCCTGGGAGGGCTGCTCTTTACAAGCTAATTTGAAGCATGATTTCCAAAATCCTGACTGTACGAATCCGCAAGCAAATCTCTCCACTGTTCTATGCAAACCCTCAAATTACTGTTATGCTCAAGTCCTTGAAGTCCACCAAATTAACAAGCTCTAGCCCACATGACTAAGGTTCACAGAAGTTCAACCCCAGCTTATGTAAGAGACGGAATTGGTGTGTTTGCCTTTAAAAAAACCCACCAAGATAAATACTAGGGTCAGCAAACATGCTGTGCAATATTTAACAAGAAAAAGCTGGGACCTTAACAGGATTTGCAGCCTAAAACTGCTCCTGAAGGCAACAAACATGACATGATCATTCTGACAGCTGTGACAAATTAGGTTTCATTTGCCTGAGAGCCAGCCATGTTCATTTAACTGCAATTACTGGCACATCATGATCCCCATGCCCGAGAATGCACCCAGCCATCCAGCCAGACAGCTAAACAAAGCTTCTTGTACAGATCAACCTGTTTAAATGGTTCTTCTGTAACAACACCAAGTCTTCAAAAACAACCATTTGTTAATATGCACCAATAGCTTCTTCAGGTGTTTATCATGGTCCCTCAGCTCTTCTTCAACCAGTGGAACAACAAAATTTGGTTAAGATGTTTTAAACTCCCGCACGCCTTCCCTGCATGCCTGGTTGCCGAATGCAGTGCTCGCAGGAGGACGTGCTATTTAGAGATGTTTACTCTGTCTGGTCTAAGCCAGGAGATTTGAAAATTGTTTCATCCAGCCTGAAATATTATTTTGAAAGACTAAACATACAAATTAACTCTTTTTTTGTAACTTGTCTTTATGCCTGAGAACATATCTGGGCTTTGTGATCTTTAGAGCAAAATCCTGCGCACATATCTACAATTTCATAAGAACCCTTTCCTTATCCCCTTATACTTCAGCCCCACCAAAGAAGAAAGCTTCAGTCAATTATACATGCACCAATTCAACATATTTAGTTGGTGAGCTAATTTAAAGGCAAAAAAAAAAATAAATCCTTGGGGATGTGGCCATCCGCTTCCTTGAAAATTCCTAGATAACACATCCACAGCATGTCTAATCCATTTAGTCACACCACAAAACATCACTCATTTTTCTTCAAGACAAACTTTATTTATTTCTGAGCAGGACTTTACAAGCCTATGCGTTCCGTAGGCAGGAATGCAGGAGCCCTCGTCCATCCGTCCGTCTGTCCGTTTGCTGTTGAGGCACCAGCTGCCCGTAGTAACAGGTGTTTTCTGGTTTTCTTCTCAAGAGAAAGTCCCAGGCGCTATCTCCAGTGGAATGCAAAAAAACAGTGTGGCATGTAGGGCCCGACACAGAGCCGCATTCCTCTCCGAGCACACAGGCAAGACGCCCTCAGCCGCAGCGCCACTAACTCAGATGCTTTCCTAGGGAGTAAGCTGCATTTGGGTATACGCACTCAAAAAATTCAGCCACATCATCACTCGAGAGACAGTTTTCCCCGCATTTTTTTGCAAGGAAAAGCTAGTTTATCAACAGCTGCAGAGCGCAGTACATTTGCTCAGCGCAACATCAATTAACTCTCAGGACACCATCAGCTGAGGCTGAAGACTCTGCCCTGGCAGTAGCTAGCTTCTGTTCAATTTTTCAGTGCAGGGAAAATCTTCAAAAGTTATTTTCAATAACTTACTTTTTTTTTCTTTCAAACTCTGAAGTAAGCCAAAATAGCTCAAATTTCTGAGAATAAGATATGCAGGAGGAAAAAAAAAAAAGGAAAGTAGTGGGATTAAGAAAAACAAGTGGTGAATATGAGGAAAACATGGAAATGGATTTTTGATTAAAAACTGCAAAATAACCCGTGACCAAAGCAAACAGCCATGCGACACGCCACCAACATCTTCTGAGGAATACTTGGCAGAGAGGCATCACACAACTGAACGCAAATTTCAAAATGAAATAAAGTTTGCTTCTAATCTTCAAAGGCTTATAAATGCGTTAACCTTTACTTGCTCTGTGTAGCCCTGCGTATTTACAGTGAATTAAGCTAAACGTGGGCTTAACTGTAGGATTCCAGCTTAAATCATTCCTACATGGAGTTCTTCTCATCCTTTTGTACACTGGGCATTTTTAGACAGCTGCTTTCTCATGGTGGAGACAGCCGACAGCACCTAACATACTCTGAATGGGAACGTGATACAAGCAATAATGCAGCCACCCAAAATCTAGTCATGTTGCCTGTGTTTACAATGTAAAAAGTTATGTTTATCCTGATAAATACAGCTTTTGAAAAGGTTATTTCCCTCCCCCTCTGCAAACAGAAAAGGTTAACTTCATCATCTGCTGCGCACATGTCAAACTATCATGCAAAGGAAGGAGCTGCAAAGAGCACAGCCCTGTGCTCCTCTGCACCAAAGGACCTGTCAGAGCATCCTGGCAAAACAGCCGTAAAACTGTCCTGAAGTTCTACTAATCTGCCTCAAACTCCTCTGCCACAGCCTGCTTGCTGAGCAGACCATTTTAAAGCAAGCCTCTGAGGTATGGGTTTATGAGCAAGTCCTCAAATCAGTAAATTCAGAGGTAAAACCCAAGCAACCCACTTAGTGTAGTCATTAAAAGCAAAGTGACAGGAGAGTTCCTCTCTCTGCCTCCTTTCAGATTAACCCACCAACACAGCTAAATTACAAAAATTTACTTATTCTGTCATAAGCGACCGCTGCACTGCTGAGAGCTGACTCCAGCTAATCTTTACCCTTATTTCTTGAATTTTTTCTTTTTTAAAGAAAGTGCAGGATTCCCAGAGGGACATCAGTACCGTAACACTAAATACAGCAGCACTCACAAGCTAAATTGCTGCCTACGAGGTGTATCAGCAAAGTTCAGAACAACCATGGCATACACAGGCAGGCAAGATGCTCGAAATGTAAGAGGTCATTTCAGCAAAGCCCAGCAATGCGGGAGCTGGAGATCCTTTGACAGTTGCCTGGCAACGCTCCGTTATCTTATATTCATTTATATTATTTTTAATACACTTACAGTTATTCCCAGGTCTCAGACAGGGTTCTTCCCAAAGTGAGTTTGGCTTTTTTTTTTTTTTTGGGGGGGGGGGGAGGTGGTGGTTTGTTTGCTTTCTACAAATCTTATGGAAACAACTGAGTTCTGCTGAAAAGTGCACAAAACTCAAGAACTTTCTGAGAAAAGCTTTTGAAATGGGCTGTCTGCTCCTTCCAGCCTCAGTTATGCATCACAACGTGCATTTTGGCAGGCTGTTTCTCAACAAGTACCTCTCACGGCTGCTACCTTTCGTCAGCATCCAGCCAGACACTCAGCACATTTCATGAAGAGATGGGCTGCACAGACTCTATTAGCTAAAAATATCAGTTAATGGGAAGCTACTGTAATATTAAAAGCATTTTTATGCTTAAAAGGCATTCAAGTTTATTCTCTTGTCAATAAAAACAAGGCAAACTTAAAATTCAACCGGACCTTGATTTGCCACTAGGTTTTCCAAATTAAAGAAAAAAATGTTCAATTATTTATTTCTGGGGAGAGAAATCTCCCCCCGTCCCACTTCCCCACTTAAAGAAAAAGAAAACATAATCAGTGTCCACACAAAAACACCCTAAAGCCCTTTGGGCATGTTTTGAAGAAGCTATTTAGAGTAAGGAACATGGGCATTCTCTATCCTTGTATTTATAATGAGGCTCCACCATCCCCAGGAGCTAAAGCAGAATGAAAATGGGTCACATATCTAATTAGCACTATTGAAGCATGAAGCCCAAACATCCCTGAAATGTAATAGATTTTTTTTTTAATAACTCCAGCTTCATTAGAATATCCCAGAGTCACCTATGTGAGATGCTAGAAGCTTTAAAAAAGGGTACCATAAAGCAGGCATGTATCCGGTGTGTATCCACTGCTTTACTACTGGGGAAGGGGAGACAGTGCTTTTGACAAAATCTAATCTGTTAGCTAAAAAATGAAGTGATTAGTCAATCGGTCTAGCACAACCTGTTCTTTAATCACTTTTTATTATAAAAAAACATCACCAACCCAAACAAGAACACAACCCTCTTGACTACAAAACCAATATACAGATCCACAGGCATGGATGTGGATGAAGCATGTTCAAGAAGGGCAGTTTCTAAGGCAGACAGCTGGACAAAAGCTGGAGGTTTCCCACTCTTTCTCCCAGCAGAGATGCCCACACGCTGTCCCACACTTTGCCCCCTTCCCCACCATTATTAGCAAGCCAGTAAGGGCTCCGCAGCAAGCCGCCCCCCAGCTCCGCTCCTCACCCACACCTCCCTCCCACAGGCAGGTATCGCACCATCCAAGTGTCAGACACCACCAGGCACGTCGGGCTGTCGTAGATGAACATGTTTAAATTACAGGTGTGTGTGCTGGCAGAGAGCACTAATGAGCTTCTCCTCCTGCTTGCCAGAGAGAAGGCTCAGGGAGATTGCACAGGTGGGTGGAGGGGAAAGAGAGGCGGCAGACGACTTTTCCTCGGGTGTGTTTACAGTAGAGAAGGCTCCAGAGAGGGTGCATGAACACCCGCACGTCAGGCTGCCACGCTTTGTTTTCCCCTCCGCTTCCGTAGCCTGCTGCTCGCTCTCACCTCCCAGGGCTCGCTTTCACCCCAGGCAGGCTCAGCCTCCCGCACCCAGCATTTCCTTTGCTTTGGGCGAGACGAATGCCAGTGAAGCTATGGGGAAGCACCCTGGGGAAGCACCCAGCAGCTCAGTCCATCCACCCGAAAAGACAGCCAGTGAAGACTTCCACACGCGAACCCACCCTCACTGAGAGCAGGACACTGCGCTTCATTTCGATCAAAGTCAACAAGCTGTAAACACCACTCACCCGTGAGGGCTTGGAAGTCACTACAGCCTTCTGGAAAAAAACCCCACCATTAAAAACAATTGGAGGGGGGAATTCATTGAGCCTGCAGCTGTCTGCTCTACATATCAAATGTCACAAAGTTCGTGTAGCTGCACGGGATTTTTTTTTGTACAAGAGATGAGCAGGCGAAAGCGGCGCAAAAACCAGAACAAAGTGTTTACTCTGCCCATCCGTGGCCACGCTTTTACCCCGCAGGCTACTGTGTCTTTTGCGGGACTTGGCACGTGAGCACTGTGATGCATCTCCTGCACTGATCTGGCATTTCTGTTTATTACAGTGAGAAGATTTTTCCTTTTTTTCTTTTTGTTTAAGTTCTTTTGTCACAGTGGAAAACGAGGCACACCACTGCATGGGAGTGAAACACACAGTATTTTATTTGATTTAATCTAGTAAATCCCTTATCTACAAATAGAAACAAAAACAGACACGCTTTGACTATAGAGACCTAAAAAAGTTATACGTTTTAATGGCAGCATGGCAGTTCACAAACCACCAAGCTCACACAAACTGCTCAGGTGCAATGGAAGTTAAAGCTAAAGCAGAGCAAACAGTGACGGATGATTCATGTCAATGATGGAGACCAGCAAAGGCTGGAGACCGCTGGTCCAGCATCTCAAGTCCAGACCTCACTTTATCACTGCTGGGGGTAATAGTCGCCATTTTTATTGCTTTTATTGGTAGAATTTCAATTACATTAGTAAAACCACGACTTATACCAAAAGTTACTCTTCACAATTTCTTCTGTAACCAAAACTCACTCTCCATCATTTCATTATAATGCCAATATTAATGATATGGCTGCAAGGAGACTCAGGCACTAGCAATCTCTAAGTGGCTCAAATTGTATATGTACCTTTCCCCCTCCCCAAGCCAATTGCCCAGCAATTGATTAAAGTGGCTCCAGGAGTCCTGAGACCGAGTTCCCTGAGCAGCTCAGCTCCACTGAGGCTCTCTCTCACCAGCTCAGGCAGCTCGCTCTGCACGCAGTTCTCAAAACATGGTCTCGTGTTTAAGTACACAACTGTGTTGTGCTTCCCACTATACTGGGAGCTCCAGGTTGTGAAAACTGCCTTTCAGAGGACTGAATCCATATGCTCAAACCGGCCTCCTTGCTGTCCGAACTGCACATTTCAGGTTTCCCATCCATGGCGATGGACACAGCCCCATGAGGAGCCAGGAACAGTGTCCAGAGCCTCTACCACCAGAAAGTCCCATTTACTATGGAACAGAAATAGCAGAGAGAAGGCTTTCAGTGGAAAATGTGATGAGAATAGAAAGCAAGAGAGTAAAAGCCCTGTCAGCACATTTCATAGACAGTCTTTTTAATGAGGACATAAACAGATAAAGCTTTCAATCCATGTATGGAGCTTTTTTTTTTTAATTTGAAAAGAAGCTAACCAAGCACACGGGATTCAATAGAAAACAAAGGCAGAACAAAACATTTTCTGACAAGGCCTAAATAATCTGAAAAATGTCAATTCTAGTGCCATGGAGAAACCGAAGGTTTCCCGCACTCCCTACCCACCCTATTTATTTTCCTTAATTACCTCTTCCTTTCAGATATCTGGCTGTGCAATGAAGCTAACAAGTACGTACAAAAGCCAGCCCCCGATTCTGCGTGGGACCTCCAGCTTTGCTGCAGCAACACTGGGAGTCAGAGTGAAGACCGGGAGCAAGCTAGCCCTCTCTAATGGAGGCAGATCCAAGCCACACAGTTTGGATCCAGACCTCCCCAGATGTCACAGAGCTCCATCAGTGTGGCAAGACTTTGTTTTTATTACACAGTTGCTGGCTGTAATATCTGCCACCCTCTACAACCACTTGATGTGCAAAGAAGCTGTCCTGCCAGTAACAGGCTAACTGTTTCTTGAATCTGATGCAACGCATTTAAATCAGGTGTGTAAATGGAAAGTCAACATTCAATAGCCAGCCTGAAGCTAATGAGCAACAAGAGAGATTTCTTCATATGAGGATGATTTTAAACACAGAATTTAAAAAACATGAGATGGGACCCAGACAAGCAACTCTGCAAAGGAAAATACTCTCTTCAGATGCCACACAGCAACAACAAAGTGCTCTCCCACCAACGTTTCTTCCATCGTAACCTCAGGGAGGGGGTGGCAGCTTATCTTCAGTGTCCCCTAGAATGTCCCCCCTTCCTGTTGACACTCACCCTTTGGGTGGAGTCTTCAAATGAGTTATCTACCATGCGCAGAGATTAAAAGACAGCAGCCTCCAGTGAAAGGCTTTTATATCCTCTATGCTACGCTCTACCTTCAAATTTCATACATGGCATCTTCAAAGATAAATGATTTAGGGGGATTTTCAGCACTATTAGAATCTGCCTTGCAAGTACCACCCCAGCTTTACCCCTGCTGCTGTAAGAAACTGCATGCATACATGTAGCTATGGACTTTTCCCTCGACAAGGTGATATATATCCACACAAACCCCAAACTTAAAAATGGACACAAAACCAGTTTCATATACAAAATACAACTAAGTGACAATCATACTGTACAGAAAATAGATCTTCTCGTTATGGGGGTTTTTTTACATTTCACAGATTGCATTTCAGGTTAGCAGAAGAAAACCATATCCTAAAGAGCCGGCCACAGAAAACCATTACAAACACATATACACTTAAATATGAGACATCGCTGCCAGACATTTTCAACAAACTGCAAACTTACTGCATATTCAACCATCCTGAATAGTCCCCAGGGACCATTTTCTATGGTAATATTCAAGATGTGTAAGTGTCACCATGTAGGAAGCAGCACAGTCCTGTAACCTGTTACCCAGGGTATACACATCATGCAATTCAAAGCATGTGGGTTTTTATTTTGAAGCAGTGAAGTAGGAATAAAACCTGCTTCCTGCATATAGTTATTAATACAGAAAAGTAGAATTAAATCATTGCCTACATGTCAGATAAAATAAAGTCTAATGTGGTTTCTAATTTGTAACAGCTGGGCCAAAATTATCTCTAGACATTAAGGGTCACAATCAGAGCAGCAACTACACCGTGGCAGACCTCCAGAGTGGTATTTCAGATTGCCTGCACTGGGAGGCCGGCAGACCCTGGCTCCCTGTACAGCAGAGCCTGTTTTCAGACCCGCTGGTACAATGGTCTAACTCAGATGCTGTGCCTGCCTCTGCATGCGAAAGGAGCCGGCAGCCCCGTTCAGCAGGAAGCCCATTTTGCTCCTTGTTCTCTTGAGCGAAGATGCCATGGTACGTGACTGTATGCGCCTTCATCGCTGTATAATGCAGTCTGAACACAACTGCTCCAGCTCTCTCTTTCTCATCTGGATTTGTTCAAATAGCTAGTTAGAAGGGTATTCTTCCCAAATGACAGCGTAAGCGAACATTTGAGTTTGTTTTACAAATTCTTGCTTTCTCGCTTCTATTTTGCAGAAGCAAGCTGGGCTACATTAACAAGAGCGTACCAAGGGAAGCAATAAATTCATCACCACTCAAGCTTCTGAGTCTGCTGAGATTTGAATAGCCTACCCAAAAGTTTTGGGCACAAAAGCTTTCCATTCGCACCAGGGAGATCTCATTACAGGAATTCCTACATGAAATTCTCAGTCTGAATTGAGTAAGAGATCAGGTAAGATAACAAGGACACAGACTATTTTCAAAAACCTCCTCAAAATATGCATGCTCTCTGAATAGATGCAGAAGTTAATATATCTACGTAGAACTACAGACGGATACATCAGCTGCACCGGTGATTGCTCCCGAGATCATGGAATAAGCCCAGATAAATGGGAAACTATACAATGGAGTACCTACAGCAAGGCCAACTGTCTAGAGTACCCCAATTTCTTATAATAGTTGGCCAGTCCAACATGAAGTACAATCTTTTTCTTGCATCTTAACCCTAACTTTTGAGATGTGCCCTGTACTGCCTTCCTCCAACACCTTTTTTTAATTTGAAAGCTGACGTTGGTATTGAGAAACCTGCGTATACTACTTATTAAATTTTTGAGAAGGAATTAAACAGTTAAGCACTTTTTTTAACTGGGTATTTCATCTGGTCCAGAGCATTCACCTCTCACTCCCATCAATAGAGGAATTTGTTAATGGACTTTGCTTCAGTCCCACTCACTTTCACGGCATACATCTACAGCAAAAGAAGTTTCTACACAGATGGCAGATTTCCAGCATTTGCTTTCAGGCTGCTCATCATGAAAAATACAGATATATTCCTTAAATATTATATGAATCAGAGCCATAACTCAAAGCCAGAAATAATTACCTTCTCTGGACAACATTCAACAACCCATTCCCTTCTTCCCCAGCCTGCCAGCTGCCTTCAGCACAAGCAGCCATATTCCTCCTTTTAATTGTCCTCTCCTTTGTTTCTTGTGGTTTAGTCTTTTCTCATTTTTCTCCTCATCTTTCCCACTCTGGCTGCTTACAGGGGTTATACAGGGCTCCATCCCCAGGCTTTTTGCTCTCTGCACTCTGCTCAGCTTCCTCCTGGGGGACCAAACTCCCACTGAAATAATTTTATTGTGATCAGCAGGAGTGCAGCATCCTCAACCCTTGAAAAAAAAAAAAATCTGTGTTTTCAGTATTCTCAAACGTAAACATAAAATAAACAACTTGACATGGATGACTCAGATTAGCTCTCCTTTTCAATCTTGTTCCCTGTCTTAAACATCTTGGATCCCTTCCATTTTTTGATGATGTTCAGGCATTACTTTAAGTGAAACACTGCCAAAAAAATGCAGACTCAAAGCACACTAGCCCCATTTCCTCATCGCTGGAGACATGGCCACCGACTGACAGACCCAGCTATGGGGGGCTGCTTTCTACTTAACCCTTCCTCCAGATCGTTACGTCCAGTCTGTGATTGTGGATTCCTTCTGCAAAGCAGAAAAGATGTGCTTTTCCCATCCATCCTAGTATTGAAGCTTGTAAGTAAGTAGCATTACCAAAACACAGACTATCTCCTTTTTTGATATGTGTACTGCTGCTTTGTTCAGATTTAGCTTTCCTTCCCCTGGTCTAGTTTTACCATTGCACTTAAAATCATTGCTTTCCCCCTGGTTTTGCACTTCTTCAGTGCCTCGATCAGTCTTATGCTGTTTTGACCTTCAAGGACTACGTGATGCTATTGAAGTGTCAGCTCCAGTGTCAGGTTGGCCAAGCCATCTAGATGCCATTGCTCATCTGGTAAATTCACAACATACACCAATGTGGTTTTTCTCTAATGAACTAACTGTTCATCCTGTCACCTACAACACACTTCTGCCTGTCCTCACAGCTTTTGCTGTGCTCAATCAGTAATTTTCAGTTGTTTCCTATCATATTGATTCAGTTGTCATGGTTATACACTAGGAGTATATGGTGGAAAAAAAGCTTTCACTGAGTTCAGCACTGTACAATCTTGACTCAATACAAGCCAAAGTAACCCTACATTTATTAAAAACTAGCCACAAAATAGCTCAAAATATTCCCAAATATTATTATAACTGAAAATACTCCCAACTATTTCATAAAAAACATTCCCTGCCCAATTGCTGCTTTTTACTTTGGAAGTCTGTCACTACAATAGCAGTCCTGATACTAGCATATGGAGCAGACTGCAGTATTTTAAAGCTGCCAACAAGTTTAAACAAACAAATTGTAGAAATTAAAGTTTAAGCAAAACTTTCTTCCCAGAAACAAATTCTGACACTGGATACAAAATATGAAAATGCCAAGCCAATACAAACACCGAAGGAGACAAAACAAAACCAGGCAGGAATTCCATTTTGGCATAAATGACAACAGTTTTGTGCCTGGATCACGAAGCAGCCGTTTCACTTCTGAAAAAATGAAGTGTCTGTAGCCCCAGGTAGGTGGTGAAGCACCCAGCGAGACCGGGGAGGATGATGCAGAGAGCTGCGCTCCCTCTGCCCAGTGACTCACCAGGCAGACGCTCGCCAGATCCTTCCTGGTGGTGTTTTAATTGTTTCACACAGGGCAGACTGGCAGTTCCCGGGGGGTAGCTCTTCCTAGCAAACACTACGCCGACAGATTACAGACTCCATGAGTGGACAAGCCTTGGAGGCAAAAACCGGGGACTGCAACTTCAATGATAGAGACTTGCTTTGATGTGACCTATAGGATTAACCATAATCCTGGTGTGACTAAATATGTTATTTGTGATCTTTATTGCCCATGAAGAAAAATTTAATGACACCCCTACTTCTTTTTGCTCTTCCAGGCTAGCAAAAGACTGGGCAAAAGATAATATGCAATACACTTAGACCCTATTTCATACTAGTCAGTTATTTTTTCCCCTTCTTTGGATGGATGCTGAAGCAAAACTTAAGCTATCAAGACATTAATAAAGGTGCAATCCAACTATCAAGAAATTAATAAAATAAAGCAATCCAGGCATCCTTGTCAGTATTTGCTCCGAAACAAAATGCATTCTGTAGTCCTCAGCTCCATGCGAACTGTTGCCATGCACTTAAAAAGCATCTCCATTTGCCTATGCAGGCACCGCACAGACAGAACGGAGCCCTCTTCTGCACCGAGCCCTTTGAGCTACCTAACATGAGCCATTCAAATCAAAACATGCATAACGAAAGCAACTCAGTCTTGAAGCACTGTCATTACATTTCCAAACCAAAATGCAAAAGCTACACATTTGAACAGTGAGTCCTGGTTAAAGTAACCCATCACCCAAGAATGCTCCTTTAAGAGCGTGCTGAATATAGTACCAAATTCTGCGACGCTGTTTTGCTACAATCACTTCAGACTAACATTAAATTTGGCCACTGCAAAAGAAGCAGCAAGAAATGAGGCAGATTACAAATAACTAAATCTCATCTTGTGACCTTTTCAATCAGATGCTAAATAGCAACTTATCTCAGTTGCAGATCATTGGTATCATCAAGGTTGCTCCATCAGATTTTTGCCTACAGTCCAGTCTAATATTACATCAGCAAGTCAAGCGAGGACACAGCCATTTAACTTTCTCCTTTAATTGAGACTTTGCAAAAGCAGAGCAATTCCTCAGGACTTTCTTCTTTGCTCAGAGGAGGCTATCATATTCACACGTAACTATCTGTAGTGCTTACAGGCCGAAGTGGTCCAGGACCAGGTTCTCTCAAAGACATTCCCTATGGGCTATTCCACACCACTGTCCATGCTGAATAGGGTTTGGGGACCCTCTGTGGGACTAACAGCATCTCATCCAGATGGTTTCATTTTAACAGTCAGTACAAAACGGACTGTGGCTTCTTTAAGTCCCTTCTGGCCATATTTTCTGGAATTAACTTCCAGAACTTGAGGCTGAGAGTCCCATCTATATATAACCTGGCTTTGCCTCAGCCTGAACGCTACAAACTGAGAAGTTTTGGTTGCACACAGTTAAGTAGTGGATGTGAAACTAATCACTTCAGGCAGCACTACACCATTATTCAGAAGCTATCTAGATAGCAGCAAAATCCAGGACCGTAAGACCACACAGGCTCCTGAGCCCAAGCAGATACTTTTCAACTTAATTGCTTTTCCTGTTCTACAGATTACCCCAAAGTCATTTGTCCCAGTCTGCATTCCTTCAACTGCTTGCTCATGGTAAGTACCTGCTTACTTAGCTGTCCTCAGTCACGTACGCAGCTCGCACAGCTCCCTGCCCACGCCCCGCCTTGCCTGGAAATAAAGCAGCTCCTTCTTGAGCTGATTTTGAGTAACATTACCCTCTGCCTCACGGTTGAAAGCTAACTTGTACCAGACCTTATGGTCTGGCAGGCCACAAGACCGTTCAGTGGAGGGGAAAACAGCACCCAGGGTAAAAAGGCTAAACTGCCCTGTAAAAACACTTTGCAAAGTCCTAGGAGGAAACCTTTGTTAAGTATGAGAGGCTTTAAGCAATGGGAAATCACATGCCTAAATAACCCTGTGGAGTTGTACCCTCATGCCGAGGCTTGAAGGTTTTAGCCTTACATTGCGGCACAGCCGGCTTCTTGCGCAACAGCGGGCTGATCCCGGGAAGAAAAATCAGCTGTGCCCTACCCATATCTAAAAGGAGGTGGTGCTCAGGTTCAAACAGCCTCACAGAAATCTAGCTCGGTAGCTCCTATCAGAAGCTATAGGATTTCCTCAGTATACATTAGTCTATTATCTATGACAGTCCATACTGTGAAATTCGGCACCGTGTTTACAGGAAGGGCACTGGCTGTGCAGCAGGCTGCTCTCTAGTGTTCCCAGCAGTCTGAGCGAGGGATAAAATACCAACCGCTATCCACTTCTGTCCCTGATAAAACCCCCAAGATAGGAAGTCCCAGCATCTGTACCTTTGCACTTCATTTATATGCATGCAAAAATTTTATTTTATTTTTTTTAACTATCAGCCTCATATGGCCATTTTGGCCACACAGCCTTGAATAACCAGATACAGGAATTAAATTCAGTTTCACTTCTTACTTGCTGTTACTCAACATTAAGTCCTGCTATTAGTCAGATGTAGAAACCATTTTTCAAAGAAGTGCCTGCATCTTCATTCCCATGCGTAGGACCCCAGTGGCCACAACAGCTACATAAGGACCACCAAAGTAGAAAGGATGTAAAACTTTGGTACTTCTAACATACAGCACATCAGGCATTTTATCAAGACTAAACCACAATAGCTACAGCAAAACTCAATCTCTTGTGCCCATTTATCACTGTGTGCATTTAAGTCTGTTGCAGCCTGTCAAGTATCTGGAAGCTCTTCCTGCCATCTGTTTCCTTCCTCCAAGGGTGCTGCAGTTTTCCATCA
Organism: Anarhynchus alexandrinus; assembly: GCA_008711295.1. Lineage (NCBI taxonomy): Eukaryota > Metazoa > Chordata > Aves > Charadriiformes > Charadriidae > Anarhynchus > Anarhynchus alexandrinus. The sequence goes on along the minus strand of VUYV01000032.1, from coordinate 3,036,303 downwards.
CTGCTCTCTCACAAAAAGCGTCTTAATTTCCATGAATCTTAAGAATTATTTTTTAAACGGGCTATGTATTTTGAACACGCCGTGCAGGCTGTAACAACTGTCATTTGCTTGGATTGATAAAATTCACCTCATTAGCTGTCTCCATCCTCAGAGTCACACAAAAAACTATTTCCCCCACCCTTACTTTGTGAATTGGTAATATTAAACCCAGCCAGTTAAAATGGCAAAAACACACCAAGCTGTTTCCAGAATGCAGTGACTTGCTGCTCCCACAAAAAGCTGTCACACCAATTACCAAACCAATTAACAGCAACTAAGCAAGGAGATGGATTTGTAGAAAGACTTGCTTGAGTTTCAGTGCTGAGTGGTACTTTTATTGCTGCCCTTTGAACACCAAAGTTTACAACAGATTGTTAACGGTACCTCTTCTGCAGCGCTGAGGTTTCTGCAGATGAGCATCTGCCTCCTCTCTGTATGTAAATATTGCCCTTTTCCTCACTTCCTACAGAAGGCACCTAAGGATTTTAACATATCAGGAAACAGGCTGCCCTAAATATTTAAGGATCCTTTTGGAGTTTTACAGCAAATAGCCCTAAATGATCATAAACATCTACTTGTAGTTATAACAAAGTCTAGTTTTTCCATAACGCAGGAAGTGTATTACATCATAAACGGTCCTTCGAACAACAAAAAATAACTCAGCACCTTAAATTATAAGTAATACCCTTGAAGAAACAGTGAATTTAAAATGCAGGTCATTTAAATAATTTCTGCAGCTACTAGCTTTGATAACCAAAAACTGGGAATGGGCCGGCTATTTAGCCATTCATTTTCCATTTGGTTTTATATTGCAGCCCTCTTGCAAAAGGAAGGTTATGGGATTTCTCACAGGAAAACATTTTCATTTTAAACCTGAGGATAAATGACTTGTAATGGAACATTTACATTAAGAATACCATTGCAAAGAGTCAGCAGAAACACTGTGGTGTTCACATCACATTTGGAACTAAAGGCTAAAAATCTGTTTAGAGTATACTTTGCAATAGGACCTCAGAAATCAAAGGGGAACAAAACCAAAAAAAAAAAAAAAAGATGTCCCACACCAGGTACATCTACCGTATTTGAGAGTTTTAATAATAACGTCTTTACATAATCTCACTGGAAAACACCAGGCCAATCTGACCTACATGTTTTAAATAACCTGCTGCTTCTACTTTATGGAGAAGCTGGTATTAAACCATTAAGCTAATAGTCAGAGCTGGCTGCTGTTTAGGTTTTAATAAGATCTGGCCCCAGCTGATAAAGTACAGTAAGAAAGAGCTTTGCAAATGGAAGCTTCGCATGAAACCTGGTCATGGTAACAACAACTCAATTTCCCCTCTTAAAAAAAGGCCATAAAGACAGCACACTAAGCTGATTTGCTCCATATATTAAAAGATACCAATACCCACCCATATTCCAGCATGTTGCGGAAGAAAAGGTTTTTACAGCGTAAGGATGTTTCTCAGAAGGCTGCATGCCTTGCTGTTAACATAAAGAAAGCTGAGTCTTACCCACATTCCCCATGTTTTGAACACTGAGGAACTACTCAGCATGAAGGACCATGTGCCATGCTACCTGCTGAAGCAAAAAACAGCAATGAAATTCAGCACATCTGCCTCCAGAAACCGCAGAAGTGGTTGTAGAAGCCAGAGCTGAAATATTTGTAGTTGTGAAATTGTGCAAGAAAATTGGGAGGAGGGTGTGTTTATAGAAAAGCCCCACACATCCTTGACATTAACTCCAGACTGCCAGGCACTGCTTTGCCTCCCCTTTTTCCACCTTCACAAGCTCCCTGCTATGAAAGAGCAGCTTCAGTGCAGCCGTCCCTGCGTGCCTCCCCACACATCAGTACCAAGGGTGTTTGTATCCTCCAGGTCACCACTCCAGCATCACTTCTTTCCCATGAACAGAAAATAGCAGTAATTCACAGCATCACAAAGTAGCATACTGGGATATCTTGGACAAAAGAGCACTGTTAGATTGGAAATGCTACAGAGTGCAAGATGACCCCCGCGATTTGATCTACGACCACGGGTCTGGCAGAAGCCGCTGCCTCTGCTTATTAGATGAAAGGGCTCCGTCTGCTCTGTCCTCAAATTCCCTTCCATCTTCTATCTGGTCTTTCTCCAAAGCAAACACAAATCCTGGACAGCAATGCCCAAGATATTTCCCAAGGTGTTTGTTACATGGCAGGTCCCGAGTGCTGCATCTGAACAGGCCCAAAGAGAGAGCACTGAGCTGAAGGCTCAACTTTGCTTAATTCCATCATTTTTACAGCAAAGGCTTATCTGCCTACCATGACTGCAGCACAGCCAACATCAGCAGTAAAGAGGTACTACAATTTAAGAAATTGAGCTATCTTCTAGTTTTCTAGCATTTACAGCACATTCACTTCACATTTTCAGGTTTTCTGCTCACGAATGATGGAATTCTTTTTAATCAAATATTTCATAAGATTTGCAAAAAAATTGCAAAACGTGGATTATTTGAATATTAGCCCAGTAACACTCTGTATTCATAGCATCCCACAAAGAAGGCCTTAAAATATCTTCTCTAAAACAGCAACCGAATAGCGTAACACTTTTAACTCCTTAAAGGTAGATTTACTTTGGGGCGAGCTATGCTGTCTGCACAACCCTAACCATCGTTTGCCGTCTGGATTCCCCTTGAGGAACATAATTAACATCAAGTTAAAACCCTACCTCCAGCATCAGGGAGATAATTGAAATCCAGGCAGTCCCAAGACTCTTCTCAAATTGAGGAGTTGCTAAACCAAAATGTAAAGCTGTGGCGAGATGTTTGTATTAATTATACTAACCAACCATCAAGGGGCTCCTATCTGAGGGCACTTTTCCATGGATAATTCATGGCAGCTTGTGAATGATTGTCCATAATACACTGTGCATTCCTCAACAACACGAACAAGCTGTTACATCTACTTCAGGCTTCCAGTATGAAAGTGGAGTGGCTGATTAACTCCCCAAAGGAACTAATCTTTTAAATATTATCTTGTAGCGATTCCTTTGTCAAAACAGAGGAGCATTTCATGGTTTATGTAACACCCTTGAATTACCACCATCCAGTGAAGATGCCCATAAGCTAATAGACTGAAATTTCACGCAAAAACGCCTTTGAACTTGTTTTTAAAAAATACCTCCATGCTCAACTGCTTTTTGCAATGCCTTCCCTATTATTAGGTTTTGGACACTTTGGGTTTTCCACTTGAGGTTCTATCCAAAGCTTTTTGCAATTCCTCTATATAAAACTACACAGAGAGTCACACCAGTACAGTGGGTAAATGTCCCCCTTATATGAATAAATCAATTTAATTGACTAGCTAAAAAGTTAATCAATTAGCTTAACGGTTGACCTACTTAAAGATAGGGAAAACTAGCTGATATTTATTTTCGAGAAAATAATGTGCAACACAGCATCACCATATAAAGTCGGGCAGTCTAGACAAAGCAGGCTGAAGGCTAATGGCATGCACAGTAGTAGAAGAACATGGGGTTCAATAGGATGCAAAGGATTCCACTTTACACTGAAGCATTTACTTGAAGTTTGCAGTCATGGGGGGAAAAAAGCATCGGGATGAAGGTTCGCTGTGAAATACAGACAGCTATCTGCTCAACACACTGAGTTTTTCCGACAGGGGCAATTTAAATGATCAAAATTTCCCCCTGTAGATTTTCTCAGAGCTCTTCAGAGTTTGTGGTTTAACGAGTAGAGGGGAGAAGCAGCAAACACTACAATTCCCTGTTCCATGGCCAAGCTTGCTTTGAAAACCTCTCTCAAGGCGGCAACTGCGCGAACTCCCATGAACCTACATTTCACACTGTTGCATCTATGCCCTTATAAGCCATCTATCCTGCAGCAAGCTATAGCAGAAGAGGTTTATCTGCATTCACCCCCAACTGCAGTCAGCAGTTATCTCATTGCAAGCGCTGCTAAGAGCCCTACTGCTGTCATCTAGGGATCAATTTATTGGACATCTGATTTTCTAACCCACTTTTTCCTATTCAGCTGACAGCATTTTAGGGACATCCTGTATTAATAGCTGATTGACACTGTTACTCCGAACTGTTTGTTATGTTGGGGGAAAGCTGCCAGGCTTTCGTGGCTGCCTTTTTGGTTCTGGAATAAAAAGCTTTGTTGGGAGAAACAGTGCTTCAGACAAAGGTTACAGGTTCACATGCCACAACAGGGCAAGCAACTGCAGCTCCGCTAAATCACCCTCCACCCAACTCTACAGCTTCTCAGTCTGCAGTGTGGTTTCACACCTGCACCACTGGATTAAGGCAGTGGCTGCAGAGTAGAAAGCCCATTCAAGTTTTTTGATGAAAGGCTCCTGTGGCAGTGCCACGCTACTCAAAAAGACCTATTTATACTGGAAGCTGGAGCTAGAGCAATCCTAATAAGTCATTCCTTCAGCTGTTCGTCAATCAACAGACGGGTACATTGATGAAGGCTGCACTGTCTACTAGCGCAATGTGCTTTCTTTCCGTGCAGTTGATCTGAACATCATAACTCCAGCTCATATCAGACTACATGTAACGTCACTTGTAATTAACAAACCTGAAAAGCAGCAAATAATTCTAATCATGAGACGACTGAACAAATGATGTCAGGTTTTACGACAAGGCAGTTACGCCAGAGGCAATGCATCAAACAGCTACGTGACATTAAACCTTCTTCTGAAGAAACATTCACCTGTTCTCTATTAATTTACTTATTTGATATTTAAGGACTGGCAGCGCTGAAAAACGTGTCATTCCATTAGACAGACAGCTGTCCTGCCTCAGGGGGGAACGCCGTTACTGTAATGGAAAGAGATTTAAGGCTCGTGTGCCATCAGCCCGGGTCTGCCCTGAGCAGCTGTTCAGAAACCCCGTGCAACCATTCCTCAGGAAACCACAGACTCAACGGCACGGCCAGAAGTTTCCAAAAAATGAAAAGCATCTCTCATCCCTCAAGAGAATGTGGGTAAACAGAGAGAAGAACGGACAAGGAGGGAAAGCAGAGGGAATAGCTGGAGTCGAGGCCAGCTGAACCGTCTCATGCGTGAGGCAATTAAAGGCGGGAGGACAGAACGAGAACAACTCTGCTTTGCAAGGTAAATTAGGACAATTCACTCATGGCTCTTGCAAATATGTACTTTGAAGGTAGTCCAGCATATTTCATTCAATATCTAATACGCACAGAGAAAAATAAATTTATTATTTGTATTCTTACTTGCTCCCAAGAGTACCCTTTCCTTCTAGTTACACAAAAATAAAAAAAAATGAACTGTCGTTTTGGCTGACTTATTTTATTCATTTTTTTCCCCAACTTTTCTCCCCACTTTTCCCAAAGGCTTTTCCTGAGAGACACTCAGTCTTAGATGGCTTCAGTTGCATACTTTTCCTTCAGTCCTGGTCCCCTCAGTAAGTTTTATCGTCTTTTCATGAGATGTTGTCACACAATTTAGTTCCTAGAGTCATCTAAACAGTAGCACTGTGTAAGGACAGCAGCAGTCCTCGGGATGGATTAATTTCACCTTCCACCAACAGCAATTTCAACACCCACAATGCAAGATGAAAGCTAAGAAGCAGAAAAACAAATGCTCGGGGGAACCTGATTACAGGGAACTCCAGCTACTAATGCAGTAAGCGGAGCCTCCTGCCATTTCATTTTGTTGATATATTCAGCGATGGCACATCTTCTCCCCATCCACAGAGAGGGTACTGCTGCTCCCCTGCTGAATGGGAAGCACGCGAGATAAGAGATACCGACTATTGGGTTGCAGACTGTACATTATTTCCTAATCCTATCAGGCAAACTGACCGCGTTTTTGCTTTTCTGATGCCTGCGTTTGTTTCCTGGCACATACCTATTCCCTAGCTTAGAGGTGCGAAGAAAGCTGGGTTTGATATCTTGAAAGCAGCATGCCAGTACTTCTCAGCCCTTCCCCGACCCCTCTATCTCAAAAGCAGGAGCGTTACTGGTTGAGTGCCATCCCGACCAGCTGGCCCTCTCAGCACTCTTCACAACTGTCTAATATCTTTGTGTGACCTTCACGGTGCTAACCAAGCGCAGAGAGGACCAGGCAAACAACTCAAGGAAGAACACTAAAAATATCCCAAACTTGCATTAGTCACAGGACTACGGCCCTGCTGAGAGCACAAGTCACTGCTCACATTGCGTCGCAGCCCTGCTTTTCCAGCTCCAAGGGATTTGCGCATCAAGTAAGCTTAAACTCTTTCATTTGGGTTATTTTAAAATGGCATTGAAGAAATACAGACCTCTACTTCTGGGTTTTGTCCCATGACCAAGTCAGAGTATTAGGAGGCGGCTCACTGATCCCAATCAGCAGTGGCATAATTCAGCGTTCAATAGCTTCCTTGTGCCAGTGCACCACCACATCAAAGCTCTGCCACGGTGGGTCATCCTCCCATGATTTACTGAACCCAGGCTTCCTCTCACCAGTTTGTCAGAAGACTCAGCTGAGGAAAGTACTTGCTCAGTCCTTACCTTGGAAAGATACTCCCCGCAGGCACAGAAACCAAACCGCACAACCTTCATACTGAGCTAGGGAACACCAGGAGCTACTGGGAACAGTCCACAACTGGATTCAGCTACTTAATTCCCATTCGGTTAAAATAAAATGCAACATGAAGGATGGATGGGGGCTAAAAGGAAGTAAAAGCAAATAAATTAAAAGTTCCTGGGCCAGAGAGGGTTTTCAGGGATTAAAGGGTGAGCAAAACATCTTAAGACAGGGAAAAGCTGACGAACAGATACAAAACACAGCATGAAAACCAACTTTCCCGCTAATGTGAATGCTTGCCTGCAAATGAAACCCTTTCACCACTCACAGAAAAGCTGGTTATAATAGAAAAAACATCTGTATTTCCCCCTCAATTCTAAAGCAGCCACTCACAGAAACGCCTGTGCATTTCCCAAGCACACCAAACGTTGGTGCTCTTTTAATAACCTGCAACAAAGCCTCCCAGCTGGCCAGTGACCCGCAGGCAGGCAGTGCGGAGGAACGGGAGTGCGTGGGTGCACGGAGGATGAAAACCCCCTTTTTTCCCCCCGGTGTCCCCAGCAGCTGATGCTGTGGAAGGGCTGCGGCTGCAAGGGCCAAGGGCAACTGCTGTAGGACATAAATAGGCAACAGCTGTTTGGCCATATGCTCAACGGGCTCCAAAGGGTTAAACTCTGTTACCACCCGAAACTCCTGCACATGGAGCTGCCTGGCCCCAAGGCAATATCCTTGCCTCTGCCTGCAGCATCACTGCTTCCACCCTTTGGGGCACAGGGAAGGGGACAGAAGGAAAAAGGCTGTGTCATTCTTAAGATTTTGTTTTGAAGACAAAAGCAAGGAAAACCTCTGAGGGAAGTGAAAACCCATTAGAAAGTGTATTGAAGTACTCCGTGTGTATTGAAAGCCATCACTCCATCCCATTTGTCATGTGAAGACACTAAGGCAACACCGCCTGTCAGTATTATTTCAGACCAACAAATGCAAGCACGTTTCTGTGCACGGTGACAGTCGTCTTCAAAGACAAGAGACACTTTCTCCTGCTATCATGGCATGGCTGGAAGCAGCTCCAAACCCTTGCTGTTCCAGCATACACTCATGGAGCACAGCCGAATCTTGCAGGCATAGCTGCCAGTTCCTCACTGAAGCTGAAGTTTGGTGTTTTGCTTGGCACCCTCCTTTTTTCAGAGGGCTGGTTGTGACCTTCCTCTGCCTGCCACCACCGTCCGCAGCACTCCAGTTTCTGTGGAAATCATCTCCTGACCGGGGCACACAAAGGCAGTGGCTCTTTTTGGAAACAAACTCCTCGAGAGGAGCTGAGAGCAACCACAAACAGCAGCTTCATAACAAAACACAAAACACAGCCTCGGCCTGGCCTTCCTGTCAGCCACAAGCACAAGGAAAGGTGCATTTTGAGGGAATCCTCTCAGACTGGGGTGAGACAGACTGACCTGCTGGGTACACCAATATAGCAGCATATGGAGTGTTACAGGGGCAGAACGGAGCCTGAAGTGGTTTTTAAATTGTGAACTTCTCAAATCCTTCTCAAATTGTTCTGACCCTGTTGCAAGGACGGCTTATTTGGTGTTGTTTGTTGAAGTAACCGACACAGCCCCTCCCCAGCTTCGCCCTTCCCATGGGGCTGGGACCGGGCAGACAGAGCTGCTGCCGCAGCACCCCACATCTAGCCATGGTCACTTACCGTCCCAAATAGTTTGCATTCTGCATCTAATGCCAGGAATGCATTCCTCTCATCGCGCGACAGTCATGCAAGATTTAATGAAGACACACACCACACCTGAAAAAAAGTGACTGAAAGAAAGGGATGAATTATTTAAACTAGCAGTGTATCTCTTTTCCCCATCAAGAGCAATCACATGAGTGCCCTCCTCTGATACAAACCCTTATCAGATAACCAAGTACCAGCTTTCTGGAGCAGAGACCAGGAGTGAACTTTCCTCTTCCCAAACCCAGATCTGATACAAACATTTAAAAAAGCGCAGCCTTCCAGCCATCATGAAGCAAACAACACAACCAGCTGCCTCCCAGAGCCCTGAGGAGCAAGAAGCACGGACACAACAAACCGCCGTACATTAACAACAGATGCTATTTCTGGTCGAAGCCCAGGCCCCTCGTTTCCTTTGACCAATAATGATAATAGTATTTGGCAACAGAATCAGGGCTAGAACAAAAACAAGACCAAAATGTTTATATAGAGAATTTACAGCACATTTTGGAACCTCTGCAGATATTGATTTCACCAAGCCAGTACCATCCCCACCGCCACTGAGAAACACAAACCACAGAAGAGTCCCAGGGAAGCAGAGCTATGGACTCGCAGGAGAAATGGGCATCACACCCAAGCAAAGCAATTCCATCCTGCCATTCCCTTATGTGCTAAGTTCAGTTGAGGTGAAAATCTTAAGGACAAAACACTGTGCAAAGAACCACCCTGAATTACTAGGAGGGGAAAGTCAGTTTTCCCCATATCACCCCACCTTAAGGTGAACTGTGGCACGTGGGCAAAAGCTTTCGTTTAAAAAAAAAAAGTGAGGGTCAATAGTACTGTGATGTTCCCATAAAAGAGGCCGCAAGAAAATGGCAAGTGCAATGGATAGCATTTGGCTACAATTCTTCCATTTACTCCAGTGATGTCAGCTCTGTGAAGAGATCCCATTTATCTTATCAGGCTATATTTGGAACACCGTATCACCGTATTACAAGCTGTAATCATAATGTAGAAGACCACAGAAGCCAAAATGGTGATTCTCCAGGAATAAGGTAAGCAAGCTCATCTTTTTCAGGTACTGTAAGGGAGATTTTAAAGTCATTGGTGCAGAGAAACATTTCCATTTGCTAAACTTGGTCAAGACACTCTACCTCATTCAGAAGTGTGATTACACAGAACTCTCAGTCCTCAAATTAATGTCTGGATGCAATAAATAAATAAAATCATGTGCTGTAGCATAGGGTGGGGTTCTCATGCAGCAAGCGCAGTAGCTGGAGAAGAACAAGAACAGTATTGACGAAATCACCAAATTACATAAATACTCCCTCGCCTGTTACTAGTCTTTCACACTACTTGCTGTGTTAGCACACCAAACAGAATACGCAGTTCTGCAATAAACACCAGTGCTATTTATTCTGGTGCTTTCTCTATTTTGGGTGTAAACACACCCATAAGAACCTGATCACATAAGAGCTATCCAGCTTTATATGCCTTTTTCCCTGTCCCACTGAAGTTACAGGTACCTAGCACAAATTATTTTGCCAAAACTGGATTTTCAGTATGGCCATGGCACCAAATCTATTTATCTCTAAATCAGACACTCCACAGGTATTTGTTTTTTCCCAAAGCCATGCCCTTAATCAAGTGCAACTCCTTTTTAATATCTTTTTGAAATTTAATTAAAGGTAATAGAATTCACTGCTCTAAATGCGTGGACCAAGCATGCTCACCACCCCTTATGGAGCAGACAGCTATCTTCAGAAATTAAGCTAGGCAATACAAGAAAGAATACTGGGATACATTAAATCATATAAATCAAGTCCTGCTAGTCTTAGAAAGCAAACAAGATGGTTAGATACCAAAGCTTTACTTTTGCTAAAATACCATATTCTTTAGAATTCCACTGATCATTGTGTTGCTATATTTAAAGGCATTGGGAACCATTTAACCAGCTAACAACCTCCCAGGAGGTTACAAGTCAGACTGCAGACAGCTGGTATCGGCCAGTTGGCAACTGCACACACATGCATTTTGGGGGAACCAAAGCTGAGCTTCTTGGAGATAGGCAAGAATTCTCTCTGGACTCTTCATAAAGTGATCAGTCTCAGCCAGTCAAGGACAACACACTTTCATGGAAGCTATACAGCCTATTTTAATCCTATTTTAAGTAGAAGGCAGCAGTACTTCCTTACAGTTGGTCGACATCAACAGGATGCAGCTTTCTGCTAGCAAGCGCAGGTTACCTCCATGCGAGGGATATCTTCCAGAACACGCTTCATGCCATTAAAGGACTCACATTTAGATTAATGTATGCTGTGTGTCCCATTGTTAAACTATTTCTCCATAGCTTCCTTCCCGGGATTTCATTTTCTTTTTGAAAATAGTCACAAGAAAATAAAATGCCCTCTCAGAACTAAAGGGATATTCAGTAATTAATCCATAAAACAGGACACCTATTTGAAACTCCCCTTTTCCAAACCATCAGTTTCTGAAAGTAGTTCTTTTCCTTTCACAAATTAACTGGGCAGTAAAAAAGTGTCCTTTTTTTTTTTTTGTAAACCACTACTGGAATAGTTACAAACTGTATTAATGGTTATCAAATGTACCTTTTTATGGTAGTGAAAAAAACACTTCCAAATTCCAGAATTAATGCTGTTATTAGACACTCGTTTGGCTTGAGAATTGAATGAGAAAATGTAAGCTTCCAAGTGGCTTTCTATTTGAGGCTTAAATGACTAATTATGTATTCAGATGCTGCTTGATTTAATATCTACTCAATTCCTATTCTGTTTCTGTGGGAAAGAGACTCCAAGGACTTTGGAAGAGTTTTCCTGACCGTGAACCAGAACTTTATGATGCAGTATTTTAGAAGGAAAATTAAATTGCACAATTGGAACAACATAAACTAATCTGCTTCTTGACAGAGGAAGTCAAAATGTTTCTGCTAGCAACATCTGAAAATGGATAATGATAGCAAAAGCTGAACTACGCCCTAATCCCCCCTGCTTAATACTAACAGTGCCACTGTGCTACTTCAGCATTATTTTAGTTCAGAGAAAAAGCATATAAAGAGCAGCAACTGAAAATCAGCTACCTCAAAATCCAAAGTTTCCCTTTATTCTGCTGAAATATTAACGATTTCAGATCCAAAAGAACATTGAAGGGGATGTGGGGAAGAGACCAAGTTCTACAGGAACTTGAAAATTAACTTGAGTTTACATCAGACAAAGGATTCAACATTCCTTTTACACGCTTGGGAAGCCTCCAAAGTAATCCCCCAAATTTCTTTTCTTTGTCATACAGCTTGATAACAGATATACTCTGTCCTGCATGACCAATGTGAACCTTGGCCTCCCATTCAAGCTCTGGTTTTCAAATGTGTCAGAGGCTCCAGAAACCCATTTCTGGTTGTTCAACAAGCGTCCAAAGCCAAAAGCAGACACCTATTATACCTAATGTGGGTGTGAAAATATAACAAATACACTTTTTTTGCAGAGACTTGTCTCTGGAAAAAATGTAACCTAAACATGCCTGTTACTGGTTACTTCACTGGAAATATGAAGTTTAATACACTACTGTAATTAAATGAGTAAGGCAGAATAAACAAACCATTTAGCTCTTTAAAAAAAAACCTGTTAGCACTAAATTCACATATCTGTTTAACCCTTACTTCTTCCACCCCCACATAAGGTTATATGAAGCTTCCCCATCTCCCTTTCTGTCTCCCTGTTTAAGACATTGATAGTTTTGAACATTTACTGTTGGGTGGACATAGGGAATGAGAAGTCAAAACAATTTGTGTAGTCTTAACTATACAGTAACAGATTTACATTTTGCTTCCACAAAGACTAAATTACAGCATTTCCCCCAAGACTAAAGATACAGGATGTCAGATTCGGCGTCCAAGCTTCTTTATGGACTGTCATTTATCTCTAAAAATGGCACCAGCAAACAAGGGTGCGGCATCAAGGCATGCTCTGAAAGGGTGACTTATTAAGGCCCCATCTCACGTGCCGCACACATCCATTGGCAACAGTTGGTGCTTAATCCAGGTAGAGACAGGTTTATTCTTGAATTTTAAACCTTTACTCCTACTTACTTTTTTTTTTTTTTTTAAACACACGTGAACCAATTCAGCCAGACTTGCTTTTAAAGCCACATGAACTTCAATGAATTTGAAGTTATGAATTTGCTGTTGAACTCACCTGTTTTCAGGGCAGTTCGTACTGTGTGATGTGAAACACCCCAAACAGTTTAAGTCATTGCCTATTCCCATGTTTCCTGTCTTCCAATTAAAAAAAAAAAAGTAATGGTGTAAAAAATAAAAATTCCAATTCAACTAGAATTTTTTTCTTCTTTCAGGCACCCAGGAGCAAGTTCATGCTCAAAGCAAAGTCAATGCTGACACAGAATGTGTTTGCTGCCACCTTGAATTCTTCTACCTTTCATCAGAAGCTTCATTTGAACATTGTTTCCTATTCTGTTCCAACACTGAAAGACCTAAAGTCATCTCTCCCTGCCTCACCCTGCCCCCTCAGACACTGTGAAGACCACAGCAACATTCACTCGAATCCGAGACGCTCATGTCATCTCTTGGCACAGATTCCCAGGTCAGCTGTGTGATGCTGCTTCCTCTTAAAAGAAGGAGGAAGCATTGCCAATCTCTTTTCCTCCTCTCATTTTTAGTCACTATTTCACAATCAAGCACAACCCTCATGACACTTACAAATAAAAATGCCTGATCATCAATTTTCTCTTCCTCCCACCCACTAGGTGTTTGATATGTTTACTCAAATATTTCAACTGTGAGGTTTTCTTGTGCCTGAAGTAGTGATATTTGGGGTATTACTGGTATTTTTACAAGATGCAGGTATACCAGTAATTAGCACTTAAACACAGATTCATCTTTTACCAGTTATTAAGAAACACTGAGCAGCGCTATTTAAATAGGTAACATCCTGCTACCGAGAAAATATGATTTAAAATGTATGCTAGTGAAAAGGATCTAATATGTTATTACAAAAGGAAACAATGGAAACAATAAGCTCTGCAAAATGTCCTTTTTTAAATAGAGACTCTGTTGAGTATAATGCAGATTATCTGGGAGAATATGCAGATATCAGACAGAAGATTTAGCAAGAAGTTAAAAAATAAATTCTTTGTCAATTGAGAGAAAATTGCTTGAACAACTCTGGCATCTGATACCAGTTCAAGGCTATTTGGATACTACGGGATTTTCCTTTTTGTCTTAGCTCAGTCTGTGTTAGAGACCACACAAACATTCTTCTGCTAGAAGCATTTGTTTTTTAAAGTTATTATTAGCCTTGAAGATCTAAAGCAGATCTGTTCTCAGCTACATTCATAGCCCAGATGTGGATAGTGTGAAGACTCTGCATGAAGAATCAAAGCCAAGATTCCAGAGTCCCGTACAAGAGGACCCACAGGAGATGAAAAGAAGGCTGTCTTCAGCATTTCCATCCTACAAGCTATTTTAGGGACTATGACTTCATACTTGTTTGTTCTCAAGTAGCACAGATGTGCTCTATCAATTCATAGAGTTGGAAGACGATGTGTAGAACGAGTGTGAAGGAAAAAAAATATCATTTTTGCACCCAAAGTTGCAGCAGTACAAACATGGAACTGATAGAATTTGCTCTATTATCATTGGGGCAGATTATTTATTTACATAAATACTTACATTATATTTTGTCTGACCATCCTGTCTGAAGAGATTCTGAAGCCAACAACAACAAAAATCTATAGCTGGAAAACCAGTTATTTTGTCTATGTTCTCAGCTCGTTTAACTGCAGGAACAAATGCTGTCTGAATTAGCAGCAAGCCTTTCTTTTGACATGTACACTAGCTGCAAGATACTAATTTTGTTGAGGGCTTTTTGGTTTTATTTTTAAATCAAGTACTGTCACTTTTAAACAATGCAGCCTGTCTTCAGAAGTCAGAGATATAAAAACTTAAACAAAACTCAAGCAACCTCTGTAAGAGTGAAGATAGTAGCAGGCCCCAAAAATTGACTCGCTGTGCCATAATGCAACTCCCAAGTGTGCCAAAGAGGGTGTAGTAAAATTCCTTTTTATGTTGCTGCAGGTTTGCATTATTTTCTTCCAATAATGTTTATGGGAAAATACTTTATAAAGCAACTAATAAATTTCCCCTTCCTGTGATTTTTCCTTTACCTACCCCATTTCCACCTCCCTTGCACACATGAAAGTTACATTTGCCACCAACTGGAAAACATAAAACATGCAAGCACAAAGATCAAAATGTGTGATGAAGCCAAGAGTTTGCATTGCGATGTCCCTGAACACCAGGATGCTACCCCAGAAGACATTCTGATTCGCTCGAGTCTTCTACAGAACATCACACAGCATAATGCCGTGTGTATTACAGTAGTCACAAACAGAACGGCCTAAATTTCAGGGATACATTCTCAACGCACTGCCCATATTCCAGTCAGCCGTACAAATTAGCAAGGGAGGTTCCTTAATTACAAAGCGCTAAATTTAGGATTGCAACTTATTATTCATCTCAAGGGGTCACAGCCATTATTCCAGCAGCTACAAAAAATCCAACTTATACTTTAATGTTGAGTGTATTACAGTGTATGATTTACAGCAGACAACATTTAGATTTTAAAAAGAAAAAAAATGCCTCCACATATGCGAACACTCCCTCCCATTTCTTTTTCCTCCCCCACTCTCCCACTTCCATTCAAATGAGGTTAGCTAAGAAAAACCCTATTCATAGGAATCAAGAGCTAAATATCCAATCCACTCTTGAAATGAACAAGTAGCCTCAGTCAGTGTCCGTGCCATAAACCTGCTCTGGAGGTTTATAAACAGGCCCCTGTATTTTTTTAGTTTGAAGGAAACATGTCTGAGCTATTAGAGATGCCCATACCGGAAAGACCTACTTGAAAACCTCAAGACCTGTGTTTTGCATTACCTTAACCGAAATAAACCACTGTTGCTTTTAAAAAGAAATTAAGATTCATGGATTAAAATAAATCATGCTTCTGGACTAAATCCCTACATTTTCAGTTGCTTCTGTGGTGTAAGTGTCTCAGGAATTAGCAAAGCTAGGGGTTCTCAAGCTCTTTTCCTGATGGTACTATGAACAAAATCACTTCTGCTGACATTCTTGTTCCAGGGCAAGCCCAGCCACGTTCGCAGTGCTGAGCATGCAGGCATTGTCTCAAAGGTCTTGCAATTGGAAAGTTCATTAAAAACACTGTTAACGATTAACCTCCAAGTTTACTGACCTGCAATCGCATTATCACTCAGCTTCCATGCTACTCATTCAGCTCTGAACACAGTTTAGCCTCATCTTGGTTTTTGAGCATTTTGCAACTGGTGAGATCAGTGCTGAAAGCATGGCAGATACATGGATTTAGCACTAACGCATCCTGCAGTGCATCCCATTTAAAATAAAGCACTGAACCTCAATCCCGAGACATAAACCTCTGTAGATCTGTGCAATTCCACCTTCAACCAACTAGCAGGTAAGAAAAGCTCCTCTAACCACTACGATGACCGCTGTTACTGCTGAAGAGGTCCCGCGTGCCTAAAGAAGCAAATTGTGCAGAAGGATATTCTGAAGGTGACCATACTTTCTACTTGGCTCCTCAAACCTTGCTCATGGAGAAAGACAATGCTCCAGCTGGGTAATGGGTGTGCTGGGATCCTCTACATTTTACATACTGTCTTGGTCCAGAATTTTTTCCTGCCTATCACAGTCGTTAATCCAGCAGATCTATGAAAGCACCATACCAGTCACTTCCATCAGCTAACTTGCAGGAGCTATACATCCTTTCAACGAAGCCTTAGAATAGCTCATTTCCAGCCCCTTTACAGCAGGTGATGACAGGTCATACCACCTGTGGTTTTACAACCCATTGTGAATGTACAATATAAGACACATGAAGGTCACAGCCTGTTGTACAGACTAACTGTACAGGTCACAGGAACTGGGTAGAAACCAGAGATCTAGCAGTTGAAAGTTGTCACTGCTTTAACCCCCAAAATAACGATGCTTACCACTGAAAGACAAGGCTCTAAAGTGAGTAACTATCTGAGACTATTAAATATGCAGCACAAGAAAGTAGCCTTAAGATACTATTTCAAATGTCATATAATAAAAATATTCCCTGCCAGTCTGGCAGTTGCACAGAAGCACTAGCAAATCTGCAAGGTCTAAAGCTGTTTTCTGCAGATATGGTGGACACATCCAATTTAAGTGGTCCAAAGCTCAAAGAAAAATTGCCTGTTACAAGCTGCTGGACATCCGTTGCCAAATCATCTGTTAATTCTTCCGAGTCTTCTTAAACAGAAAATCTCTCACCCTCTATAAAAAGAAAAACCATCTAGCAGTAGTTGATCTAATTACATTTAATTCAATAAAAAACTGCCCTAAGACTACCCCATAAATATGTAAATTTCACCATTATGAAGAGACTAGTCAATCAACTCCATGAACAGATACTGAGATATTAACTTGTTTATATTAAGTGCCCATCACTTTTGTCCAGACAGTTGAAATTTCAATTTGCACATACAAAGTAGTATTTTCCTTTTTTTTGAAAGCTGAATAGAGACCAGCACCTCATTTCTCTCCAATTAAAAAAAAATAACAAAATTGCTGACTATAATCAGCACATTTTCTCTCTAGATGAGAATGACAAATACAGTCGGTAATGCATTGTGCTGTATTTTTGGTCTTACAGCTGCTTAAAGCCTCTACTTCCAAAAGGAAGCATCTCAAAAGTAGACAGCAGTGAACGTAACTTGCCCTATGCAAATATCTCCAACTTTAAAGAAAACTAGTTCCCTTGGTCCCTAGCGCCTTCTTGTAGTGCAAATAAGGAGGAAAAGAGAGAAAAGACAGAATGCTCAGAGTCCCCCTCTCTGTTATTTCAGGAAGCTGTTTGGGAAAATAGCTGCTCAGGCTCTGCATTTCGGAGCAGCCTGAATTACTCCAGCCACAAGCAAAGGGCTTCTCTTCAGCCAAAGATCGTGCTGCATCCACGCACTCTTCAAAGCTCCTTCTGCTGATCCTCATGACCATTCCTGGAAACTATTATTTGTGCAATCCAAAGCACGGCTCCAAGTACATCTCTCTAGCCAGAACAACACATGCCTAAGAGTGTTATAAACCACTCTGCACACAGTACGAGGGAATCCATGCAGCTCCAAGGCATTTTGTAAACAAGCAGACATGCTGCATACCAGACAGAAAAAATTTACCAGCATAGGAGAACTAGGAATTTAAAATGCATACAGGACATCACTGACTTAATTATGGCAACCATCACACTCTTTTTTTCTTTTTTAAATGCCTAAGGTTACTTACCCTACTTATTTAGCTTTAAAATGTCAGAACACAGGCACAAAAATGGGTACTAACCACATAAATAAGCAAAGCAGTAGGTTTCTGCATCTCTTCCCTTTGTACAATCTTATGCAAATAACACCTGCCACTTCTTTTTTCTGTTTCTCCACATCTTCTAGACAGCAGCGGACAAACATGTTTAAAGCAACACAGGAAAAAGCACCTGAAAGACTGAACACACTTACTGGGCACCACCTCCATTCATCCCTTAAGCCTGATGCAATCTCAACTCTTACACTTTCACAGGCTTCTGGCTGAACAGCGAGGCAGCAGAAGCTGGAGGAAAGCTATCTTCAGTTACTCACTTATTTTATATTCTTCCTCTCATTTCTAGGCAAGTGGACGATGGAAAAAAAAAAAATCACAAAGCATCCTCACAGATGGCAGTTTGGCATCCTCCAGCCAACCTCACACCTGCAACTTCCACGACCCCTGCTGCAGCTGTGCTTTTTGTCTCCTCTCCTCCCAGCACAGATAAAAGCCACCAAACACACAAGTGTTAAGTGACCCACTACCACCATCTATGTCATTAATGAACTAAGTCTGCAGGAAATCAAGATGCAAGCCTCCACTGCTGACTCCGCTCCCACCAACGCAACTCTGCTTGCACCATAGGAGTAGGTAGTCTTCATGCAGTTTGGTCAAGAACCTTTGCTGTGGGGTGGGAAGAGGTGGATTATTTTTAAATCTCAATCCAACAACAGAGGGAGGAAAAAAGAAAGCATACAAAATTGAGAAATTCTGAAGAGAACCTGACGGTTACCAATACTGGCATGAACCACAGGAGCTCTGTGCTATACAGGTGGTCGGGAGCCCTGCAAGAACAAAAGCGGATCTCTTCACTGCAGTTTTTTTATATGCCCTAACCACAGCGCAATGGGAGTTACCAGCTCTCTCCACAACACGTTGCTTATTCCTGGCCACGGCATTTCATTACAGGCCATGGCTTGGCACGGCTGTTTCCATGAGCACCATGAGACTCGCATATTACAGAAGGTGGTACGTATTCCTGCCCGCTCTGAGATGTGGCAAGACGATCCCTCCCCTGCCTGTAAGTTTTATGCAAAATCCACAGATGGTAGATACCACCAAACCCAGTGTCTGCATTTCCTTCAGGACTCAAGTCAAGGAAGACAATCTGAGCAAGACTTCTTGTGGGTACTAGTTTGGTTAAAGATTCTTTTACATATATTTTTACAAAAAGAAGATGCAGCTGGAGCATTTTCCAGCGCATCTGCAACTCCACAGACACTGCCCGTTCCCACACCTCTCTGCTGGAGGGCTGCACACTGTTGGGCTGAGGCCAGCATGAGGCTTGCAGTAGACTAAGCCCTGACCAGTCCTCCAGAGATAATCAGGTTAGATGATCTAATGGTTCTTCTGGTCCTCAAAAAGAAAACTAGCTGTGAATCACTTCAATGCTTTGAAACCCTGGTACAGTTTCTCCCGCAGACTGAGACCAGCCGCTGCAAGATGAAACACAAATCAAAGCCAAGTTTTACTTTTGTGGTCAGCAGCACATGGCTGCAGCCATACATATTTCAAAACCAAGGTGAAGCAGATGACCAGGGAAGAGGGATGAAGCCAGACAGGCTGCTGTCTGTCTGTAGGACAGAGGCATTCAGTTGGCTAAGAAACAAAAAGGTAGGGAGACAAGGAGCCTGAGGGGCTTCATGGCCTAATGCTTTCCATATGTAAAACCTAAAATGGCAGTCACCTGTCTGCAACCATTCATTCACTCGACCCTACTTATCAAAGCACAGTCCTCTCACCAACTGGGCAGAACTTGCCATCTTTGCCTCTTGGATGGGTAACTGGAGCAAAAAACTTATCCTCTAATCATGTTTCACCCTACTACTCTAAAAAACAAAAAACAACTCTGAATTATGCACTAAATGGCTATTAATAAGGATAACCCAAGGCTTCTTTTTTTAAGCTTAGAAACTACTTTTTCTCCAAGATCTACCTGTCCAGTTGTCCATACTAAGGTGACTCACCGATATTTAAATTATACGAGACCATCGCTTTTTAGCCCTCCCACAGAAACCTTCCCAAACAGATTTAATTAACTGATAAGTTATATTGAGAACATATCCCTCCAACCTAGAGATGCTGTTCCTCACGTTCCTGCCAAAGCAACTCTACTCCCACTCTTCCTCCAGCATAACTGAGTCTAAAAATAGCCTTATAAAAATATTAAAATGGTTTTCATCATAGCTTAAACTAGCGAGATGGCTTTGACAACTCTTCCCACAAAGCAAACTCCCTGTAGACCTCTTTTAAATATCCTAAAAAGAATTGCAGCTCTACCTACAGAATTGCAATCTAAAAGAAGTTAACAGAAAACAAAAGAGGAGGCAAATTATTACAAGCAAAGCGTTCCTTGCTGCATGGAAAGGTCTTTGTCCAAATATACTGCATTTAAGAAATCTTAATATCATGTAATTAAAACCTGAACTAATATGGCCAGGGAAGTGGAGCTTTAAAAACAAGGCTTTCAGGATTGTCTAGTTTGGCATCTTCTTTACATGGCAGAAACGAGTTTGTCTGCCTTAATCCTTCTCATACAACCACTGAGTAAAGTCTGTATGTGTTACAAGAAGAGCACCTGAGTTTTTTCAGGGATCAAGAAAGAGTAACAACACAGTAGCTCACCCTAACCCTGTTCAAACAATCAAGAATACTGCATCTTGTTCACCTCTTATTATTACCGGTCCTCTTTCAAAATCAGACTATTCCTCAAGTTACGCGTTTCTCAATCATCCAACATAATGCAAATATGCTGAAAATGCAGCAGGAAACATGTAGTGCCACAGAAAGAAAGGAAAAAGCACGGAAACCCACAGAAGTTGAAAACAAAAAACCACAGGTAAGCCTCTTTCCAATAAAAACAAGCACTGCCCTCTGCAAAGCAGAACTAACTGAACCAGACAGGGAAATTCAGACAGACTCATGAAACACTGGAAAACAACAGTTACCTCAGATTTTTTTTTTTTTTTTTTAAAAAAAGAGGAGGGGGAAGTAAAAATCTAGTTACCTCCAAGATCCTATGAACAGGTATCCAACCACCTGTTCAGGCCTACTAATGTTTTGGGGTAGTTCTGGGCATGCAATCAGTTTCTCTAGCATCCTAAATAACATTATCGAAGAAATTAGGTGGCAGGAATTGCAGACCCTACATTTTTAATGCAATCACTCTGCAGGAGTTACATGGCATTTCATGCTGGATCATAATTAAGTAACTTGCAAACTTTGTAGATACTAAGACCAGAAGAAATTCTCATTGCTATAAATAGGTCATACAAAACAGATGTGCCTGGCAATGCTTGACATCCAAGACTTGTGGTCAAACTCCCACTTCACACCTCCATCCCAGGGGATGTTCAAACCTCTGCAATACAGCACTATTCTTGGAAGTCTTTATTTTATTCTCCCTTCAACTAGAACTAAATCTCCCTTTAACTAGAAATCATTGCAATTATATAAATTGCTGTTATCACATTGCTTGCTTTAAAAAAACCTAAAACTCCAAGTTATACTTGGAAATTATAAATTCTGTGCATCTACATACTAAAACTATTGTTTGGGGCGAAATGTGTCATTCCAAGAAAGAGCTAAAGGAAGAGACTCTTATTTGCCTCGTGTCCCTTCAACCTTTTCTCTTTGTAACTGTTGGAAGCAGTGAATCAAAGGTAAAATGAACTGACTTGCCCCAGTTTGTTTCCATGCAACTTAAAGTGCATCATTAATGTTTAATGTTTACTCCCATTGGTCATGAGAAGCTTTTTACATGATTAACGCGTTTCATTTAAGAGACATTTTCTCTTAAAGAAAGCAAGAGAAGAAAGCTATTCATACATCCTTCAGATTCTGTGTAGACCTAGAGGGCACAAATTTTGAGTCCAGCTTCCCTTTTTTTTTTTTTTTTTTTTTTTTAAATAAAAATCACTCCTGAAAACAACTCAAAACCAAACTGGGACTAACTTGAAGTAAACAGAAGTTAAGCATTAACTCAAAAACACAGGTCACTTTATCCATGACAATCATGACCTCAAAAACTGAGATCTAGAGAGATCAAAATTCTGACCTTTTTCAACAGATTAGGCAACAGTCAAAATAGTACATTAGAGACAAGGCGCTTTGGAAAGGATACTGAATAGTTGTACTTTTTAACCTGACCATGCTTTAGCCTTCATTAACCAACCTCTTCACAGAGCAAAGGACTGACTTCTTGCCGCTCTGGTCCAAAAATCCCTTGGCAATATTCACAATGGGCAGATGGGTGGTTGTATGCGTTTTTGAAGGCATTAGCTTTCTTCCTGTGAGAGAACCCATGAACCCCAATACAAAGCCTTAACAAGAAAGCCTTATTCTAACAAGTACATTTGGCTTAAAATACTCACATCTGAACCTCAAGCTCAATTACACTGTGCATAAAGTCACCCTACAGTAACATCTCAACCACCTTCCTCACTATCTCTTAAAGACACACACCAGAAGTCCAGCACTTCCACCCCAGTTGGGAACATACACCAAGCTTTTTCTCACACTCCTAATTTTGGAAGCCATGTTAAATTAGTAAGGTTGCCAACAAAGAAAATATATTGTGAAGAACAAAGTGTCTCTCAAAACAAGCAGACACTTCAGAGAGAATAGGTAAAACCCTTATTAAAATACAGCTTGAACAACATGGAGTTTGTAGCTCCTACTAAGGCCAGCCTCAAGCTTACAATGAAAGATTAAAATCTGTTAGTCTAAATCAATTACCCATCCTGAATGCGCATGGTGCATTTGAACCACACAGTCTGGAGAGGGCTTTGCATCACGCTACATACTCAGTGACAGCACTCACTTCCCCAGCAGTGAGCTAAATTTCAGCTTAACAGCTCAAACATTCCCTTGACTATATTCATAACCAAAGCTCCTGCCTGCGCAGTAGCTACAGAAGAGCTACATGTGAACTCTTTACCTTTGAACCAAAGTGACTAACACTCACACTGAGCTGCTATTCTCCATGCAAGATAACCTAGATTTAAAATGAATACACATTCACAACAGCATCAAAAGGAAATGTGCTCTATTGGACTCCAGTGATTTTGCAGACTAGCAGAAAATGAACAAGCATTAAAAACAGGGATAATCCATTACAATATGCACTTCAAGTATTTAGTGAATGTACTTTGGGTTTAATTTATTTATACCAACTCAATGTTCCAGACCTGCATCGCTGTATTGTGTAAATATAACAAATTCTTATTCTAAGACTTCGTTGTAGCACTCTGCTTTGTGCCTGCTTGCAAGAAAGGGAGATTTTTTACTTCTGCACAAGTATGCAGATTAAGATCATTTCTCAGCAACATCTGTCATTATGTTCTTGAATGATAGTTTCCAATACTGCTTCTCAAACTGTTAATCTGATCATATCTCAGTGTCAAATTATCTCAGATTATTCAAACGCGTCATTACTCTATTCTCTTGATGCAACTGGCGTAATCCAGTAACGATCTTTTTTTAAAAAAAAAATAAATATCACTGTAATACTTTTTACTGGGGACCTGCATACACAAACAGTGAAGATAAAAGACGACCTCTCTGGACAGACTTTTTTTTTTTTAATATAAAAAGCCTCATTTCTTCATTAATATGTACCTGATTTCCCCTAAATATTCCCAGCAGAATACACGCATCTCCTCTTTGTCCTCCTTCCATTTCTTTCTCCCTACACTCTCCTTCCTCAACTACCCTCAGCACCCCCAAATACCAAACAAATAAGGGGCTGCTCTTGAGGTGGCCAAGTCAAGGCTCCCCCTGAACTGACTAAGCAAATGGCAGTCCTCACTTAACCAGGTGTGTGCACACACACACAGGCATCAGACACACAACTTCACCTTGTCCTTGAAGATGCTTGGCTTTTGAGGGGAGAGGGCTTGGGAAAGAAGTGGGGGGACCACATGCTCATACACACCACCTTTTCTAGGGCAGCCATGAAAAGTGACCTTCAGTCACACACAAAGACATCTTCACACTTCAGACTATTTCATCAATGCCATAAGCTTACTTTACAGTTCAAGCTTGGCCTCAACACAATTCTGAGGAACTACTGGGGAAAGGGATGGGGGGAAAGAGACCAAAACTATTGCTGCCTGCCTAGGTCCAATTTCTATAGTTAGAGGACTTCTCTGGACAAAGACCACTGTTCCGCATTCCTTCCCCACCTCCATCACATGATACAAGTTTTACTTTGGAAGTGACCCTAAATGGAAGATTAAATTTCATTTTCATGGACCTGACCTCACTATGCCTTTCTGGACTACCTGCAAACTGTGCAAACCAGGCTTTCCATATTGCCTGGCACCCCAAAAGCCTACAATCTACAAGCCAAGCTTCAACCCTCTCCATCCCCTTCCCAGCTTAACCCTGCAAAACAAATACATTTAGTAGGTGTGCCTGGGCAGAAGCTGGTCCTGCAAATGAAACCGCATTAACAGCGCTATTTATCATGCCCAGCAGAACAAACACCAGCTCTGCTTCAAAACAGAATGGTGGCAGCAGCAACGGCTGTTACTCTTGGGAGAGAATGGACCCAGTTCCTAGGCTTATGGTTCACTCCAGGGTGGGCTGAAGTGACTCCAGAAGAAACACGCATCGGTGTATTCTTCAGTGTTTCCATTCAGCAGCTCTCCCTCAGGGCAGGGGGGGAGATAGGGGGAGTGGGAGGGGTGGGGAAAGAGACCCCCCCACACACCTCACCTCCAACTCCCACATTTTGCAAAATGCTTATTTTTAGAACTCAACATGCGTGCTGAGGTGCACGCGCTACTACTACCGTAGCAATGGCAGCCACAACCCCCGACTTCTTGTTTGTCATCAATCAAATACTCGTAGAGGATTGCATCGAACTGCGAAATACGCTCAAATACAGCTCCGAAGCGAAGTCCCAGCCAGCTCCTTGATATTAGTTACTATAGAAACCAGTCCCCCGGCACAGGCGCTCACAGCAGGAAATCATGCAGATTTCAATTTTACATAGTAATAAATGCTGCAGGAGAGGAGAATTTCACAACGATTGCAGGGGTTGATTGTACAAACCCAGACCTCTTCTACCTCGTGACACCACGGTGCTGCAGATGAACGTGCTCTCCTCCCCTCCCACCCACACAATTGCCACTGCTATTAGTTTTGAAGTGGTTTCCACAAAGCCCGTGTTGGGATGGCTGCTGCAAAGGTTGCAGCATGTTTCAGTGGCTTCATTAGATTAGAAAACAAACTCATTTTTACACGCAAGCCACCCAGGTGAAAACAACAATAAAAGCAGAAAGTGCAAAGCAGTAGAAAGATTTAAGCATACATAAGTACACAAAGAAAGGAAATACTGTCAGGTCACAACCCAGAGCTCCTTTGGAAACAGCCCATCTTCCTTTCCATCCCCACCCTGTCAAAAACAGCAACCCATACGGAGGGCAGGTCACAGATTAATTTGTAGGAAAAACCACTGTAGAAAGCACAAAGACAAGAGGACGGCGCTGAGCCCTGAAGTGAAACAGCGAGGCAATTACATTATTTTAACTTTTCAGAAGTAGTTCTACAGGTTGGACTTCATCAGGAGTGGGAGTGGAAGAGGAAGACACACAGCACAATGCACTTCTTGTCCTACGCTAATTTTCTAGTGAAATTCAAGAACCAGCAGGGACTCTTCCCCACCTCTCTAAATGAACCCGTAAGCCTCAACAGTACAAGGTTTTGCTACTTCAACCAGCGAAGAAAAGAGCAGGGAACTGCTTCACTGAAGAAAACTATCATGTAGGGGAGGAGGGAAGGGGTGAACAGCTTGCACAGCAACAGGGACAAACATTCGTGCTGGCAACACCCGACAAAATCATCAAGCAAACAGAAGGGCGAGAAAATGAAGGAAGCTGGTCTATTTTTAAGCAAGACCTCATTATTACTATGAACATGCACTGCTTCCCTGGAAGCAGCAGGTATGCAAACATGAGATGAATCATATCACCGAGTAAATCACCTGGCAGTAGGAACGCTAGTTTGCATGGACACACGCAGAGCAAACATACAGAGTCTCCTGTCCTGATACCTCCAAGAGCGTGGGGAGGAACATCCTTCTGGGAGGAAAATTGCATTATTGAGAGGAAAAAAAACCTGTTAGACAATGCAAATGTCACTGGTGCTTCTGTTAATGACTTTTGTTAATGATTAGACAGAGCTCCATTGTTCTGGACACTCCATTCAACATTAGTCTGCTGGAGCTTGTAATTTCACTTTTTGTATACCTCTTCTGTCATTAGAAACAAACATAATTTCTGTCCAGCCAGGGTAGGAATAGACTTAGGGAGCTGGAGACGACATCCCAAGTCAAAGCACACGTTTTTCTGCCACAGCCTTCGCACAAATTGCCTTGCTGATCTAAAGGAATGCTGCAAGTGGTTCAACGGGCCTATGGACTGGAGTGTAATGAGGCTGAGGTCAGGTCCACGCTCAGCTCCCTAGAAGTATTGCGAGTTTGCATCAAGTCAGTTGACAGCACCAACTTCATCCTTCACCAACCCATTATCTCTTCTTGGAAGCTGCCTCTGAGATGACCAACAAGAGGACAACCGCTGAACCTGCATTTCAAGACATCTGTAAGTCACACGTGATGAGGCAGCAGAAGCACAGAGACTGCTCTGCTGCATCCACAGTACATCATGGGCAAAGTCCACAAGGCAAGAAGCACCACCTGACTTTACAGAAACCTAGCTCAGTCTAAACTGATTTTTTAATTCTCCTCCCATACCACCGCTCTTTCTGTCTCATAGCAAATAAGATACGAAATAAAATGCAATGCAAACAGGTCTTCAGCTACCTTTGCTATCCCACTGATGACAGATTAAAACAAAACAACAAAAAAAAAAAAACCAAAAAAACCCAAACGTGCAACAACTCTCTTGTTGTGGTTACTACAGAATTGTTGCTATGTGCCAACTAGCAATTTATCACATCAAAAGACTGACTGAATTAGCCTAAAAGGGGATCTCCCACCACAGGAACATGTGCTACACTGGGAAAACCAACCACCAACCAAAACCTCAGCCTTCATTTTCAAATCCACATCCCATTATCAAAAGGATGCTTTTGCATCTTTGCTTCTAACTTAGTAAATTGTCTGAATTAAATTCTCAGAGCCATTTATGGTTTATCCTCATTATTTCCCAAACTGGATGTTTAAGACATCAAAAGTTTGGTTCTATTGCAAAGACTAAGAAAATTCTTTGGAGCTACAAAACCAGTATTTAGTTTCTGAAGTGTAGGTGCTCTGCATGAAGATGCCCACAGAGATACAAAGTCATCACGGAATTGGGAACAGCAATCAATCCATCCCAAGCCTGCAGAAAAAACAGGACCTGATATTCTGTCCTACTAAAAGCAACACAGCTGCATAAGGAAGGGGAAATGAAGAACTGCAACTAAGATTGAGTATATAAAAAATTAACTCAGTGCTGTTCCCCCTCCCCCCACTCCCAAACATTTCTGATTCAGATGATAGTGATTAGATTTACATTCAGTCATGAAAAAAAAAAAAAGGCCACCCACTCCTATCTTGACATACCTGCCCACTCCTTGGATGAAGTATTAAAGCAGCTTATTTGCTTCTTCCCCCCTCATCTTTTTATTTTTCTTCTTCACAGAAGTTAGTCTTGCATTCAAATTTTCTGTTTCTGTTAGCATATACAATCACCTGGCAGCTTTACCCCTTTCCTAACAATATTTCAGTCTCTTAGCAAATCACCTTAAGCTGAAAAAATACTGGGTTGTAGGGCAAATACAAACTCTACTTATGCATCACATTGTGCACCATACCAAGGAGTAGCTGACTGTGTAAGTTATTATAGCGATTATTTTTATCTGTTGCCCTGGAAATGTCTCCTTAGGTAGGAGCATCAAAGCACCACAAATGTTACCAACGACCCTGAGCTAAATTTCATCTTGACCTCAAGGGGGAAAAAAAAAAAGCCTAAATAAATAAAATTTCTTTACACTGCAGTGCATGCACTCACCCAAAGAAAAAGCAATGGTAATGCTTTACCCACAGAACATCGCTTTTCACGTGCTATATGTAAAATCTAGTCATTAATAACCAAACCAATCCATTTTTCCTGTGTTTGGCATATAAGATGTTAACCCCTTTTTGACTGCTCCAGCCAAATGGGCTCACATCAGCAGCAGAGTTCTCAGAGTGCCACACTTGTTCAAAGACATGGACTGACATTTGCTAGTTGTCTAGAGAAAGACAGGAATATGGAAACAGACAATAACATAGCACTGCCCGTTATATATGTGTTTTGTAGTCTTAGCACTTGTAAGCAGCATTTCCAAGTCCCCCTTCTCAAAATGCAACAGATGTGTAATATGCATCCAGCTTCAAAATTATGTGCCAACTATTCTGAATTGGTCCTGTGTTTTGCATCATCTTCATGAAAGTATAATGGAAGACTGAATGGTTCATTTAAATAATTTTCTTCCTGATTATTTTATATTTGAAAATCCACAAAGAAAAACCCTGGACTGTATTATTTCACTTCAAAGACTCCATGGGAGGAATAAGTGCTTATTACAGAGTCTTATCTTAACTGACAGGAAGCTCAAATAAAGGTTTCATTATCTGAGTACGAGCATCTAAAGTTAAAGAGGAGCCAGAAAAACAAAAGCACGGGACAATGAGAACCCCTTTTCTCTTGTGCCCAGCTTTGCTTTCACTCTGAAATTATGCACATATTCATCATAGAATCATACAATAGTTTGGGTTGGAAAGGACCTTTAAAAGCCATCTAGTCCAAGCCCCCTGCAATGAGCAGGGATATCTTCAACTAGATCAGGTTGCTCAGAGTCCCGTCCAACCTGACCTTGAATGTTTCCAGGGATGGGGCATCTACCATCTCTCTGGGCAACCTGTTGCCAGCATTTCATCACCCTAATCGTAGTAAAAAATGTCTTCCTTATATCTAGTCTGAATTGACCCTCTTAGCTTAAAACTGTTACCCCTTGTCTTATTGCTACAGGCCCTATTAAAAAGTCTGTCCCCATCTTTCCTGTAGGCCCTCTTTTATATATTGAAAGGCCACAATAATGTCTCCCTGGAGACTTCTCTTCTCTAGGCAGGACAACCCCAACTCTCTCAGCCTGTCGTCATAGGAGAGGTGCTCCAGCCCTCTGATCACCTTTGTGGCCCTCCTCTGGACCTGCTCCAACAGGTCCATGTCTTCATCACAGCTCCCCAGTCCACAGGCAAGAACATAGGAATTTCTTTCCAAAGTGTTATACAGATTGTAGGTCTACTGCTATAGATTGTGGTGTCTTTCCCCTCCCCGAGACTTCCTTTTTCTCCCCACCCCCCAAAAAATAAATACGTAAAAAGCCACCTTTCAGAACTGTCCATAACATTTTGCTGTGGCACCAAGGATTTATCCCTGGGGTCGCATTGTGCCTTATTTGCAGTGAGCGAAATACTGGTTCAGAAGGCCCAAGCACACTTACTTGGGAGATAACACGCCAATTCCAGCACTGCAACGCTTTGTGCGGCTTGTCACCTTGGAAAACCACTTCAATACGTACCACTTCTATCCTGGCTAAGATGACAACAAAACACCCAGAGTCAGGACTACCTGAAGGTGTACTCACACAATACCTGGAGCAACACCGATGCAGAGTCTGCCTCGGAACACAGATCTGCAGCAAAGGTACTATTTTAATTGGCTTTATTAAACATGAAGAGCAGTCACTGAATACTGCAGTACAAGAGCTACCTGAAGCACATACAGAACTAAATCTGATTAATATCTGCGAGTAAGGAAAAGCGTTAAACCACATTTACATTTCCGCATGCGGACAAAGTTTAATGGGGCCTGAAAAAAAGTACAGATGCTTTAATGGGGCACTTCTTCCAGGCTGATATATGCTCCTCCTCAAACAGGTAAGATTAAAATGGTTATGCTGGTTTTGGTACCCTGTCACCGCTACATGCCATGCAGGCTCAGGCTGCGTTTTGCTTCCAGGTCTGCTCAGTGTCCCTTTGTAGCTGGTTGACCATCCACAGCTCTTCCCTCCCCGACCTCAGACCTCCTCTGCCCACCAGGCACCCTCAACTGGAATTTCCTGCAACTCTTGTCAGTAGCTCTGCATTGCCTTAAAGCCCTCTCAGACATCTGTAAAATGAAAGAGATGGAAAACATAAATAGCACCAACCAGCATGACAGATGTCAAAATTACCAAAGGCAGGGAAAACATACCTTTAGTAGCACTTGCCAAGTTGAAACGAGGCAACTTCAAACAGCATTACAATCCGTGGAATCCAACTGGCCAGAAAAAGCTGTGCGATACACTGAAACGTATCTTGAAGTGATTTAACTAATATGCTAATATCAACACACACCTATGTATATGTAAAAACCCTTCAATATGAAAGAAAAACAAAAAACCCACAAGAGTGGATATCAGCTGCCTCATTAACAATCTCACTTTGAAGATCAATTTTAAGCTTCAGGGTAAATCAAAGCTGTTAGATCATCTTTCCATAAATTTTAATTTACACCTGTGAGGATGCAGGTAGGCAAGACTGGGGCAGCTTTTTTTCCATGGAAGTTGCTGACGGTATACTAAGTAGATCTAGAATGCATGTCTTCACAATAAACTCCCTCATAACACAAGGAGGATAGTTACTCTTCTCACCTACTTTTTCAAGTTCCTGAATTCTAGCACTTATCTACAAAGGACATTCAAATGCAGCAGAGGCAGAAGAATACTAGCATCAAAAATCAAAGCAATTTACACACATGCTTTTACATACTGTTCAAACCCAACTTACAATATGTTTATGTGTGACATGTTTATATTTGGGATGCACAGTTCTTGCTTTCATAAGAGAATAAAATTTTAATGCACAAAGTACTAGGTAAACAGCTATTAAAGTAAATCAGACTTAAGTCTCTTTCATGCTTCAGTTAGAATTGATGCGGAAAAACACATTCAAAATTTCAGATATTGAAAGACTTAAGCAATATGAAAAAAACCTAAACTCACAAGCATACACCTCCCCAAAGGAAACGTCACTGAAGTTTAACGGTATCCCGAAGTATCTATTTAATTTAATATTTTGTGAGTATTCTCTTTAATAATCATAGTGAGAAATAATACCAGATTCCACTGCAGACTAACAAGTTCTGCCAGGCTGTATGCCAAACAGATGTAGCCTGAATAATACAAATGGCTAGATGGATGCATATATCTTGTCAGAGCTCACCAGCCAAACATCTGAAGGAATTTTGTTTTTAAAAATCTCTAGTACCAGCAAAAAACAGCACACGCTGCTATATAGCCAGCATTATTAGAGAATTAGCAACGTAACTTGACAGAGTCCCCCATCCAAATGATGTTTTTTATATGGTCAGACCCACAGAAATAAAACCTTTTGGCGATAGATGCATCAGAACTACTTTCCTCATTTTTTTCCTTGTCAGGCTGAAATCAAAAATCATTGAACTGAGGGAACCGAACTGAACTCAGGGGAAAAGAGAGACTAAACTTTGAGTTGATACGTATCTAAACAGAGAGACAGCAAAGAAGGAAGAAAAAGCTGAAATGAGTTGGTCGGGAAATTCATCTGTGTATTGAGTCACCACAAAACACCGGGTACTTCACATTCAGGGCTTTTCCTACCTCAAAAGCTACAACGTGAGGAAAACAGCAAAGTACAGGTTATCCGACTCATCCAACCATAGGTTATACCATAGGTAGTGCTCCAATTATGCCCTCTATTTGAGCTCCAAGCGGGAATGTGAAGATAAACATCATTACCGTTGCAGAATTAGAAGGAAAGTAAATGACAGAAAGATGCAACAAGAGGGGAAAAAAATGATGTTTGGGAACAGCAGTAATGGCACACAAGGTAGAGAAAGATATCAGCTGGAACAAGGACTGGAGGTGATGAAAATAGGCTTTCATACTTGAACACTCGGTGTCTGCAAAGGTAGTCATCTCCTCTTGCGTGTGTATGGACATGTACATCCATGTAAACACTTTTTCTTCTTTCAAAGCAAATGCTGATGCAAACAGATTAAAGAGCAGCTAGAGAGTGCTACTGCTGACTGATAAAACGCTTTCATCATCTAGATCAGCGGGTCTTAAAAATAACAGGCCACCTTCTGTAAAACTATAAGCAATTATAAATAAAATGCAGCACCCAGCTTCACAACATTTGAGTCATCCCACAAGGCACTAACACTGCCCCTCCGAAACAAGCATTTGCTTTAATATTTTCATACACAGTTCCCAGAAGAAGCATTTGGCTCATGCAATGATAAACCATACTTATGATTTAAAATACACCAACCCTCCCTGCCTTTGTCATGGAAAGAGCTACACAAGTCTTATGTATACACCCAGAAGCTGAACATGAACTTTGCTGACTTCGATTAATCTGTTAACTGAGAACCCTCTAAACAGTGTGAAGCATAGCCAGGCATTTGATTAGACAATCAAATACATGATTTTATAAACTGGGTACGTAACAGGCAAAATTTAACAAATAATTTTTCCAAGTTAGATAACTCCTCAAAGGGAAAACTGGGAGCCCATTAAAATCCCAACAACAGAGAAGAAAAACACTAAGTTTGCTTGGTTTTGTTTTCTGAACATGGTTGTTTATCCTAACGGCAGAATACATTTTTATGAAACTGTGTCCTAGTAAGTCACAGGGAATTCTGCTATCGTCTTCAATGGGGCCAGGCTTTTATCCCTGTCCACAGCAAGCTAGAAGGGTTTGCGTTTGTTCAAGGACCAATGTGCAACCTCAGAGATGCTTCAAGGCAATAGACTACTTGTATGTAAATACTGGAATGGGTATGAGTGGAGGTTGGGTTGGGAGGCAGATCAGAACCACCAACTAACTTGGAATTTTGATTCTTTGCCCAGAACATCACTTTCTAAAAATAAAAACAAAATTCCCTTCTATCCTTTCAGTCAGGGAACGAAGAAAGACGGAACAGAGGAGCTATACAAATTTGGCAGGCCTGGATTTACAGAGCTTCTTTTGTAAAGGATGTGTTTGAAGAGATAAGAGACAAGACACGACTCTTGTTGGACATGATCCAAATAACACAGCAGAAAGTGCAAAATACCCTTCAAAAACCCGCATAGTATTTTTGTTGGAGAATAGGAGAGTTTCAGTCATTCTGGTATCTGAATACAAGTTCTATAAGCCTGCCAGCACAGCCAGAAGACAAAGTCTCAAGGATTTTGGTAGGTTTACTTTGTTTTCCCTTTGGGGGAGGGAGAAGAAATAGAAGAGAGCATACTCAAAGGAAAGACGTGTTAGAAATCCAAGTTAAGTTCTGCCTTGGGTCTCATCCTTAGTTTATTCCACTTTCTGGAGTGTTTATTATTTTACATGAGTAGATTACCCATAATTTACAGAAGGTATGCATATAATGAGGAACTTCTTATCAGAATGTACTAGCTTTAAAAAGGAAAAAAAAAAATATTGTTCCCTCTTGTCATTCTACGGTTTGATACTTGCTCCAGCAGCTGCTACTACTCCTGTTAGCCAGAAATGGAAGGAAACGGAAGTCTGGCTGAGCTTGCATGCTGCTAATGGAGACACACACTCTTCATGTTAGCAACATTACTTTCTTAGTCTCTGAGTCAAATGCCAAGGACATATTAGGATTTCAAAAAAAAAAATGTTACAAAACCTCTAAGGTTAGAGGTGACCAAAAGCTACTCACTCAGCAGCGATATACGCACTTTGGCTTTGCTCTTCAGCAATGGAGCCCAGGGACACAGTGACCATGGGGAATGCCCTACTGCTGCAGGGACATCTGCACGCGATGCCTCGGTCACTGGGCATCCAACAACAGAGAAGCAGCAAGCAGCCTTTTGTTTCCTTCCAACTCAGCAGCCTGGAAGGATTGCCAGCTGCACTATTTTGGCATCCATACTCACCCAACAAGCTTAGACTGTTACCCAGAGAAGCCCACAGCCCAGGAAAATTAATTTTGACCAATAATGTCAGACTTAAAGAAGAGGAAGGACAAGCAAAGACATTCCTCAAGGTTACAAGTACAGGCTACTACTGTCATTATATACAGACCCCAAAGGCCATAGCAACAGCTGGCATCAGCTCTATCTTCAGCAACCCTATGCTTATTTATACCAGCTGAATATCAAGCCTTTTACATTTACTCAAGGTACAGAAGCGTCAGTGAATACAGATTTCAGTAAATCTTGCTTTCTAAAATATTATTCATCAACATATAATTCAAATGGTAATTAAGAAGTGATTGATGACGCATTTAAATTACAGGTTTCCAGCATTTTTTCAGTAAAGAAAAGATTACTTCCTTTTTCACGTGTCGCTTTTTCAAAGTGCAAGTCCATCTAACAGATGTCTCGCAGATCTGCTTGTCAATGTAACAAGTTAGACTTTTTTTTTATTACGACAAATGGTATAAACCACACAGCATTCTGTTAAACTCAATATTGACACATCTGCTTACCACGTGTATTAGTAGCCATGTCAGCCACTTTCTGAAAGGCATCCAAAAAGGCAGCAGCTGCTACTACTGTAGTCCTGAAATGCATACAGATAACAAAACATTAGCAGTGTCTCATTGCTGCCTATTTAATTATTGCCAAAAACATTTAGGCTTATAAAGAATACCACTGTGAACTTGCAGAGGCCACAAAAAATATCGTCTTTTATATGTGAACTTAGCCTTTTCCCTCCTTCATTTCTTAATCCCTTCCTTGCTTTGTGTTAGCACTATGGACTTGGAGGCAGCCACACTAATTCTATGCTGTGAATTGCACAGGACAGGTGCTATTTCAAAAGAGCACAGCCATCCCCCTTCTAGCTGATTTCCTCTGATGAACTAATATTAAGCAGTCAAACATGAAAAACAAATCTAACATACATTATACTGCACCCATTAGTGAACAAATTACAGCCACTGCTATTTTCAGGGAACATGTATATTTTAAGAATAAGCATGCAGGACCTTCCTTTTATCTAGGATCCTGGCCAAAGACTTTCCTGAATTTCTCATCTGAGAAGCACGAGCATGTCTTGAAACAGAAAATAGCAACTTCTTGGAAATCAGTCTGGTCTGGAGTTTTTGGGCAAATAGGAAAGACAGAAAAGAAGAAAAAAAAAATCTCCCCAAAAACCCCACCCCAACCCCCAAAATAAACAAAAAAATGAAGAGCCTTTCTGAGCCAATGCTTCTCCAAAAAGGTCCCTTCCCAAGAGGTACACCAGCCATCTCCGAGACTCCACAGTCCAAAGCGTCAACCCCACTAGACCCATCTCCCTCCAGGTTTGTAAAGAACATGCAGACCACACGTCTCTTCAAGTGGACAGCAAACGTGAGTTACAGTTTTCTGAACACGTCTGTTCTACATAAGCAGGCCCTAGAGCCCTAAACACCTCAGGTCAGTACCAGATTTCTGATGGGTTTGTAGGCTGGTTGATTCAATTTAAGCGAAAGTAGGCCAGGGCTCTACAGGTAAAGCGTAACCGTGCCCTCTCCACAGTTACCTTGTGGTTCTGTTTCTGCACAACTGTTCTGCCAATAACTCTGATTTCCTCTCCTGACTCTAACAGTCAGCCTCTCCAAGCAAAATCCTGAAGGAAGACCATCAACTTCATTTTGTTTCAAGCGCTCCTTGCTACCCTCCAAAAACCTGGCAGACCTGCAGGAAAGCTGATCCTTGGCCAGAAAGAGCAGAGGACTACTTAATTAGGTCAGATTTTATGCAAGTTTCACTCCAAATATGATCAAGATACTAGGGATGTAACTGGCAGCATAATAAATGGCCTACTGACAGCACAAAAGATTTGAATGCAAAAAAAAAAAACAGGCTTGAGAGGACCAACCAAACGCATAAGGACTCTCCACATGCCCAAGAGATTAAAGGGAGAGCAAAAAAACCCCTGACAACTAGCTAGCCATATGCAGCCCTAGAACTAGATAACCTTTTCTGGGATTTTCCTTAACAGTGTTTGCATTCTTCATCTTCCAAACTTGTGGGTCATGCTGTTATTCGTGTACCATGTTGTTAATTATTAATTATATTGCTAATAACAAAGTTCCATTTCTCCAGTAACAAGAGCCAGGAAGACCTGGCTCTAGCTCAGATGACATCTGCTCTCCTTTATCAGAGCACACAGAAATGAGCCAGAGGCAAATAGCTCACATTTGCTAGAAATGGACAGCAAATCCTCGAACACAGGCTTTCAAGCTGCCTGCTTGCACGTTCCTGTAGCTAGAAAAGCACTACATTGATTGAATGCAACACCACAGGACTGGGAAATAAACAAAACTATCCCTCATGCCTTCCCAGAAGGCCTGTGTATAAAGAGTACAAAGGGCTAGGAAAGCTCTCCATTTCTCTTCTTTCACTACTCCTCTGCTTCTTCCACACTCACTCAATGTGACGTGAATTGCTAGAAAAGGAAAAACCACATGCAAGTGTGATATTTAAGGCACGGTGTGGCAGAATAGCATATGCCAGTTGTTTAGGGCAAATGAGCCTAAACCGCAGCCTCTTCAGGAACGGTTCACAACGCAACACAGAACTGCAAAACAGACTGCCAATAACTATACCTGTTACCACCGCTGCTGTGAAAAAAACACTGATGCTCTGGAGAGCACAGCGGAGATTGTGGTTTGGGGAGAGTTGTGAAGAAATGGAGCTTGGATTCGCATTAGCAGAAACAAATTTTACAAGTGAATGAATTCTAGAGATAGCAGAATCGGTCTGAGTGTGATACACATGGCATTTATTAAGTAATCCAGAATGCCGTTTGCAAAGTATACCCCAATAACATAAGTTTTAACCATCACCGATAAATGATCCTGCACAGGAATTCCCTTAGTTTTTAAGGCAGCAGGAAGTCCTGTTATGACTACCAAAGACTCTTCAACATTTTGAGCCCTCTTCTAATATAAACCTGCTGTATTCTACACTAATAAAGTGGACAACATAGGGCTAACTCCAGACGTGTGTTCTCTAAACAACAATAAACCATCTTTCCAATTTTCCATTAGAAGCCATGAAATTTAGCTCATTTTATGTTTATTATGTACAGCTGGTGGTAGATTATGTATTTTCCAAAATACATTAAAACAGCAGTAGTAGTATGTGAAAATTACATCCATGGGTGTTGACTATAAAAAATGCACAGTTTTATTGCACATACAAGGAATTGTAGGGGATGTTGACTGTGTAACACAAAACTTACCGAAGCTGAGACTGCAGTTTCCCAGCTTTATTTATAAAATCTTCCCACACTGGGTAACTTCCCTGCAAGAAAAACAAAACACAATAATGAAGACTTAATTTGAGCATTCTGGTTTTGATATTCCAGATCAAATGAAACTAGAAGTAAAGCAGTAACTAAGACTTCACTATATACTAATCCTTTAACACCAAAAATATATTTTCCTAGCAAGTTTTCTCTCACATCCTTAGACACCAGTCCCAAGCAGATGGGACGTCAACTGGTTCTGAATCCAGGTGAAACAGTAGGTCCTCTGAAGAGGCTTTACAGATTTTCCAAATAGAAACACTGGAAGAGAAGAGGGATTTTAACTGAAGCAGAGGAAAGAAAACACCTTACTTCAGATGGATACAGCAAAACCAAACCTATCAGAAGTGGGGTGTTAGGATATTGCAACAACATGTACAGAGAAGCTCCCAAAACTAAAGGCAGTTGTTGGTCTCTACAAACGGATTCTCTGTGTCACTACCAGGTTCCCATCCTCTTTTTTAAAAAATAAATAAAACAATTATTTTTAAAGCCTTTACAATAAAGGTCTGAGTTGACCAAGAGACCACCTCAAACACTGTCTCAAGGTAACTCAGCAATCGGGCACAGAAAAGGCACAGTGGCCGTAAGACAACAAACTTTCCCAACAGCTACCATATGACTGCAAAACCTGCTTCCAAAACAGTCCTGAATGACCTTGGAGCCGATTTCTGAATCGAAGCTGATAAAGCAGCATGGCATTGAGTGTATTCAAAGTTTTTAAGAAGGTTTGATTCTTCTTGACTTCAAGTTTCCTGTAAACTTTTTCCCCATTTTTTTAAAATTGTGTAAAAAGCACAGGCATTCATTTAGAATATGGACATCAAGTGTTCTTGCAAGTTCTGATCTTTATTTTCCAAAGTTAAAAAAAAAGGTGCTGATTTCTATGGTAAAAAAGAAAAGTCATCCTCTTTAGACCAAAAAAAGGTTAACTTGCTCTCTGCAGAGCAAGTGCAAATTTTCTGTTAACAGCAAAAACCGTTGTAGAAAGAAACCTCAAAATTTCCCTTTGATGGGAGTCTAGAGAGTAAAATAAAATATCCCTGCTTCCTTTAATAAAGGTATAAGACTTGCTGTTACCAGAGCAACGACACAATAAAACCCAGATAAAGCAGATCCTCAAGGCTAACATTACCCCAGCTCTGACTGGAAGAGGTTGCAAGCAAGTGCAGTTGCTTGTAGCAAACTCGATCCACCCCAATAAACTGGTCTGCTTTTTGTAAGTAAAACAAAATCCATTGCCCACACTGCCATGAGAGGCCACCTCTTGTTCAGGGCAAAGACAGCCCCTTCCCCAAAAGCTGACAGCCAAATGCCAGACCCTCTGTACACCCCAGCAAGGCAGCTCCCAGCCATTCACGCACCACAAGGGGATCCACTGGAATTAGACCTGGAGTTAAAACCAAAGGCAAATCCCAAGCCTCCCTTTCGACTCTGGCCCTGGTCACAATTTAATGTTCTCTACTTATCATATTTTGGAAAAATATGATGTTTTTACAGAGACGTCATGTGCACATCTCCCACATAGTCACTGCACAGCAGGGCTTGGGCAGTGCCATGATACATCCAGATGCAGAGGCTGCTGCCATAAGGCCACTGTCAAGTTATCTAACTGGTACTCCACATATTTTTCATCAAGGGTTGCAGGTTTTCTGCTAAAAGAAAAATAAAGGGGGGGAACCCACCAAAAAAACCCAATGTAAAACAGGTGTTCATAAAACCTCATTATAACTACACACAAGGGAGCCAGTGGGAAATGGAGAAGGGGAAGGAGAAAATAGCAGTTATCTGGGTGGTGAGACCTAGAATATAAAATGCTTCATGCTAAGTAAAAACTGTCAGACATTTAAAAAAATGAAAGAAACCCACCAATTATTTGGAAGAAGGGGAAAAAAACTGCTATTTCCTTAAACCTATTAGTCTTACTGAAATCCCCTACTCTGAATCCTGTCTTTCGGTGTTTGCCTGCATGCCGTATATGCATTATGCATGTGTATGCCAGGAGCCCTGAAAGCCCTGACAATTAACAGCAGGGCCTAGGGCTTTACTGGATTCTCGAGCAAAACGCAAGCCGGCAAGCGGAGGATACCAAAGCAGCCTGATTATGTTTCCATCTCGGTGGTGTATTATCCAGCTAAACATGCCTGATGGCATGCGGGAGATTGACACCAGCCTTGCGTTTAGCTGCTTCACAGGGAAGCTTAAGACACTCCTATCAAAACACAGCTCAGGAAGAAAACACCTTCCTTTTTTTTTTTTGTGGCCAGCCTGGCCACAAAGCAAGCAAAATTGGAATAGTCACCACGCATTTCCATGAGTATTTGTTCTTTGTCTTTAAAAACATTGTTCTCTTCAAGCCAAGGCTACTTAAATAAGCTGTAACAGCTCACTTAATGGTTTGTTTGGTTTAAATCAATGCAATCTCTTCACCTGGGCACTCTTACACTGGCCAAGAGCACCTGATCTCGCTTTGAACAGTAGAAAAATGCAGCATTTATTAAAAAAAGTCACTAAATTAATAACCTGGGTGGTGGGTTTTGTTGGGTTTTTTTTGTTTTGTTTGGGGTTTTTTCCAATTGTTAAAGAAACAGCAGTTTTCCACCAGTGACATGAATTCCTGCGTTATCTGCTCAGCTTGCAGTATCGTGATCTGTTTTTTTGCAACTCAACTCTAATAAACTCAGCTGAAAATTAAGAGGAGTTTGTTTTATCTGTGTTCCAGTAGAATTTGCTTTCACTTCTCCCTGCTGAAGCCACATCCAGCAGCTCATCTCTCTTAGTAACACACAACTCAAGTCTCGCGCCTAAATTCTGTCATCCCTTTTGAGCTTTTCCACAATACACTTCCACCACCACATCCTGCTGAAACCAAACCCCCCTTGACTCCCACCTACAGCACAATGCCTACCACTTCACAGGACCTAATAATGGGGTGTTTATCCCATCTCCAGCACCTAGGAAGCAAGGAAGCCATTTAGTGATGCTTGTGGGGACAAACCAAGGGGGTGACTCAGGAATCAGACCAGTGCCGTCAACACCACAAAGCTCCAGTACCCTGGGGAGCAAGTCCTTCTCCAAGACCTCTTCGTGTGCCACCTTGAGCATGGCAGCCCTGCTGTCACAGCAGCCCCGCTGTCACTCCGTCTCTCACCTCCACATTTGCAATAATAGTTCTTTGCTTTTGTCAAAGCAGCCATCAAGAGAAATGGTAACGGTGGTGGGAACCGCACACTAAGAGAGCCAAAAAGCTTCATCCTTGATTCGACATGTATTACTTTCCCAATTTAAACACAAAGAACCAGCAGGTGGAATTCGACGCCTTTGTCTAAGTGCTTTTGCGACGTAAAGCCACTTTCAAAGAGTAATAACACAGTATTTTTAAATGCTGCCTCTCCCAGAGCCTCCTCTGCACCTTCTGCAATTTCCGATTTCAACCGGCTGATAAAGGAAATCAATTTTCTCCCCTTTAAATGTCAGGGTTACTCAGGTCCCAGCGTTATCTGTGAAAGCAGCAGGTCTCCTCCACCTCCGGCCCTGCTTGGAGAAGAGCCGCTAAAGGAATCTGGGTCACAAATCCTCTTTTTAGCTCCTCACAGGTTAAAATAGAAATCAGTTACGGTGCGGGTTTGTTTAAATAGTTTTCTTGAAAATCATTAATGGTTTAATCCGGGGACTGTTTCCCCCAAAACAACTTTGCGCCCAATTATTTCTTCACCGTCAGATGCAGAAATTTGACGTGTCCTCTGTGAAATGGGTGTCCCACCATTACCACACGGCACTCCATGGCACCCAGTCCCCTCACACTGCTCAGCACAGCCCAGCCCTCAGCTTCTCACCTGACAAGGGATGTCACCGGTAAGCCGTAACATGCTATTATCCTACCCTATTGCTTAATTAGTCGGTTTATAGGTGATTAGTCACCTGATCCCAGGGCCCAGCTCCAGCTAATCTACGCTGAACACAGGCAGGGAAACACCTTTCCGCCTCAGGACTGAAAAACAAAATGGTGCCTCGTGCCTGTCACCCATGTAGCCAGTCCGCAATTAGGGACACGAAACAACCTTCCCTCAAGGACAGGCGCCACAATGAGTGTTTGAAAGGCACCAGGCTGAGCTGGCAAATCACCTGTAAATACGGGACACCAACACCCAGACCCGCCAGCATCCAGCCAGACGGCGTCCTCCATTGCTGCAGGTCCTGGGGACAGGTCCTCCATGCGCAGCAGGAAGGAGAGGGGACACCATCTTCATTCAGTGACATCCCATCCGACACCCAGCCCCACAAACGTGGGCAGATGTTCTAATTTTTGTCTTTCTCACCATTCAAATCTATTTTAATTGGCAATAAATTTCATCTTCCTCAGTCAAGACTGGTTTGCTCATGACGGTAACTGGTAAGCGATCTCCTTGTCTTTATCCCAACCCATGAGCTTTTTGATCTTTTCTCCCCTGTCCTGCTAAGGAGGAGCAAGAGAGCGGCTGGGTGGGCACCTGGTAGCTGGATAAGGTCAACCCACCACACCAGGGAAGAGCAGGCAAAGATCACCAACAGGCAGCTCTGGAAGGAGCATTTAAAACCATGCATGGATGAAGAACTCTTTTTTTTTTTTTTTGTGAACCATCACAGACAGACACCCTACAACAAACACACCTCTACAAGAGATTTACTGAAGTTTGGTTTTCCCTTCCTTTCAGGCCAGCAATCCTGCAGCAGGAGTGAGAACAGACAAGAAACTCGGTGATTTCTCAATAAAGGAAGAGTAGACTTGCAGCAAAGGATCATATTTGCTGAAATTGTTATTGATTACACCTAACAGTAAGAATAGAAACCCAGATTGTTGTATTTAAGATTACAACTTGAGTATCAGCAGTCTTGACAGTTTAAAACTGTTCTGTCACTCCTTCTGCTAAGAATTTATGATTATTCTTCTTCCATTAAGAGAAAAGACACTTACTTCCTTTAATAATTTATTTCCATGCACCCCAACTCCCACAGACAAGACGTGTCACATCTTCTAAAAACCCTTGACAGCATTTTTTTAAGTGCTTGCATTTATCAGAAAGGCTTTGCAGCCCTATTATCAGCTCTTGCTGGGACACTGAGTACAAAGGGAGCAGGAATAGTTTGGTATCTTGTTCACAGCAACAACCCATCTAAACTTTTGGGGCAGGTGGAAAGAGACAGAGAGCAGCTCTACAGTAAAGCAAATTCAGAATCTAATTTTGGCTGTTCCAGCTAAAGAGGTAGGAGAGAAAGGGACCAGGCAGGCAGTGCCTTGGTTTTATCTCACCGGTTATCAAAGCAAGAACTGTCTGCCCTCCAGAAGAGTACTGAACAATGACTATCTGCAGACTTCAATAAAACGGAAAAATAACCACTACACAAGCTGCAGGAGTTAGGACTTCTCCACCTCAGTGTAGTTGTTCAGCTATGACCAGCTAAAAAGCTGAGTCCCAAACACACATCACTGTTACTGAGCTTCAGGCCCTAGTAACACATCCAAATGCCATACCTCTATCTTTGGAACAAAAATTGTAACTTTGCTCCTGCACACGTCCTCCAGCCCCTCCAAAGTAAATTGTATCAAACCCAAAAGATTTTTACATAGCTTTATAAGATATTAGAATCACAAGGACTATTATGAATGTCTCATTTCTGTGGCATTCAGTACACTAGCTCTAAGTAGCAAAGAGACTTTATTCCGCTAGACACCATACAAAGTCACAGATGTTACACGTGAAGAATGGCCTGGATAAGCAAGTATGGTTTGCACATAGACAATATCACTTTTTCAAGGGGCCTTCAACAGGAAAAAACAGGAAAAAGTGGAGGGGAAGGGGACAGGAAAACAATGACAGCCTGAGAAGAAAAGGGTTCCGCCCACGGATGTCTCAACACATGGGAAGATGCAACGGTTGACAATCAGTTTCCCTTCCCAGCTCACACCTGGCACTGGATTTTTTTCCAAAGACTAAAAGAATCAGTAGTCAACTGAGGAAAAGAGCACTTGGGCAGACACAACTGCAAGAGTTACAAAGCACTACCAAACACTAACACGTTCCTCTGTGCAATACACAGATTTAGCCAAGTCCATGACTCATGAATAGGATTGCCTAGTCCTTTAATAAGCCACAAAAGTTCCTGCAACACACAAGTGAGCAGAGAATGAACATCATCTTACACAAAGTTCATAATTGCTCTTCTCCATCCAAAAAATTCTGCTTGTTGGCTTTGCGTCTTTCTAGGTTGGAAAAATAAACAATACAAGAGCCTGTCTCATGAAGCTTTGTAAGCTGCGTCTATTTCCCAATCACTCACTAGAATAGTCTCAATCTTTCAACAGACTGAAACATAAATTTTGCTGGCGAAAGAGACTTCACTCTTTATGAAGATACAAAGGTGTACACACCACCTATTCCATGACTTCTTTGGTTTCATTTATCTCATTTCAAATATACAGAATCACAGACTGGTTTGGGTTGGAAGGAACCTTTAAAGATCGTCTAGTCCAACCTATAGTTTGACTATAGTTGATAAAGATCATCTAGTCCATAGGCAGGGACATCTTTCACTAGATCAGG
Source organism: Anarhynchus alexandrinus (assembly GCA_008711295.1). Taxonomy (NCBI): domain Eukaryota; kingdom Metazoa; phylum Chordata; class Aves; order Charadriiformes; family Charadriidae; genus Anarhynchus; species Anarhynchus alexandrinus. The sequence goes on along the minus strand of VUYV01000032.1, from coordinate 2,992,671 downwards.
TTGCTCTAAGCCCTGTCCAAACTGAACATGAACCCTTCCAATGATGGAGCATCCACAACTTCTCTGGGCAACCTGTTTCACTGCCTCACCACCCTCATTGTTAAAAAAAAAAAAAAAAAAAAAGAAAATCTTCCTTATGTACAATCTAAATCTACCTTCTATATATACCCCCTATTTCTTAAATTCAAAACCAGAACTGAATCAGCAAAGTCTCAATACTGATTTCAAGAGCATCCCATAGACCGATGCGGTCCATCAGCTCTCTTCCAGCGGTGCAGGACAAGAAACAATCAGTTTTACTTGCAGCAGAGAAGTTTCAGGTTGGACAATCCATCCAACTATAAGACCAGTTAAAAGACAACTCTGAAAGGTCAGGGAGCTTCTTTTCACTAGAACTCTTTAAGGAAGAGTAACACATTTATGTAGAGGTCTTCTAGGAAAGCATAATACTCCCACACAGCAAGGAAAGGGACTACTTGACTGCAAATTCCATTCTGTCTTTCTAAGCTAGCGGTATTGCGATGCACAGGGGAAGTTTGAGCTTAGCTCCAGCAGCAGAAGGGACGCTCAACTCATACAGAACGCTTGCTGGGCCAGGAACACAAAGTCATCAACAGCAAAAGACAAGACAGAAACTTCACAGGATTTCACAGCAAGAGCTGAACACGCATTATCGAATGGAGGAGAGGTACAAACTTGGGGTTTGAGAGATTATAGTGCACGCAAGTGAAAGTAAAAGCATGTCAAAGATCAGATTAAGATGTCATTTAACCTGTAACTACCCTTCAGGAAAGAAAGCAGGGGTAATTAAAATCAAAGTCTCGTATCCATACATCTATTTCCATTATGTCTGCCACTTGTTCGGGGAACGGCAGGGTTAGAAACGAGTTTCCCTCAGCATGCCACGCTTTGCTTTCATAAGGTGATACATTATCACAACATCGCAAATTATGCATGAAGACATCTCATACGCTATTAAAAAACCTGTCAACTAGATATTTCTTCTATGCATCACAGAACCGCTCATTTAGTATTTTCAAAACTGTTTGGGTTTCAGTCTAAACAGAGCATTAGGACATCGGGAAAAAAAGATAATGGCATAATATCTTGAGAAAGTCAAGACTAAAATCCAATCAGAAAAATCCAGAAAAGGGCAATCATCCCACTGGGGAAAAAACACACAGGTATCAGTTATTTCTACATTCCCAAAACCACCTGAAGAACTCTAAAGAACGCCCAGTTCCCTGAGCACTGAAATAAAGCACTTTTCAGCAAGAACATAGGTATTTATTAGACCTCACTAACCATTTAAAGGGGGAGGGAGCCTAAGTCTGGTACCATTCTGTTGTTAGAGCTCTAGAGTCTTTAATTTGTATTATAATAAAGCCTGCACTGCGCTAACCCATATTTAAACATCCCCAGTGGAGGATACCAGTTGCCACATGGTTGTGACTTCAGTTTGTAGTACACCAACGACCTGTGAAAACTCATCCCGCTCAGTTGCTGCATGGCATCCTGGCTTACAACCCAACTCGTGGTCCCTGTTGACATAGCAAGGCGGCCCACGTCAAATCTGTACTGTCCACAGCCCAGTTTCATAGTTTGTAAAACGAAGAAACTCAGCTCCAAAGCAGCCACTTCGTGGTTTAAATCCAAGATTGGGTAATTAGCAAACAAAAGTTATACTCATACTGTGAGAAAATACATCATGCATAAACATAGAGTCTCTCTCTCTCTAAACACAGGAAGTTATTCACAAGGGGGGAGGGAGGAACAAATAGCCACAGCTACTAGAGACCTTTTATCCCATGCTACATTAAAAATGCTGGACATTAAGTAGTCTTCCAGAGGAAGCATTTGGTTCCACATTCTTCCCTGCAGGTCTAAACAAGTTTGCAAGCCTGAATAGCAGATTTCTCCTCAGAGACTCATCAATACCACCTTTCATCCACTCAATCATTAAGCGGCCACTGTGCATACTCGGCAGCTATTTTCTAAACCCACAATATTTCAGCTGGATCAAAACAAAGATAATTAAAATATCAGGAGACACTCATTCAAGTTAATGCCTACACAGGACAGCCTCAAGCCAGCAGCCCTGTGTTGGTAACGCCACCAATACCACTGGGGTCTCAACACTTCTTCCCAAGCAAGGAGAAACCTTCATTTCTGAGCATTTATTGCTTGATCGCAACACAATCTCCATCACACGAACAGTCAAAAAAATCTCCAGGACCCAAGAAGTGGCAGTGTCTGTTGCCAAAGTACTGACAAGTGTCTGAGTTGACCACACAATTACCTCTTTGGGAAAAAGGCAGCAGCCAGGTAGCAAAGTTTTTAATGCTTTATGAACTTTGGCTCTTGCCAGACAGTAAAGTGCAACTACACTTGTCACAGGCTACTTTCTCTCCATTTCACTCATAAGAAGAGAAACAATCGCTTTCAAGCTCCAGGTTAGACACTTGCTTTGCTCATGGACAAGGAGCAACCATGAGGTTTGCTCATGGATGATTTTGTTAGGAGGCATCTCATCATGAATAAAGCCTTATTAGCAAAAAATCCCAAATTCAGCCACTACACAAAGGGCTTCAGACATACTACAAAGCATGCATGCGACTTACGTGGGGAAAAAAATAATCTCATGCTTGGGTGAGAAGCAAGGTGGCAAATTATGTGGAAGACAAAAATGGGAACAAAATGTGAACCTTTCTGTATCATGAACCAAATGTCTCTAGTTACACACTCATTGCTAGTTAGCACTGCACATGCCAACATAAGTTCGTACCTGTAAGTGTTCTTTTTTAAAATATCCAAGGTGATTTGTTGAATGATGCAGCTAGCATCCTACCATAAAAATGAACTACACAATGTTTATGGTTGTTGACCATAAGAGTCAAAAACACACAGCTCACACAGCCTCACAAGACAGATGGCCAAATTCTTCATGATCTACGGTTAAGAAGCTCCATTCATATTTCTCCACTAAGAAACTGAGATGTCCTGCAATTTCAGTTACAGAAGAGGAGTTCAAGACACTTGTGTTGAGAGTTGATCAGTCATTCATAGGGGTCATCTCTTCTGCCTGCAAACACTGGGTTATCACAGGAGGGAAACAGCAATATGTCTTAAGCAGTTACAACAAAGTGGTGTGTATGTGTGGATAGAAACATGTATTACACTGGGAGCTTAAAAACCATCCCCTCATTAACTCCATGCTCTAGATGCACTCAATTCCTTCTTGTCCTAGGGGAAAGGAGTAGAAGTTACTGAACCTGCAGCCATAGCTTGCCCTTCTGTAAAATGGGAGCCATTCTTTGGAGCTAAGTCACACACAGAGCACTTTGAAGATGAAAGCTACTATGGTCTTAACCACAAAGCTACCAGACATTTTGTCTCAGATCCTTCGAAACATCTCAGCATTCAAGCTATCTCACAGCCCAGCAGGAAGGAGTCAATCAACATCCTTAAAGGTCAGCACAGATGCCAGTGAATAGGGCAGTTCTCGGCACCTTATAGCATCAAGGCACACAAAAACATACACTTGAAGAGTGAAATGCATTCCTACAGTAGCCTCTTTGTGGTACTAACTCAAACCCCTCCGTACCCACCTTTGTGTACCCTGAAGTAGACCAAAAACCTTTCTGGATACAGTTCCTATTCTGCCATGCAATGCTTTCTGCTCATCTTCAAGACTCATCTTCTACCCAGTGTCTCTGGGTAGACCACGAAACTTTAAAACATTTTTCAGAAGCTGAAAACACACAGGCTGTTAAGCAGAAGATGCTATTTACAGATTCACAGGAATACTCCATCAACAGTAACAACTTCTATGCTTTGACAAAAAAATAGCAAAAAATTTTGGCGGTTTTTGGTATTTTATATCAAAGATTTTGGTACAGCTCGTGCGCACTCAGACCTGAGGAAGGAAGCACCAAAGTCTCCTGAATATCACCCTCTGTTAGGTATTAACCAGCACCGAGACTGTAATTACACAGACTTCTTGTCCTCCAACATTTGTTCAGTCAATTGTGTTTCATGCAGTGCTGCACAACTCCTTCCACACTTACAACCTCACAAACCTTATTACACAGCCCTTGGCGTCCTGCCAGATCCAAAAGGAGTACTCTTACAAGACATTAAAAATCCTTGCCCTGGGTATGCCACAGAGTAAGCCAGCCTCGTACACACTTATGTAGCGAATGCTTGGCAGTTGTATGAATTGTTAAGACTCACACAAAAGTCTCTGGATCAAGAAAGAACACGTCCCTAAAAAATAAAATATTTGTAAGTACATTCCCAGCTATGCCCTGTTGCATGAACCCCGGTATTTAAGCAGGCAAGCAGTGGCTGTCCTCCTGCATCATCATTCAGCCTTTGCTGCACGTCAATCCCTTCCCCTCCAAGACGTTTACATGCAGCTGCTTAGAAAAGCCAAGGAATTTCAGTGTATGCAAACCATTTGGGCAAGCAGGTTGTTGGGAGGCAGCACGGGTAAGAAATCAGTGCAGCCAGCTAAGCCCAAAATGCCTTGGTGGTAAAGCCTTAAAGAAAAAAAAAATGGGAAGAAAAGCTGCATAGAGCAGAAATGAACTCCCTTCACGCTTTTTGGGGAAGGGGAACAAACATTAATTCGCTAGGTTTGGGATAAATCAGTTGCCCTAAAGACTGTCGTGCAAGGGACATGCCAGCGCAACACAGCACACGAAGGAAAGGGAGGACAGAGATGCCCTCTCCTCTCCAAGCCTGTACCTGTCTCTTGCACATGAAACATTTGTTTTTCCTTACAATAGTTACCAACCTTAACAGCTGGATTGAAACTAGACCTTAAAAATCATTGAACCAAACATTCCTAATCTCCACAGAGATCCCAAGCTTCAAATAAAGCACAGCTGCAGAAGAGCAGTCGTATTACGACATGTCAGGGTAAAACAAATTTGCCCAGATTCTCTGATACATGTGGGCTGTCCCTTGGATTAATACAAATGCAGAGGACCTGCAGCTGGACTTCCTGTAGTAACTGTGTCAGCATTTCTATTTGTTCCAACAAATATTTTTTTCCATTCAGTTTATATTATTTGTGTGAATAGCACAAGGCCATCCCTCGCAAGCAAATCAGGCTTACTTAACAAATGGCTCTTAATCCTTGAAGTGACCACCCCCGGCTCCATCTTCCACAAAAAGCAAGATTAAAATGCTGCTTCTCACCAGTCACTTCCTAACTGGAGATAAGAGGCTGCAAAAACATAAGTGCTTTTAATGCCCATAAGTTCATGCCTTTCTTTTCTGCTCTGACCAAGAGCTCTGCCTGGCTGAAGGCAAAGGTGCACCACCCTCTCATCCAAGAGCCCCAGCAGCAGCAACGGAGCGAAGGGAAGGCTTCACCTCCTATACAGCATTAAAGTAGAGGTTACTGCCAAAAGCAAAAGGTTGATTTTATTGAATTCTCAGCTAAATTACTATAATTAAGGCACATACACTTATACCAAAAGGATTTCTAAAATTTCACTCCTCCTTTGGGAACTTTGTTTTTGTTCACCAACACGACGATGTTTGCAGTCCCCCTCATACCTGCACATCCCTCGCATACGGGGAGATGAATGAGACCAGCTGGTAATCTGCACCAGACCCATAAAAATTTAATAAATCCTCCCACTTGGTACAAACAAAGTCACAGACAATCTGCGTTTGTTCAACTGCTCTTTACTCATCTTCCCCCCATGCCCACTCCAAGGCTGTCGGGTGCTGGACACATACAGCAAGCCCCTGCCTCACCAAAATACATGCTGGCAGAAGAGGCGAGACAAATAAAGAACATACAAAAAGGAAAAGAACAGGCATCAAGCAAATGATGAACTACAAACACTGCCAATTTCAACGTTTTCAGAGGTGTTTTCTTGTTTCCCTTTTTCTTTCAAGACAGCAGAGAACAATGCGATTAAAAGGAACATAAAATCGAGACTCAGAAGGAAAAGCAGCATTAAAGAGAATCTGCTCTGCATGAGAAGACAAGATCTTTTGAAACCCATCCGCAACAGGCCCTCCCAAAAATTATCTGCACTGATTTGCTTTGCACTACAAGAAATATTGAAATTAACAGCACATTACAGCATCTCATTTCTCAATTGCCAGAAATGAGTTACAAACCATTCAGATCAAATACTCCCTTCCCACAGGGAGCTACAGAAAGTATGCCATGTTCAAAGAGAAAGCACACAGCGTTTGCATGCAGCACACAAAACTACTTCTCCGAGGGGACATACATGTTTTATTTTTGCTTTTATAAACTTTGATTGCTTTGAAAAAGATCTTGCATAAAAGTATAACAAATTGTAAGTGCCACATACTCAGTGATGTATCGTAGGAAACACCAGGGCTCTGACAATGGACCAGGACTTAAGGATGGGATGGGCAGACTTTTTCCCACCTTTATGATGCTTTAATCTGATCTTGAAATCTCAAAGCATCGAAGCCCAATTCTGGAGCACAACGGCCAAGTACAATTCCCATTGTGGACCTTCCACAATCAACCCTGTCACCATGTACACCACATACTACTCAACAAACATGACGCTTGTTTTGCATGGAAGACATGGACTTCCCTTATCAGGAGACTGAAATTCCAGATGTGCATTAAAGTGCTGTATAAATGGGATGTTTATTAACCATTCTTACATTTAACTCAATAACATCGTTTCTCTGAATGCAGGTGTCCCTGCCCATGGCAGGGGGGTTGGAACTAGATGATCTTTAAGGTCCCTTCCAACCTAAACCATTCTATGATTCTAAATCAGTTAGCTTTACACTGAATTATTCTGGAGCTTGTTTTGTTGAGTATTAACCACAAAATTATTTTTGGTAGAGGATGGAGATAAATTTGGGGTTTCTGGAGAAAATATTAAAAGCAGTTCAAGAGACCTCAGCTAGCAAGAGATAATCTTGCTATCAAAAAATGTGATGTGTTAGTCACACCGGCATAAATTGCCCTCATTGAGTTTCAAAGTTAACACAGTACAAAGACAAATGGAAACAATCACATTACTCCGGATTGTAATTCCAGTTTCTGTAACCTTGTCAAGATCAAGGAGAGCTCAAAATTAACAACAGGTACACCTGTGCTAGTTCTGTGTTAGTGTGAACAAAGACAAAAAAAAATAATAAAAATCAGTCCACGCGTACTGTATCTTCATCACCTCAGCTGCAGCACCCATCTGCATCCGCTGGCAAGACTTCAGAGTAATTTTAATACGCTGTTGATTAACCCTGCCATCTTTACAACGAAGTTTAAGGCAGAGCAATAGATATGATAAAGAGAACCTGTGAATTGTTTAGTTACAAAAAAAAAAAAAAAGGCAGATGCTGCAGCAAATCCCTCAGCACTGCGGGGCATGTGGGGCCTCGATCACAGCCTGCGATGAGAAATAGGCACAGATAGTGCGCTTGGGTATGCGTGGGCAGACCCCTACGCAACGTCTCCAAGGTTCTGCCAGAAGCCTGCCCACACAGACCTGACGACGTGAAACAGCACTTAAAATGCTAATTTTCACTTTACTACTAAAGGTATGATTCGTTGAAAGGCTCTGGTTAGCTGTCAAAAAATAGCTACTTTTTCTTAGAAATTGTCACAATCCTTTGTGCACAATTCACAAAGAAGAACACCAGTGCATCGCATCAGCCATACAGCATTAGCTGCAGCAAACTGAACTACAGGTAAAAATTATTTGTTCTTCCCATGATAAATAAATGAGCAGATTTTTTTAACCTTAGCAACCACCACGCTGCTAAAGATCTGCTGTGATTCCTTCCCAACCTCCCCCCCCCCCCCCCCCCCCCCCAGTTAATTGCCAGTTCACAAAACAGGTTCCACTACTATGGAGGATTAGGGAAAAAATATTCACACCTGTGCCCATCTCCATAAGCTCATGTCAACATGTTTCTGATGAGCAGCATTCCCATGCAAGTAACAATGTGTAAAGGAAAAAAAAAATCCACATAGCAAAGGCCCATTTGCTTAAGAGCAAGAAAAATCAAACACATCACTTATGGAAAGAAGCGGAGAATAAACATACTTGGTGTCCCTCTGTGCTGAAACCAAAAACCGCACTTCATCTGGAACAGAACATCTCATGCATGTTCCCTGCACAGCCCACTAAAGCGATTCCAGGATTTGTAAATGTTTCCTGCTTTTAGGGGAGGGGGGGTTGTTGTTTAATTTTAAAGTGCAGTCGTTATTAAAAATACAAGGGGGGCGAGAGCCTAAGGAAGAGCACCGCCAGGACTGCAGCATTGTCTTGACAGATACACACACGCACTCCCCCTCCTCTACGCAATCTGCCTGCTCTTGACAAGCCACGCTTTTAATTAAATGTCTCCTAAGATCTGCTGAAAGTGCATATGAACCCTCACCAAAAAATAACTTCTAGTGCAAACAGCTTCTCCACATCCCCCCCCCCCAAAAAAAATACACTAGAAGCCATTCACCTCTGCCAGGCTCCCTCCTAAAGCAGACCCTGTCCTCCTCCACCACCACTTGCCGGCTCCTTCTCCCGCAGCCCTCCCTGCTCATCACCCCTCCACCCATTAGAACACCCAAAGAAATCCCGCGCCCCTGCCCAGGAGAAGCGCAGCGTGTACGGCTGCTTCTCCCTGCCTTGAAATCACAGCGGTTCCCCCCATTTATCTGACGTGTCCCTCAACATCTCCCGACAACGGCATCCTTCCCAGCCGGCCCTGGCAGGAAGACAAGCTGCCCTTGTCCGGGGGAACACTGCAGTATTCTGCAGTACGGCCGCCTCAAACCCTAGGGTTTGGGGAAGGCATGACTGGCAGAACACAGCAACGCTTCTACGCTATTTATTTCCACGAGCGAAGGGCGGGAGGCACTCGGCCGCCCAAAGAAAACCCTGCACAAGTGCCCTTGGCCGCCAAGGATAGATGGGGAGCGCCTCTCTCGAAGGGCCCCTTGGGCAGAAGGGGTCGGCGCAGCCCGAGATTTCTGGCGGCTGGTAGAGAGGAGAGACCCGGCAACTTGAGACCTCTGCATTCATGCACAGACAGAGGCAAACACCACCTCCATGACCATACACAGCACGAAAATAATACCACATAACCGCCCGAGCAGCGATTTTAATCCAGGCACGCGTCAACTTTTTGAGCATCTCCAGGCTGAGATGTGTGTTATTGTCCATCGCGCCCGCGGGCACGGGCACGGCAACCCCCACATCGCCCCTTCCAGCCCCACCCCACGCCTGACACCCACCCTGTCCATCTCCTCCACACCACGCTCCCGCCTCGCTGCGTGGATTCTGCCCGCCACCTTTACAGCCCAAAACAATGCCAAAATAAAGGTGTGTGTATGTGAAATTATAAAAAAAAAAAAAAATAGAGACAGGTTTGGGAAGCGCTGACCCTGAGGCGAGATAACAGCGTGTACGTTTTTGCAGGAGAGACGGAGAAAAGAGGGAAGGAGAGATGGTGTCCTGCAAGCAACTCGCAAGCCCCAAAACCGCGGGGGTGAAGCATGAACAAGGGTCCCCTTCTGCCAGGCTGCTTCCACCGGTGTTGGGGACACACACCCAGAGCGTGGGGCAGGGTCCCCAAGAGCAGCCCAGGGGTCACCCCGCCACCATCGCCCCCCGGGGCGGCGGCGTCTCACGGGGCAAAGTTTCGCCGGGCCGGGTGGGGAGAGGTCCCCTCTCACCTGGGGCCCCCCCGGACCCCACAGCCCCTTACCTTCATGTCGCTTATGATGGTCTGGAAGAGCCCTCCGAGCGCGCTACATTCCTTCTCTATCACAGCCTCCATTTTCCTCGCTCGAGCACACTGGAGGAGGCAGAAACTGCTGCAATTTCACTACTAAGCTAAAAAAAAAATTAGACACCCCAATTTCCCACCTCAAGGGGGGGGAAGAGAAAGCGGAGGGGGGCAAACAAGCCGATGTAGGCAGTAATGGGGGGGGACACGACCCAACAGCACACCTGAACCCCTATTTGCCTACACCTCTGAAAATTTAAAAATAGAGGGGGGGGAATATATAAAAATGCGGTGCAATTGGCGCCCGTCGCCTACAAACACCTCCCCGCCCCGCTGGGGAGCGCCCGGGGGTTCAGAGCCGAGCGGGCACCGTCCTCCCACCCATCGGCAGCCACCAAGCCCATCTCCGCGCACAACGGCCCGAGCCCCGGCGGCCCCGGC